>VXAD01009135.1:225370-366360 GCA_013399195.1 Dicrurus megarhynchus | reverse complement strand
CCCGCCGCGCTCATTAGGGACCCGTGGGGGGCGGCTGGGGGAGCCCCCGGCTGGGGGCGAAAGGGGGGTGCTGGGCAGTCCCCCCCCTTGTCAGCCGGCGCTGCACCTGGAGGGGAGGGTGGGCGCGCCCCTGGAGCTGAGGAGAGAAATAGCGAAAATGAGAAATGCAGATGAAAGTGTGACCAAGGGTAATGGAAGAGAAAGTGTGAACAGGAGAGAGGAAAGGAAGAGGAAAAACAGCTAAAGAGGAAGAAAAAGTGCGGCAAAGAACTGAGAGAAACAGACCTAAAGGGGAGTAAAATGAAAATAACAGAATGGAAGGCAAAAAAAGGAAAAAAAAAAGAGGACGCAGTCGGAGCTCCTCAGGCCAGCAAGCAAAGAGGTCCCCGCAGTGTGTCCTGGCCTGGGTGGCCCCCGTGGCCAGGGACAGGTAAAGGCGCTGGGAGGTGCCCCCGGCCCCTGCCGCAGAAGGGCCCCAGGACAGCGGGGCTGGCGGCGAGGGGCCGGAGCCGCGGGCCAGGAAAGGCCGCTGCTTCCCGGTGGCTGGAGCCGGGGCTCCAAGCTGCCACAGCCAGCCCAGAATTTCCATCCCCCCTGATCTGGGGAAAGAACATTTGATGCCATCAAAGGGCTCCAGATTGAAAACAGATGTGCTTCCCCGAGCCTCTCCATGCATTTAATTAAGGCACAGGCATGGAGGAGACATTTTCATCATTAGTTTGCTTTCAGGCCGCCCCCCACCTTCCCCCCCCGTCCCAGTTTACCCTTTGCAGTCTCAAAGACCCAACTGAGCAGAGCAGGGCTGCAGAGCTCTGCTGTCCCCAGTCTGGAGGGAGGTGGTAAACAAAGCTGGTGGGCACTGGGTGGAAAGGCCAAAAAAAACTTTGGGGCAAGTTGTGCATGTGCACAGAAGTGTGTGGGTGTACACACACCCAAAATGCTGTGTGTGCATCTATGTATGCAGCACAGGGTGCCTGAGAGCATGCTTTTTCTGCATCCGAAGGAGGATTTGTGTGTGATGTCCTGTGGTACACGTCCACACGTTGGATGGGGAAGGAGTTGTGCCTTCACATGGGTGTGTGAGGCTGTATCTGGCTGGCTTTTGTATACTGGCATCTTGTACCCTGGCTCTCCAGATATCTGGCTGCTGCCTCCTTTCTTGGTGAGCTGGGGTTTACCCTCTTTTTCCCTGATCTGCTTCAAATGGATGTAGCAACTGGCTTTCCTGCATGGGTGCTGCAGAGGCCCAGCCATAAATATCCCTTTCCACTGGCAGCAGGGTCTGCTCTTAGCCCCAGGCAACCCCTGCCATAGGGGGTGACAGCAGAAACCACAGAAACCAGACCAAGAGGTCTCTGTGCCACCTTCAGCAATGCCCTCACTGACATCCCTGATGAGATCTCCCGGTGTCTAAGTGCATCCTGCAGACAACACTCCTTGCCAGCCCTGGGTTTGGGAATGCAGCCCAAATTTCCCCTGGAAAGAGAATGGGTGAAGGAATGCTGGTGCTGTGGGTGACCACATCAACATGAGTGCATCTGCTACAAGGGGACAGTCTCACCTGCAAGGCAATAAAGGGGCCCAGCTCCAAGTCTGAGGCTTCACCCTGAAGTGAATCCTGGGTGCTTCCCACACATGCACCACCCACAGGCTTAATTCCAATATAGGATGCCAGATTCACATTCTGAATGTGAATCCTAATGATTTGACCTAATGAATGACCTAAACCCCTCCTTTCCCAAGTGCCTTCTGCAACACAACTGGATTTCTGTCACTGGGTGGGAGGGACAAGCTGAACCCAAGGGAAACTCTGACAACTCTGTCTGTCTCAGAAGAAAGGAGACTGGAGGCAGTGGGAGGCCTTCAAGACTGCACAGAACACTACAGGGCTGCAGTTCATCTCTCAGCTTGTTATGACCAGACAGGCCCTATGCCAAGGCACACCTATGATGTGGAAATTAATGTAATAGGAACCTCCTGGGCTCTGACAGGGATAGGGCCTGTGCTGCCACCTCAGATTATGATGCTTGTCCTCAGCATCAAACCCAAAGCAGAGGTGATAGGATACCCCAGTTCTCACAATCCTGGGGCTAGGAAGGACTCCCATGCCACAGATAGCCCATGGCAGCAAAGGCAGGTACCCATTTAACATCCCACAGGCCATCATGTAGTTGATTAGACATTTATTTCCCACCTCACCACTGCTCTGGTGTCAAGCTGAACAGGTAGCTCCCCTTCCCCCCAATCCCACTTTTCCTCTCCAGTGTACACCTGCCTGGAGGCTGCTTACAGCCCCATTCCTCCCTTTCCCAGCTGTCCAGCAAATGGTTGCCTTCTGCTCACACTCCCAGCAGGGCGGGAGCCTCTGAGCCACTTCTACCAAGGGAGAAGAAGAAAAAAGTCCCAAAGTCCTGAAACAGCCAGAAATCTGTCAGGTAAAGCACTCACAGCTGAAAGGCCCAGCCTCACACCACAGCCAGACACCAGTGTGGCCTTTCCTGCTCCCCAAAGTGGTTATCATTTTGAAGGACATCAGTGAGACCCACCAGCTGGAGCCTTGCCTCAAAACCTATCTCTCCTATGCTGTGATCATGTCCAACACTCAGAGAAAGTGAAGCAGAAACCACAAACTGCCCCATTTTCCCTTCCCTAGTTGCATATCAAGAAGGGGAAAACCAAATATCTGCATCTCTGCAGATGACCAGCACATTTTGCTTCTGCTTTCTTTTCTCATAGAAAATTACAAGCACCCTGCAGTGTCAGTGGGAAGGTCCCTAACTTGAGTATATTTTTGATTCTTCAAGTTTCCCATGAAACCCAGCACTGGCAGCTGTCGTGCCTCCCAGTTCCAATATATGGGCTGCCCAAGCATGATATAAGCCCTCAGAAACATTCCCCTCACCTTCACATCTGTCTGAACAGTGGCTTCATAGCACCACAGCCTCGGTGACAGTTTTCAGATACAACAAACAGGACCTGACAAGCTTCCCAAGGGTCTGGGAACCAACAAGAAACACCCAGAGCAGATGAGCAGCTGTAACATCCCCAGGGCAGCTCACACTCCTTGGGGTTGGCATTAGTGGGATGCAGGAGAAAGCCAAGCCTTGCCCTGCTCTGCCCTCACATCCAACTCATCTGCACTGACCACCACACCGCGTGCCTTTACCAGCATGGATTACCCACTTCTTTCAGGTGCCCTAAATATCTTTTCTTCCACTTGGGTTTAAATAAAAGAAACCAGGCAGAAGAACCTGTGATACCCAGGTCTGTGTGCTCAGCTGGCTGATCATATCATGGCTCTCAGGTGAAGCATTTTGATCAGTTTTGCTCATTTTGCTCAGGGAGAGTACTTTGGGTCTCTCCTACTTCATTTTCATGAAACTTATCAGCATGTAAAGTTTTAGAGCCCTTTTTCAATCTGCCAAATTTGTTTCCTCCTAGAAATAAAAGAAAAAAATAATGCAGGAGGGCAGTGAGGAGCAGGAGCTGACAGCCAGAACCACTGCACAAGCTTGTGCCGGTAGGAAACCTGACCAAAATGCACACACCATCTATTCCTGCTCCGTGCAAGGCACTCAGCTATTTGAAGATGTGCTGAATGCCCTTCAGCTTTGCTCTCTTGAGGGCCTGGATGGGGTGCAAGCACTTTAGATTAGTGATTCAGAGGGCAGGAGGGCACAAATGATGTTTACTCCTCTCCTAGGCCCATAGCAGCTTTGGAGAGGGAGTGCTCCAACACAGACCTCCACCCCCTTGCACTCCAAACCATCAGCCACAGCTGCTTGGGGGAAACTGATGAGAGGCATTGATTTAGAGCATCTCTGCCTCTGGCTCTCCTCAGCCTGCATCCATAATGTCCCATGGCCTGCCCAGCCCAGTGATACCCCACTGCTGGACTCCTTGATGCTGCAGTGCCTTGGAGCCAAACCAGAATTCTTTTACCCTGGAAAGTTTTCCCCCAGTCATCCCATCGTGCTGGTTCACTTTAATACCTGGCCTCAAGCCCTTCTGCTCCAGTCAGGGCTGGATAAGATCTGTGTGGAGCTGGAGACAGGGAGCACCTGCAGGAACATGGGTGTGCCTCTCACATCCCTTTGCAGGTGTGGGTGAGAGTTTGGGTATGTGTGCACATATCAGGGTCTGCAGCCAGACCTCTCCCCTACAAACTCCTGCTCCACGCTTGGACCAAACCTCCCTTTTTTCTTTCCTCCCCTCATAGAGGTGCGTTATTAGATCTGTGGGGATCAGGTAGTCTACAGTCATTCCAAGCTGTAAACTCAACATCAGGGGTTTTTTTAATCCCAAACATCTTGATATCATCTGGAAATGCCATGAGCAGTTTATAATTAGGGTTTAGCATGCAGATTAATACCAGCAGCTCCAGGGTGAACAGACCATCAGAGTCTAATCAAAGCTTAAATGGGGCAGCAATTTAGTACTGAGATTTATTACTCCTCTGCACAATATTTTGAACCAGAGGCTGAGTTCACATCACACACAATCATTCCTGGAAGTGCTATCACATCTCCAGTCAGAGCAAGGTGGCTTGTTACTGGTTCATGGGGGTGATAAATACTTGGCTTCGGGAACTTATTTAGGAATATTGCAGCATTGACACCATACAAGATTTAGAACCTGAGGCAGGAGAGCCCTTGCACACATGCTCCAGCCCCATGTGGATGGTGGGGCAAGGCCATGCATTTACATTTTTTTTTTGCTGTGCACCAGGTGTAATAAGGGAGGTGCCCTGGGTAGCAGCTGAGGGGTTCTGTTTGTCATCTCCCCTGGCCATGTGTAGAGGAGGAAGGATGGAAAGTTTTGTGTTACCCAAGGTGGGGATGAAGCCACCTCACAGCAACAGAACCATCAGGGGGACTGGCACCGTGTAGCAGGTTCAGCTAAGGGCTGGGGAGGGAGTTCTGGGCCAAATGCAGCCAGGGACAACTCCTCTGGAATGGTATTTCTGCCGAGTCCCATCTGGATGGCTCCTGGGAGTACCCCCAAGTCTCAGAGGTTTGATTTTGATGGTAGGGGTGGCTGGGCTGGCTGTGCAGCACCTGGGTTGGCGTTTTCACTAACGGGGCTCCAACCTGCCTTGTGCAGACGTCCTCTGACCCAGCTCTGGGCTGGAGCCTTTCCCTTGCCTTGTCATTTGTAAAACACAAGTGGAGGAGGGGGCTGAGAAAGTGGAAATTTGTTTATCAGTTTGTCTGCACAAGTCCTAGTTTTTAGATTCCAAGACAGAGCTTCCACAGCTGTCACCTAGCTTTCAACAGAGATGACAAGCACATTCACCAGCTGCCAATGGCAAGAACTACTTTTCTGTTTCCTTTTTCCATAATCTTTCCACCAAGTGGAAGAGGGGCTATGAGGGATGTCCTAATCTCTTGCCTGGCTGGTTGTGGCTGGTTGTGGATCTGAACTAGGGTTCAGCTCTTCCCTCCCCTGGCTTTGCCCTTGCTAGGGATGCCATGGGGCTGTCAGTCCTGCCTCAGGCCCCAGGACTGGCACCATGTCTGGGGTGGAGGGAGCAGATGACACACACTGTGGTCTCTCAAGACAATCCATAACTATGGATTCCACCAGGAAACCACAGAAGTATCAGCACAAACACCTCCTCACCACAGTTTTGTTCCAGTGGCTGTGAGCCGCATGAGCACGGGGTGACGGGGCACGGTCCTGCAGGTGGATGATGCCTGTGTTCATTGCTCTGAGCCTGCTCCATCACCTTTGAGGATTTCAGTGGAGTTACCTGCCTGGTAAGAAACCAGGCTGTGGCACTTTCAGGTTGCCTGTTCCCCTATGACAGCCACCTGGTGGCACTGAGACAGCCACCAGGACCTCCACCCACTCCCCCCTGCCCCAGGCCAGCTGAACAGGGCTGGCTGAGCTAAATGAGGGCTAAGCTGCATGTTCCCAAGGGCTCAGACTTGAGCTGGCTCCAGAGCTGGCTGTGTAAGGAGCCGCGGGTTTGGATAAGCCAGCCGTTTAACCGGGGTTTTATTACCAGGCAGGGTAACAAAAGCACTCAGAGGTCACCCGGGAACTTTAATCAGCACCGAGGGTCACTGGATAGCAGGATAGGAGGGAGGAGGGCAGGGCCCAGGGCATGCAAATAAATAAATAGATGTATTGAAACCACCTCCTTCCTTCAAGTGATCTCCCCTCTCTCTCTCTCCCCTTCCCCATGTACATATTCTGCTCCTTACCATCAGATGTTCAAGTGGCCCTAATTTCCCCAGGAGAAACTCTGAGATCTCCTGCAAATTTAACTAAGAAGTTTATCCACAAGGTTTGGTTGGATTTTTTATTTTAAATCCCTCACTGCTGGAGATGAAAGTTCAGTCTGCTGGACTGCTCTTGGGCTGGGTATCAGATATCCCTAACCCCGGAGAGAGAAAATGTCCCACCAGCTTCTCTCCCCTGCAGGAAAGGAAAAAAAACCCACCACCTCCCATAATCAGAGTCTGGGCAGACAAATTGGCACCACTCTTTTCTCCCTCCACCCCCCCTTTCTGGAAGAGGACTAACCCTTCGGAGCACAGTCACAACTCACAAATATTTGTGGGTATTATATTGCAAGAGGGAAAAAAAATCCAAAGGAAGGTAACTGTTAAAAGCTTAGTCCCTCTCCCATGGAAAGCAGCTTTATGCACGTCCATAAATCTCCTTTGTAAGTGGCCATTAAAATTGCGTCTTGTTTAATTTTTTTTTTAATCTCGTTTAAACACTTTTTCTCATCTTGCAAATGAATGATGTCATTGGCAGGCCCAGTAATGAACTGAAAAAAAAAAAAAATCAACTTTCTAATGTTTTGGGGGCTCTCTCTAAACGCAAACCCTTCAAAACCAGTTTGCTAATCCGGCCAAACACTTAAGCACGTGCTTAACAACCAACTTGTGTTTAAGTGCCTTGCTCCCACATCTGTCCACACTCATCTCTGTGCACAAATGTTGTGCTTAAAGGGAGGAGAGGGTTTAAACTGTGGCAGGGTGAGAATCCCTGGTTGCTGAACTGTTGGACTACTCCAACTAGACAGAGACCCCACAGCAGCTGCACAGGACAAGATCCTCACTAACCTGCATGGCCCTTTGCCTCACTGATATGTCCTCAACACCCAAAACATCATTTGGTTGAAAGGCTCCTTGCTGGCTACTTCTGTTGTTTGGGTTTGGTGTGTGGCTGGAGGTTTTAGGTTTGTTTTTATTTTTTAATTTTTTTTGGAAGCTGTTTTAATGAAATGGGAGCAAAACCAAATAGCAGGCTGAGCAAACGGGGAAAAATAAATGCAAAACTTGCAAATGAATAATTGGTGTGGTTTTAATTAAAAAGTGGTTAACTGTTTTGGGGTAAAGAGCATGGGTTTGGGTTGACACCATCTGAACCCTGGAAAGAGCACGTTAAGCTGTTCACCATACTGTGGGTTAAGAAAATGGGAAATAAATACATCCCAGCCCTTTGGAAAACTAAACCATCTTTAGGGCTCAGCTGTAAACTTTCTTCAGCAATTTATTAGAGTCCCAGAAAACACTTGTTGAGTAGCCTTGGCCTGTAATAAATATCAGTCCTTGTTTGTTTGTTTTTGTAATGGGAACAAAACCACATCTTTTTCTTTCTCAAGTGGATAATTTAATTACATGGCAAGAAACACATTTATTGTCCAAAATACCCAGAGAAGATTGCCACGAAACTTGCAGTTCAATGGTGCGAGGAGAAGAGCAGAGCCAGCTGATACCAGATTTGGTTTCAGGGAAGGTTTCTGTGATGGCACACCCACTTTTGCTGGAGCTGACAGTGGCACTGGGATTGTCCTTACAAACAGGAGACAGGCACCTCTGTGCAGGGCAGTTCTCACCCCACGTGGAGCATCAGAAGGGAAAGGCAGAGGGAACGAAAGGGAATGAGGGACAGTGAAGGGAATGTCTGGGCCACACAGAGGGTATGTTCTCATGCTCTCCCTCAAGCCTAGCTCCAGTCTGAAAATATCAATGTTTTCTTCTACGGGCTGAAATACTTCAACATTTCTTGCTCTGCAGGTTGTCACCCCTTCCATGGGGACTTGTCCTGGCCTTGGTGGTAGGAGGCAGATAATGGCAATGATCCCAAGAATGTCTGGAAGTGACACCCTGTGAGAACAGGGAGTGTTTGGAGGCATCCATCCCCTTCTGGGCCCCCATTTCTGGGAGCCTGCCTTGCAGAAAGAGAAGCAGGGGTCGATCCTTTAAGATCAATTCTTGATGGGCTTGGTTCACTCATTCCCTGCAGGCAGCTTTGGGTTTAACTCTAGAAAAGTCTCTGAGATGAAATAGCTGAAGGGGGGAACTATTCAGATAAGCAATTACCCAGTGCTCTTTCCCAGGGATAGCCTGGCAATTTTGGTCAGAACCCAGGAATCAGATGGTTGTGGAAAGACAGACCCTTGTTCCTCTGAGCTCTTCTTGAGGGGCACAATTAATGTGCTGATGTGATTAAAGCCACATTTGGCTCTGGGATACGAGAGCCAGATGCACCCAGGTGACTCCTCCGAAGGCAGTTGCTCCAAACCCAGGCGCTGGTTACCTGATTTGTAGCAAATCAAGTAGAAATCAGCCATTCCTGTCCACACAGCTCCATTGTGCTGTTAAACAGCCAAACCCTCTTCTCTTACATGTCTTTGAGGGAGATGAAATCCATATGGCCCAGAGAGTAAGCACAGGCTAGGGATGGAAGGAAGGACAGAAACAGCATTTCTTCAGGACAGAAGACAATGGAAACATTTCCACTGATTCCAATAGGTTCTGAGTCAGCGGCTGCAACCAATTTTCCTCCTAAATGGACTTCCATATGTCTAAAAGAGTCTCACAAGTGCTGGAATTTGTTACAGAACAAACCTGTACTTTATTACTCTGCTCCCTGATTCTGAGCGTTTCTCCCTTTAAATTCCTTGGTCAGCCCTTTCTGGGCTTTGGGGTTCGCTTCTGAGAAACGCATTCATTTCTAAAGCAAACATTTTCCATGGAACAGACAGAGTAAAGTCCCCCCCTCTGCCCCCAGACTTCACTTGGCTTTGCTGGGAACTTGTGCCTTCAGGTTCATCAGAAAAATAGGTGGTTCTCTGTGCAGAGGGAAGCACGGTGAGGAAATCAAGTTCATCAGACCTGAAACCTTCTGTACCTTACAGATTGCCTCTGAAACATAGATATTTGGGCAAAAGTTGAGCAAAGCTGGTCTTTACCAGAAATTTTCCATTTGCCACATCTCTAAAAAAGAAGAGGTTTTGCCCTCTTTGTGGCAGGAATCTTTAAAGATTTTTGTATTTCCTTCTTTCATCAAATCAAAACAAAAATTGGCAAAATGGACTTTTTCATTTCCTCAAAAGCTGGTTTTTATGGAAAGAGAGTCACTTTCCTGCCCGTGATACCTGCTTTCTACAGTGTCTTGAAAATATGGCTTAAGTTTGATTAAGTTCCTAAAACCTAATAGAATTTTCAAACTTACACCTAATGCTACAGTGAAACGGCCATAAACATTACAGTTTCCAAATTCATCTATTTAAGCAAAAATATTTTCTGTTTCCTTGCAAGAACAAAAACACAGGAAGAAACTTTCAAATCAACTTCCCTAAGGAACATCCCTAAGGCCCCATTTAATTCAGAATTTTAAGAAGTTTCTCAGCTTCCCAAGTTTTTTTTAATTCATGTTAACTTTAGTTTAAGGGTGTTGGTTCAAAATGAAATCTCAGAACTTTTCATTAGAAAACAAAGCCAAAACACTTGGACTTCTTTTTCTTCCTTTGCCAAAACAGTTCGTCAAGCTGATGTGAATTCCCAAACATTTTCAGCCAACCTAAAGCACAATCTTTGGCAAATATATAATTTGCCTAAAAAAAGAAGTAATTGTCCCGTTCTAAGAATAAGGATAAAATGCACCCGTGATTTTAAGGGCTCAGACTGAACAATGATGAAGTATTTGCCCTGATGATAGAAAAAAAAAAGAAATACATTTTGCTTATTACTTTACATATATATTTATATGTATCTGAAATTTATATACACACATGGCCCTTTCCGTCCAACGTGAATGTTTTCAACACAGAAAAAGTAAAGAGAAGAGATTTAGTGCTGATTAGAACAAAAGTCGCACTGTACCTTACAGATTTCAGCATGTCTCATTAAAACTGGGCTTGAAATATACATATCCTTTAATAAATAAAGCTTAAGGTACATAAACACTGCAGCGGATATAAATTATTTTAACCAAAGTATGTAGGGGGAAAAAAAAATTACTGGAACACCATGATCCAGGGCATTTTACAGTAAATTGGACTTCATCAGCGGTTTTGCATTTTTATTTGATTTTGGAGTTCCTCCACTAAAGCTGTAAGTTTTGTAGAGTTTATTTCACACCTTGTAATTTAAAACGTTACACTCCATCGAAATTCCTCTCAAAAAAAGGACCCGAGTAATTAATGTCTTTGGGCTCAACGTTCATTATATCCCACTAGTGTGAAAATTCATAAAAATAAGACATGGGATTAGGAGCTTAACAGCCTCACACATTTGCAGAGCTGCTGCATTGGCAAATATTTCTCTGCCCTTTCGGAGCAGAGCACTCTCCTGGCTGCTTTCATTTGTTTCACTGGATCATCCAAGTCATTAGAAAGTGCCTGAAAAGAAACTTCATGTCTCATGTATTTTTTCCTTGGAAGCAGATAAATAAAATGGGCCGGGGCCATTTCTTCCCATGCTCTTCTCGTCTCTGCATTTGGTGGCAGCATGTTTTAACTCTTCATGGAGACAATGGGAATTTTGGCCACTTGGAGCCAGGGGACTCCAGATGCCCTTGGAAAGGAAGCAAGACCTGGGGTTTGATTGCTGAGAGCTGAATAGTTTCCTTTGTGCAAACACCCTGGGTTCTCCTCCCTGCTTCCAACAACTCCATTTTGCCCTCAGCAGATCCATAGATACAGTGGGTGAATTTGAGCAGTGAACAGTAATTTTGACCAGAGTTTAATTTTGGAGGGACATAAACCACTCACAAAGTTGGGCTGAATTTGACAAGCACCTTTTTCCAAAAAACCAAACAAAACCAACAAGCCTAATACAGGAGGCTCTTTTTTAAACTTCAAAACATTTCATTCCAAAGTGTTTTCAAAGCAAAGGGGTTGACTTCATGTAGGTGTTTCTGAAATGAGCCTTTTGGAGGTTTTATTGAAAAACCCGACTTTAAAAAAAAATTAATTAAACTCTAAAATGGAACATTGTGTTTCGGATCAAACACCATGTCCTAAGTTGACTCAATATTTCTAGTTTATTTTATCTTTCTTTTTCTTTTCCTTTTTTTTGAGACTGTTTTGGTTCAAAACAAACAGAAGTGCTTCATTCCCTGCTCCCCTCCCCCAGGTATCTGAATCTGACCACAGTACAAAGCATCCTTTATCCACCCAGGTCGCCGTCATTCACCCCAGAACACGCTGGCCAGAAACCCTAAGGAGCAGATCAGCTCGGCTCTCCCTGCAGCAATGGCTGCACAATTCCCTTCCAAACCGGGCAATTCCTATTGTGCTAAAGTTCCTTTCACATCGGAGCCTCTCATCACGGCTCCCTCTATAGCTGACAGTGAGCAATTCCAGCCCAGGATCCGTAGGACCAGCCACACTTGATGTTAGAGGGAAAAAAGCTGTCCCGTTAGGACTCGGAGATACTTTAAGCGAGGGGATGTGAAGTCTGCAACAGATCTATTCTTGGGCAGAAAGTATCAGTGGAAATTGCTGTTTTCATTACTGCACGTGGCTGTGGAAAGGAAAGCCTTTGTCCAGGATAGATCAGCTATTGCATCTGTCCTGGAAATTAATTTGTCAGCAGCAGCTGGGAGAACTGCAGCAGCATTCAAGTACTTCGCTGCCAGCTGATATTTAAGGTCGCATTTGGATTTACCTTTCTGCCAAATGCTTTTTGGCTGCAAGATAGTGCACAGTCACAACCCCAAGGAAGGGTTTTTCAGGAAGTTCTCTGAAGAAGAAAGAGCGTGACAAAGAAAAGGTCCCTTAGATTTTACTCTGCACATTTTTAAGCAATGCAATTAAAATAACTTTTAGCATCCTAAATCAGGTTTGCACATTTTGCCCCATGAGTAGTTCTTCTAACTGAATGTAGTTATCACACACTTTCAAAAAAAAAAAAAAAAAAAGACACATATTCTTTGAGCTTAAGGAAAGAAGCTCCTACCTTCAAGCTTGATCTGGAGGCTGTCCTGAAGCCTCCCTTTGCTCTCCATCCCTAGAGAGCTGTTTTGCCCTCAGAGCAACCCATCTTTGCAGCAAAAGTGCAAAGGGATTCTAAGGAAACATCAGGGCTCCTCAGATGGGTGAAAACTGGGAGATCTCTCAGCAAAGTTATTCTCTGGTTCAATCAAAAAAATCTGTCATCATATACTGGGGCTGGTGAAGAGGTGATAAAATCGTTCAGCTTTGGGACATGAGCAGTTCTCTCAAATCTAAATCAGATGGAAATGGAGTCAATTTGTTTGGAAAAGTAGCTCAGCTCTCAGCAAGGATTATGACTCTTATAATTTTCCTGTAGCTGAAAATGGAGCATGTTTCAGAGCAGTAAACAACCACCATGCTTTTCTTATGAACTTATCTTGAACAGGGACATAGCCCTGTCCCCTGTGAGGACAAACCACCAGGAACCTGGTGCTGTGTTCTGTGTGAGCATGCAGGGAATCAGTGCCTTGCTTGCTCTGAGGATCTCTCCATGAGTTGACGCACAAGCACGAAGATGAGTCACAGATGGCTCAATTGCTGCTGGAATCTCAGCGCAGATCTGAGCAAGTTTGGGATGCTTCCCACCACAAATACTTCACTCCCTGCCTCACTGCAGCGCCTGCTGTGCAAGTGCTTTAAAGGGTAACACAGAGAAATGGCTGTGCCTTGGGAAGAGGAAAAACCATTCTCCTTAAACACAGTTCATGGGGCGAGAAGACCCAAATTCAAGTGTAGCAGTGGAGTTTCCAGTTAGACCTTGGGTTCTACTCAGCCTCCACTGCTGAGAGACAGATTCTCCATCACTGCAGGATGCAGGAACTATCAGACAATTACCAGTCAGGACACACAGGGTGGACTTGGTTGTTGCTATGAGTTAGAGGTCGTGTTGAGATCCTTTCCAGTTCTGCCACTCCAGAACAGGAGATCACCCCAGCTACACCTTAATCTTGCTTGGAAGGTGCACCCTGAAAAGACACTGGCTACAGGTCAAGTCCATGCACAGCAGCTACTGAATGTATGAAATAAAAGTAATGCAACCTTTCAGCAGGAGCAGAGTCATGTTTTTCAAGGGAACATTGTAAGCATCACACATACCTGCACAGTTAAGCAGTACTGGGACAGCAAGTTTTGTTTGAGGGTACCTTGGACGTGACTAATGCTGTTGTGATCCCATGCAGCAAAACACTGATGCAGTGTATACCACTCTACCTAGTCCAATTTATCCTCTGAATTGTCACAGGCTAACTGTGGTCCAACAGGATTTATGCCAGATGGGGTATAATATGTCTTCCTGCAGCCAGTGTAAAATGGGAAGCCAACATAAACACTGTATACCATGTTCTAGCTAATTCAACACAAAGCAGCAGTGAGCACACACCTGACATGGAGCAGATTTGTCCTGCCAGGTGATTTTGCAATAAACAGCCTTAGTGTTATTGAAGGGAAATCCTAGCCCCATCTATTGTCCTGACAAGCCCTCACCTTGTGTTTCCTGCTCAAGGAACCCTCCTGTCAGCTCAAGCTCACATGCAGCATTCAGAGATACTAATACTGCTCTGACAGGTTATTCATTATGAGTTTCCAAATCTCAAGCAATCACACCTGTAAGTGCAGCCTGTAGGGAAATTTATGCCTCTCAGCAGAGATGCAAGAAGGAATATTGGTGTTTGCTTTGTTAAGCTTTGGGCTTAACACTAGAGACTCTCCTCATGCCTCTTGGCCTTGAGATAAAGGAAAGGTCTAGAGCTGCCACGGCCCCATCTCCTCAAGGCAGTGCAATTATTGGCTGAAGGCTTGATTAAGCTTGACTAAATTTCCACAGCAGGAGAGTGGCAGTGGCATGCTAGCCCTTCCTTAGACAGAAACACATCCCAAATGCACAGTAACTTGCACAAAAAATGAGTGGCCACTCATTTTAGGGTCAGCTGGTCATTTCTACCACAGAAACTACTGTGTTAGCATCTGCAAGTATTTAAAATTCTCAGATTTTCTTGTATTTGTTGTATCTGCCTTCTGGGTTTTTTGAGGCCTTATGTCAGATGGTGCTGAGTTTTCAAGCTTTTCTCCACAGGGGTGAGGCCATTGGGTGACCCACAGTGTGCAGAGCCAGACAAAACTGTGGAGTTGTGATGGGAGCAGATATGGCGTGGGGAGAAAGTTGCAGAAGGGAGTGGGAAGATCTGTCTGTGAGGGGTTTAAAATGACTCTGAGAAAATCTCTACATTGAGAGTTTGCAATATTGAAGAGATGGAGAGGAAGGAAAATTTTAGACAAGAGAAGGAGGAGAACTTCCCAGCCTTATTGTGTGTTACTGGTAGCAAGGCTGGGTCTGAAGAGACTGCCTGAGCAGGGAGTGATGTGGAGGTGATACCTGAGCAGACACACTGGAGGACTGTGCAGCAGGTTTCCATCTGGGCTGTACCTGATCACAAAAAGCAACCCCATTATCATGAAAACAAGGAGGCACAAATTTAGCAGAGGAGCCTGGGGATGTATTGTCATTGCAACTCTTCTAAGAACATGGACCTGACAGAAAGTTTAGCATCTTCTCTTTCTGACACAGCTGGGAAAAGCAAACAGAAGAAACCCAAAGAAATGTCAGCTGTTCTTCAGGTCCAAAGCAGAAGCAGGAATCTTCGAGGCCAAGCAGGACTGGGAAACAAAAGCTCTGAGCTGAATTAGCTCTGTTACAGTTGGTGCTGTAAGAGAAGCCAAGTTTCTACCTTGCATGGATTCCCTGGGCTCTGGTGTGCAGCTGAGCCCCGGCCGTCCACAGGGTGGATGTTTTAGTGCCTGGCTCTTTTTAACTGGCACATGTTAAGAGCTTTGAATTAACAGGTGCATAAAAACTGTCAAAGAACACTTAGCTCTCAAGACAGTCTGTCGGTTGTATTAAAAATATGGTTTTATGTAACCACATTCTCTCAACACTTGCTGGGTATTACGGCATGGGAAAGTCACTCGCCCTTTCCAAATGAAAGCAGCGATGTTTAAATTCTCCGGCAGGGAAAAAAAAAAAAAAAAAAGAAAGAAAATGAGAAAGATTACAGTTCCTCTGATCTTGCCAAGGGTTTGCTCCTGTTTTAAACACTAAAGGTCGATTTCTTCCAGCAGAACAGAACCGGCCCAAAGCTCCAGACTAGGGGCAAGCACTCCAGCAGGTCAAAAGGCCAGTGTCTTGCAGGCTCAGTGAGGTGGAAATGAGCAGTTTTTGACAACTGAATGGGAAGATGTCCCACTTGCTGACTGAGGAGGTGGTATTTACTGTAAGCATGGCCTGGGTTTTAAATCCCCCCACCCCGAGTTTAACAGAGATTTAGAGCTAGGAAAAAAACCCCAAACTATTTGTGCCCATATTTCAGAAGAGGTTTAGAAATAGTTTTAGTTCTCAATCTTCCCTCAGTCATGAATCCAGAACATCTGGGATCCCAGAAACAAAAGCATCAGGTTTCCAGAGTGGAAAGAGCTCTAAGACACAGGTCCAGAAGAATTTTTAAAACTCTCGAAAGCATTTCTGAAATCAGTTCCCTTTCAAATATGTGGCAAATACATTAAAGTGGGCTTTGGATTAGTTTTACTGCCTCTTGATAAAAGCCATTCGCACCTTTGATGTGTTTGAGGATGGCAGCCATCCCAAATGCCTTCCCCAGGCCTCGCCTCCACCAGGAAGTCTCCTTCTGGCTCTCCACAGGAATGCCCAGATGGGTTATCATTTGTCACCTCCCCAGAGGTGACCAACTCAAAACAGCTACCTCTGGGGTTACAGACATAGTAGGTGAAAGCAAAGATTTCTGAGTGCAAGTGTTTAGGGTGTAATGGTGAACATGGATAACCCCAAAGCCTGTGAGAAGTGGAAAGAACAGCAGGGGTATGGACTTCTAAAATTGGCTGTGAGTTTAATTCTACTGAGTTTTAATTCTGTGAATCAAAGCACTTCCAGTACCACCCTGTGCTCACCCACCTTCTGCTCAGCCTGGTGGCTCTGAGGAGCACTGGTTATTTGCCTGGCCTGGAGGACAGATGGGTCCATGAAGTTTCTCGGCAGCTGCTGGAAGTAGAAAGGGAAACTTTGAAAGACGGAGGAGAAAAGAAAACTGGTGGCTTGGAAGGGTTTGAGTAATGAAAGGCTCCAGTGTGGCAGGCAGCTGGGGCAGAGGAGACTGACTAGTCCTTGAAAAGCAAATGGTGACTCCCCTCTATGAAAAGCAGATAGAGCTTTGTGAATGCTGAGGCCAGAAGGAGCACCATGAGAACCCGAGTGCAACTTGCCAGGCCAAGGAAAGTATTTTCCAACAGCTTCTCAAGTTCTGCCAGCAAAAGCATCATCCCTGAGAGACTCACAGGGGGACTGTCACTGACAATACCAGATACACTGAGCAAGTCCAGGAGTGGAGCCTGCCTGCTTGGCAGTGCTGTTTCCCTGCAGAACTGGTTAATGTCAGTGAGACTGATGAACACTCCACAGTAGTTAGGGGATGCAGTGGGATGTCATGGAGAAAAGTCCACTGCTAAATATTTTGATTTGAGGAATGAAGAAAAGAAAACAACTGGTATTTTAGCAGATGGGGGAAAAAAGATCTGGAAGCAAGAAGAAAATCCTGCAGAGAATGAGGCATGACTTTTTAAAACAGCTGCAGGATGTTCTTCTTGGAGGATCAGAGAAGCACGTTAGGAAAACCCTGGAATGGACCTGGTTCTTCATGAGCACATCCTCATGCCAAAGAGTATCATCTTCTCCATGAAGCAAACCACCAAAACGTGGGAGCAGCTGCAGCTCACACAACAGCCAAGCCAGAGACACAACTGCTAGGAGACCATCAGCGCTACAGACAATGAAATATGCACCATCAGCAACAGAGTCATCACCTAAACAGCTACAGAACTATTTAAGACGTGATGTGAGGTTTGGGGTGATGCTCAGAAACCTAATCCAGATGCAAAATGAGAAACTTTGAAGAAAATGATGTCTGAATTGGATTATCCCCTCCTTGGGACAGAGTCTGTCTACACTGGAATGGGGAAAGTGACTTAAGCCTGCAAAGGCAGAGCTGTTTTTCTGTACCTAGCTCATGTGCCCAAGGCAGTGAGTGTACTCAAGGAGAGATTTTGGCAGAGGCTCACAGCACGGCTCTCCCATGAGTTTGTTGCCCAAGCTAACAATCCAAGGGACAGCCAGTTTGTGACTCTTAAATGCAGTCAACAAACACCTCTAGTGGGGTATCCTTGATGGGCTGACGGCTCATGACCTCCTAAGGCAGTGGTAGTGCAAAGAGCTTCCCTCCCACATAGAAGAAGGAAGGAAGCAAGATAACAAGGCTTTCTGAGACACCATCTGCAGGATAGCTCCTACCTGTGAAGGAGTCATGCCAGCAGGGAGGTGCTGTTAGCTGCTGCCTAGGAATGACTCCCAGAGCTCTCCTTCCCTTCAGTTCTTCTGGGGATACAGTGGTCCACGTGGAGGCAATGGTCAAGGTCAGCTGCCCTTTAGCTACTTGGTAGGCAGCTGAAGGGCTCCTATTTCTGTTGCTGCTGGACTTAGGACTGCAGAGCAGCCACAGCCTCACTCAGTATCAGTCACCAGCCAGACACCATTGCTAATGCTGTAGTTCATGAAGTGACTCTGTCCTTTGCTCTACTGCCTCCTTTACTGGCTTGTTGAAGGAGGAAGCTATGCATGTGAAATAACTCACTGGGGTCTCCTTCAGGACAGGTAGGGACTAATGCAAGAGCAACACAAGGTCAGCAATTGTGCATTTAGAGCTGCTCCTGCTGTGTGTCCTTGTCTGCAGCTGTTCCATTACAAAGCCGTCACAGTATTTGAGGGCTCCCAAGCCACAGCAAGTTCAGAGCAATGCCTTCCCAGGCTGAGATCTGGGGCTCAATTTGGCCCTGCATAATCAGGAAACACCAGCAAACCAGAACAAAGACCAGTTACTGCAGAGAAAAATGTCAGACAGACATTTGAAGGGTGAGATTCAGCCCTAATAACCTGAACATGAGAGGATCACACCAGTCGATCATGTTCAGATACATCACCAGCACTACCAACTGCTAGAGAAAAGTAACCTTGCATGGGGAAGTTAAAAAGGCCCATCGTTCGGGGATTTATTTATGACTAATATTTCACTTTTATTACCCATTTTTTTGGTGTTTGGGTGTTTTTTGGTGTTTGGTTACTCAGCTCCAGCCCTTGAAAGCTGACTGAAGGAGAGCCACAGCTTCAGCCCATGCACAGTATGGGTGAAGTGACTCCGTTCCTTCATTCTGCCATCTTGCCACATCCTCCCCCATTCTAAACAATGTAAGAGACTGAAGGGATATCCCTGACACTGCAGCTTTCCCTTGGAATAATTTATATCCATTTCAATGGCACCACAAGTCATAAAATGGGTTCTTTCATGTCTCGGAGTTTCATTCTTTGCTATGAGGAAACTCCAAGCTTTTCTCTTGCTGCCTGCAGAAATGGATCCCAAGCCTCCACCAGAGCACTGGGCTGAACCTATAGGGCAACAACCTCTCCCATCCCAAATTTCCATCAGTCTCCAGAAAACAGCACAGTCCTTACACAGTGGAGCCAAGGAAAAGGTTCCTGGAAAAGGAGTCATGTGTTCCATTACCCAGCTCTAGAATTGCAGCCCCAACATTTCCAGTCCCAGATATCACATCCCTGCTGCTGCTGGACTTTCTGCACTCATGTCACCACCCACCACTGCCTATTCAATAGGACACCGTTCCCAGCCCCTGAAGGATGGTGTGGCCCGGAGTGCTGAATCTCTGCCACACGTGAGAACTGTTTTACCTACTTGCCCAAGAGCAATTTCTCCCAGTTCTCCCCTCTTGCACTCATGTGCCAGGTGTGAAAACCAGTTCAGACATCAAAACCCACTGCTCAGCACTGGCAGAGTGGAAAAATAAAATCACTGGCTGATCAGCCAAACAAGCAGGTGGGAGTGGTAAGGACAGAGGCAGGAGAGACAAGGTACTAAACCTGCCCAGTGCTCCCAAGTGCCTCGTTAGACTGATTTATGTTTGGCTAATTGAGAAAATGACTCTAACTACACAATCCAGGCCCTAATTCAGAAAGGCCCACACTTTTTAGTGTCTCTACCTGAGCCTTAAAAGGCATGATTTAAACCCTGTAACTAACAGGCTGCCAAAGGCAAGGATTTGAAGGATCTGATGTCCTATCATGCCCAGGGGGTGAGGCTTGGCTCACTTCTCTCATTACTTGGTCTTTCCCCACTGACATACGAGTTCTCTGCTGGGACATAAATCAGGGAAACCATGAAGGAAACCAGTCTCGTGCCCCATCAAAGGAGCCAACGCTCGCTTTAATGGGACCATGCAGACCAGCCTAAATGGGGCACTTAACAAGCATGTGGTTTCTATAATACCAGCCCATGTCTCTACACCCTGTTTGCACTGCCACTGACAAAACCCTTTGTCCATTACATGCCACACCTGCTTATATCCGTGGAATTAGAAAAGGGATCATGATATAACACCGAAGTGCTGAACATAGGATTTCTGGGATGGATCAGGCCTGCAGAAAAATTTTAGCTATCTCTCAGCAACTGCATGAACCCTTATACACAGCTATGGCATGTGCAAGAGCAGAGCACAGGGACCCAAGACACAGAACCCCACTAAAGTACCAAACTCAGTCCAGGACCCACAGAGGCTCAGAGATCCCACATAAGGTGCATCTGGTAAAGTTCCAGGCCTTGTCCCTCAGGCTGGGACAAGCCATATCACAGGGTGTTTAATCCAAACCTGAACCTTGACAGAAGGGTGTTAGGAACAGTTAATCTTTAGGTCCTACTGTCCTAAGCAGAAAATACAGATTAGACAGAATCACAGCAAAGGAGGGAATTCGATATTACTCTGCCCCTTTCTTGGGCTCCAGAACTTCCCCAGAGGTCATCTTCCCATGAGCAATCCTCTCTAGCAGGTTCTTAATGCAGCTGATCAGGAAACACAGTACCTCCAACCACCAGGCTAGTCTCTACATTTCTCTCTTACTAGTTTTTCCTCATTCAGTTCAGACGGGATCCAGGCCCAAAGGAAAGACTCCACTGCATCACAGAAGGTATTAGGAAGAAAAATGGCTGATGGAGAACCTGCATCCCTCCCCAGAAAGCTCCCCTAAACTCAAACCTCTTGAGAGCCCAGCTTCATCTGGCTGGATATACAATCAGATTGGGGGCTGTCCAAGTGTTTTACACCATGCACTACACATCCATGGGAACCCCAGGCTGAGTCATGACCATCTGCGCTCATTTAAACATTTCTTGAAAGAGGAGGGAGTGCTAATCCTGACATCCTGGCCAAAATGCAACATGGACAATTACACTGTGCTCTCTAGCATTCTCAGTGGTGTAGACTGGTGTTTTCCAGTTCTTCCCATAATGGTAATGTGGTGATCCAACACAGAAATGGCCACGTTGCCAGAGGAGAGTCCCCTGTGCCCAGCCCTGCAGTGTTACTGTCAGACATCACATGCCTATTATTTTCCCTGCTGTGGGTGTTCAACCCCAGCGTGCTTCACACTCAAGACTTTTACCTCTACTTGTGCAAGAGGTTCTCACTAAAAATCTGCCCACTCATTCCTGAGCTGTGCTGAGCTTCCCATTTTTCCATTCTTCTGAAGAGATACAACACACCAGTGGAGTGGACAGCACACCTGCCCTCAGTGCACACCTGGGACAGCCGAGCCAAACGTAACATCAGCTACTACGAAGATAGAAACAGCTTTTGCTTGAAGAGCCTCAATTCCAACAGTTTGCTTTCCTTCAAGGAGAAACAAGAAAAAACCCCCGAGGCTTTTGTTGCACCAAAATCATCTCCTGGCATTTCTGACCAGCACACATGTTGTTACAATTAGGACTGGACTCCTTGGCTCCGGCACAGGGGGAATGTTAAACCGGCACACTGGCACCCATCAAAACATTTGCGAACTTCCAAAGTGGAACTGACACCATGGTAGTGGTTTATATCACACGTCAGAGAAAGGCTTCATAATTGAGATCAAACAAGTTAACTCTTGAGCTCCCTGGCTACCAAGAGCAGCCTAATGCTGGGCTGCTATTGTTATTCCATACGGCTGTTTCACGTGGCTTCCAGCCAGTCCACTTCACTTTGCAGGCTCAGAAGTTAAAGACAGAGAGAACTGGCCTGAACTTCAACAAGGGACTTGTAAGAGAACAGAAACTGCTGATTGTAACAGCATCTTCCCTCTCAGGCAGAAACAGCACCAGCACTATCAGAATGGTACACAGGAATTTTTCAGCCTTTTAGCAATTTTGTTGCATATAAACTGACTCCCTTCTAGGAAACTCGTATTCTTAAGCAGTTGTCAAAAAGATCTTTGGACTTGGAATTTTTTGCCATTTTCAGAGTTCAAACAATAATCTTACCTGTGACAACAAGGTGTAGAAATACTCTAACCACATTTTAACCTACCAGAGAACCACAAATTACATGCAACATGGTGTCTGTGTGATTTCTGTAAATACCCTTTGCAAGTCAGCTCTTCTCTCAGAAGCTCTGCTGCATGTCCCCACCGAGCTCAACACAACTGTAATGAGGAACAGACCTATCCTCTAGGACTTTGAATCTCTTGAGGAACAACTGGGGACAGCTGCAGAGGATGGAAATGACAATGGTACCATTAAATTATTACTGCACTTACTGGTATCGTGTTCTGAACATCATCAGCAGGTTGCTACAAGGTGTCCTGCAACTGCAGACACAGCAAAGGAAGTCAGTCACAATTTTCTCACAATACCATCAAATCTTCTGCTTTTAGGTCAGGTCTTCCAGCAAAGTAACAGGGAATGCAGTGTACCAGCAACAACAGAGCAATGCTTCATACGTATTTCTAGTACTACTTTGGAGTTAGATTCTAACTCCAATTAGCCCAAATTATGAGCGGCTGCTCTAGGAAATATATTTATCCCACTTTCTCCCGTGTATGGAAGGCACCAGGAGAGATTTTCCACCGTTGCCCTGAAAAGTTAGCTGAAAAGATTCCTGCCAAGCTGTATCCTGCCATGTCTTTACTTCATACATTTCCATATTTTAGAACAGCCTTTTTTGAGGGTTTTATTTTCACACAGCGGAAAGTTGCCAAAGGACATATCTGATTCTACCATTTATCATCTCCTGTGGAAAAACAGTCTTGGATCCCTGTATTAGTCTCAGATATCACAACTGAAAGTAAACACACCGCGTACAAGATGCACTGATTTATTAATAGAATAAAACTGAAATGTGGTGACATGTTTTTCCACTGTTAAAGCCATAGAGACAATCAGTGTCCCATTTATAGACTCAGTGGCGTCATTCAGCAACTCATTCATACACTCAGACCAACACGTCCAGGTCAGGTATTCCAGGAACCATTTCCACACTTTCCTGTTACAAAGAGGTTAACAGTGAGTGCAGTCTCCACGGTTTGCAGCTGCAATCAGTCTATGGGAGATTTTCCTACGTTCTCTTTTAATTCCTGAGGCTTTCTCCACCTGGAATAGCTTTTTAAAGCCTTTCAACAGCAATAGAGCAAATCAGCTGAACTTTTGTGGGGTACTAACCTGCTCTTCAGGCAAGAAAATGCACTGAATGTTTTACAAAAATAGGTTAATTTCCAATATACTGTGGGGATTATTCATTACAAGATGAATTATTGGCTAATTATGGCTAATTACTGGCACTTTGAGGCAACTAGAAAATCTCTGCAATGGAACAGCTTTAAATGTAACACACTCTCTTTTGTGTGTTTCTACTTCTACATTCTGCAGTGTCTTCAACTGTAACCCAGCATTTTTGTTAAACGATAGCAGCTGTGATTTCATAGCTAATAGTGTTATCAATGTACAGCTTCATGATTCAGCATCATCTGAAAGGAACAGGCAAAGTGATAAATATGAGGTATTACAACTGACTGTGCAGTTTGCCTCAATATGCAAATTTCCTTTAAATCAGGAAAGAGTAACCTCTATGAAGGCAATTAAAGTAAGCACTTGGGTTTCACAGCAGGAGAAACCGTTGGAAACTAATCCCTTATGGATACAAAGGAAGACAAACATCCTATTGCAGTTGTCAGAATGTGTTCTGAAGCAGACCAAGGTGTGATGTTTCCTCCTGTAGAAATCTTTCTCTTGCACACTGCTCAGAACAGGGACCTGTGATATCAAAAAGCTGAAAATCTTTGGACAAACCCTACTGTTCACTTCCAAGTGTTTCAGGAAGGTACAAAAGCCCATGAAGAGCTGGGCAGTAGAACATGAATGTACACCGGAATGATGATAGATGATGAACCCAAAATGAGTCTTGTGGAAAGAAAAGAGCCTTTAAAATTTGAAAACAATATAAAAGGAAAAGAGAAATGAAGTGCATATTACTGGCACTGCTGAAGCCCAGATACAACATAACAGCCACAAGCCTGCAGAGAGTACCTCATCCATAACCACCAGCGTATCTGCATCCAGCAGTCAGGTAGCAGAACAAACTGGGGAGCTTCCTGAAGTTGAATTTACTGCCTGAGTTTGGCTGTCCATGTTGGAGAGGGATTTGGTCCTGGGGTTTTGAGACTGTTCAGGAACTGTAGGGGAAGCAGCAGCATGGTTGGCATGCTGACTCTCCTGCCCCACAACACAGGGAGCAGGGTTCTCTTTGGCTGTCCCAGCATGGCTGTGTGACTGGCTGGATTGTCTCCCTGCTTCTGCCTCCTGCTGCTGCAGCATCCTCTCCACCTCGATCTCGAGCTCCAGATTTTCCTCATCTGCCTCCACGTCCAGCTGCTGCATTAACTCCTCCAGCTTCCTGGCCTTGCGCAGCTCGTTCTGCTGGATGATGGTGCACAGGTGCTCCGTGAGGTGCTCCTTGATCTCCGTCTTGTGCTGCAGGTCCAGCTTGGCTGCCACGTACTCGGACTCGGCCTTGTCGTAGCGCTTCCTGCAAAACCAGCAGCATTTCTGGAGGGTTAATTCTCACAGCACCTCACAACCTGACACAGGGACTTTAAGAATCCTTGGAATGCAACGTACTCTGCAATGCATTGTGCCAGCTGTTCGTGACACGCTGCCACATTAGCAAGAGGGAAGAAAATAAGTGTGAATTGATCAAAACTTCTCTGGACACTTGGGGCTCTGCTGTTGTGTATTCCAAGAGTTAACTTGCTCATACTGAATCACAAACACCCATTTTTACTGCCTGTTTGAAGAGATGCATCACTAGCAGCAGAAAGAACCCATCAGAATTTGCAGTGTTTTCACACTTCTAATGAACACCCACTGAGTGAACTGAAACACCACAGAGCAGTTTGGTGTTTTTCTAACCCAACCACCCCCCCACAGATACAGATGCTCGATGGAGCACGTTGACATTTGGATCATGTACTTTTCTGGCCACCCATATACATGTTCAGAAAATCAGGGGCAGCACAGACTGACACAGCACATGACATCAATACAGATGTAGAATTTTATTGCAAGCATCCCTCCTGACACTCACCTCCTGCCAATTTGCACTTCCTGTCATGACAAATACAGCAAAAAGGGAATATTCTAAGTATTTACTGAGTTAACACACAGAGAATATCTAGCACTTTAATGGCTGGTGTCCACATTAATGATCCATCTTTCACTGCATCACTAAACCTGTGTATTAATTCTAATTATAAGAAAGATAGATGCAATCTTGCTCATCAGGAAAGGGAACACACAAAGGCTTTTGCAGCATGGCTACAGAGCACTCATAAAACTAGTATTAGTAAGGTGATTGAATAAAGAACCCAGCACTTTTATAAAACCAGATTCCAATATCTGCTTAAACAAAGCAACAGAAAGACAGGAGAGGTCCTTTGCTTAGTGAAACAGAAGGAAATAAGACATAGAAAAGCCTTCCCCAATATGTTCTTTTATATAATAACCACACGACTTTTACCCAGCTGTAAAGGCTAGGTCTGCAGCGAGCAGAAGATGCCCACTTATGTTTCCCTCTCAAGAAAGTCAGGATTTCTCCGGGTCAGATACCTGAAGAAGCAAAACTAATGCTATGCTGGAAACATCTGCACAGCTAAATCTTTGGGCTGAATTCACACCTATTAGTCACATCATATTAACTAAAATTCTATTCCACAGCAATTGTCAAATGTTGCTAACTAGGTATGTGCTCAGGACTATTTAATATTGCACTTTTTGACTGACTGAAATACTTTGTGCTTTAGCCCTAGAACAAAAGGCAAGTACTAAGAAATTGCTTAAAAAGGCTCCACTTAAAAGTAAATTTGCTTTGGCTCATAATGCATAAAAACTGCAACACTGGAAGTATCTACCTCACATTTCCAAATCTCTCCCTCAAGAAAACACTTACTAAATTCATAAAAGTCATTGAGATTTTGGTGAAGTTTACCCACTTGTCCTAACAGCATCTCCTTTTGCTTTTGTCATTAAAAACTGCTTTCCTAATGTCAAGAGCTGCTTTCGCTCTTTAGCCAGTAAGCATGTCAAATAGATACATTATTACAAAACTTGGGTAAGAAGATTTCAGGAGCATTTAATGGCTTTAGAAACCAGATGAGACCTAAAATCCATTGAAATGTTTTTCCTCTTGAGGACATGAAATTCTGTATTCGCATGCAATCAGCTACGCTAACTACAGTTAATCATACACATTTCAAATGATAATTACACCAAAGAAATCTTAATTTTCTTAGCTACCAGTGCTATTTTTTTCAAGACTAATTACGATGTTTATTGGCCTGTGGTCATGGTATGGCAGAAGTCAGAAGGAGAAATGAGCGTTTAACACATTGAATGGTGAACCAAAAACCGCGAGTGAACATTTCTGCTTTATGAACCGGCTGCACAAACATGCTGCTGTTTATCTACTGATGTTGTGGTTTACCCACAGCTAATGGGGTGTTCCCGTTAATTTCTTGCCTTTAAGGAACTCATCACAACTAGAGTGATTAAAGGCACATTGTGAAGGGTAAAAGCTTCCCTGCTCCTTCAGTTTTTGGTCCTAGTTGCAAAAATACTTCAGCAGGATTATATGTTTTAAGCTTAATTGGTCCCATTGATTCTAGCAGGACCAGAGCCATCCTGAACAAGCAAATTTCCCCGAAGAGGATTTTCATTTCAGGACTTTTCTAGAAAAACCTCTTTCCCCCTGAGAAGAAATAAACAACCTTGAAACAATAAAGCAGGGCTTATGGACAACTGCACACTTAAAGCAAGACCTCTGTCTTGTGACAGCAGTCTCCAGTCAGAAAAATTTGCTTCAGTTCCCAGATTCCAAGGGAAAAATTGGGAAATAAAAAGCATACTTTTACTTCCAGATCTGAAAGCCCCCCAGACTGTGACTGCTTTAACTGCACATTATTACAGTGACATGACTTCATTAGTGCTTCAGTGAGAGGAAACAGCATTTCCCCTCCTCTCAGGCAGGGCTATTCCCTCCTCCCTGAGTGTCGCTTACCGGGCATAGGAGTAGTCCAGGCTGGCCTGGTCGATGCGGTTCCTCAGGATTCCGATGTCAGCAGACACCATGTCATCCAGAGCCTGCAGCTCCTTCTGAATCCTTTTCAGTTTCACTGTTTCAGCTTGAGTTCTTTTGGATCTGCAAAAGGATGATGATTTTTTTTTTTTAAATTTCCTTTTCAAGCCTCTCTTCTTGACATACTGGGCCCCATTTCATTTGCAGAGCAATGGACTTCTTTAGGACCTATTCAGAAGGTTTCTCCTTTATGGTGTAGGGCTTTTGATCTTTTTTAGCATCCACAGGGATCTAAATGCCTACTATTAAAGGACTACAGCAAAATTACGTAATGACTATAATCAAAGTGCCTAAAATGGATTGTGTTTCTTCACTGTGGAAACACACAAGAAGCTGCTGTATCTAAGTAGTTCTCAGTGTAAGGAAACAGGAAATGGCTTGGGGGGAAAGCGAGAGGGGGAAGGGTTTTTAGCCCTGCAATATCCCCTTTCAAAGAAGCTCAGTTAGTAGGGGCCAAAAAGTCACCTAACCTAAGCTTGATTTCCATTTTGTAAAATTATTCCCAAAAGGCCCAGCCAAATCCCAATGAAGTGAATGGAAAGTTTTACATCAAATACAAAGGATTTCAATCAAGCCTTATGTAACCTTTTTCAACTAGGCCTATTCATTCCTAAGTCCTGAAAATGAAATGTTACTAAGGGCAACAAGCTTTGATGGATTTCACTCCCAAGCAAGCTAAGTGACTTTCAACAAGCTTTTACACCACATCACTTTGCCATCATTCATCACCACCAGCAAAATGATGCTTCTCAGCCACTGCTTTACACCCAAGGCAGGTACCTGAAAGCAAGACTAGGTGTGCAGGCAGTGCCACCATCTCCCATTTGACCAGCTGATGCAAGTGGAGGGAAACAGACATCCTGTGGTATTGCTGGGAGCCTGAGGAAGGCCTTTGAGTGACAGAAATAACTCCTTAGCTATCACCCTCCGTGTCTTTTCTCTCCTCAGGCTTTGTTTCCAGGAGGAAGAACCAAGCCTGCTGGCCACACCCATGTTTGATATCCTACAGTGACTCAGAATAAAGGTGCTTGTGTTTTATCTCTGCCTGGCAAAGGGAAACTAAATTTTCAGGACTTCAGCAGAGTACAGGCTGTGTTCACCTGTGCTACCCAAGGGCTTGGATTGGCAGAACATAACACAAGCCTGGGAGAGCACGGCAAGCCTGAAAACTTGACATCACTGTCCTTGATCCAGTATTATCAGCTGTTCCAACATCCTTTTCTACAAACTTTGCCTTCCCTGTAGTCTTAAACCACCTTGGTGGACAACACTGTACAATGCCTTAAAGCCTGGTCTCCTGAAGAGCAAGAGCTAACAACTGTGAGAATATGTGCATTTCTATAATTTCTAGTCATCCAGACAATACCTTCTAAAAGCTGATCATCTTCTCTTTTCAACATTTTTCACAGGCTAATGAGCCAAAAGTCTAAACAAAAATAGCTGTAGTTTCTTCTCATAGGTTATGAATCAAATAAACTTCCCTTGCATCCAGCAAAACCAAATTAGGACCAGAACAGGGACAAGCATCTGAGCACCCCAACTTCCAAACATGACCTCACTAACAAATTCAAGGACTTCAGCTAACCCTTGAGTTGTGTAATAACTTTTCCATCTGTGCACAGAGCTGCAGCTTTGGAAGTGTGAAAAGCTTAGTCACAACTTCTTAGCCAGCACTTATCAAACGGAAATGTCCATCACAGCTGCTCACAGAGCACAGAGAGGAGGAAAAAGTGAAATTTAAATCAAGATATGGAACAGGTTGCAGATGAAGAGTAACCCTTTCCCCAGGCTCAGCCCCACCTCTCGGCAATAGCTCTGGCCAGGAGTGCCTTCTTGCGTTTATTCTTCTCTTCCATCAGCCGCTGCTCTTGCTGGAGGATTTCCCATCGGGATTTTTCCTGCCTGCTCATAGACAAGACCATCAAAATTAATAGAAAGTTCATTTCTCTCCCTGCTTCCCATATTGTAACACAAATATTCACTGTCATATATTCTGGAGCAAACTCTTTAAAAAGTCGAAGGAACAACAAACAGGTTTTGGTTCTGAGGAAAGAAGAATCATCTGCAAGAAGCCATTCAGACCAGTAAAACACTACCAGATGAAATCTACTGATCAGAACTAAAATCTGCATAACCAAATAATCTGCATGGAGCACTTTTTCAGAAATGGATGGAATTTTTCATTGAAAGGATGTGCTTCCCTATCAGGTAGAAGCAGTTTCAAGTTTCTTACTGGCTGCTACGTCACCATCTGTTCAGTCTGCCAACACAGCCTCTTTTTCGGAAATGTTTTTTCCATAAAACAGATTCTTTCACAGGTCTGCTTTACAATACTGCTCCCAAATAATTAAGTGGATATAAATGAAAGGCTGGTAAGAGTTATAACGAAAATGAGCAACAAGGAAGAACAAGAATTTGCTTTTGCCACCAGGGAAGGACTGATATTGATTCCATTTCCTAGGCTCTCCTAAGAGATACAACCATCCCAAAAGACGGAAGGCCAGGTCTCAGGTGAGGGGGCACAACCTGTGTCAACACAACTGGGCAGGATTTAGGAGAAAAATAGAACTGCTTTGCTGCTTTCACCCCACTGTGTTCTTCATGCCCTCTCTCAAGGAGCCCGAACTGAAAAATACCCAAATAACTCAGCTATTAACAAACATTTCCGCACATCTCTTCAGATTTGTCCTCATCACCCTATTCCTAAAACCTCACACACAGAAATATTTTTAGTAAGATTTAAATTCAAGCATCCAGGCTGAGACGAACCCAGCAGATTCAGGAGGTGACTGTTGCAGCTAAATGTCATTTGCTTTCCATGGTGCAAAAAAATTCTCTGCAAAGCTCCCTAGTCAAACAGTGTCTGTGCTTTTCTCACCACAAAAATGAGATGAACAGCCAGTACTACTGCTGAGCTGCACCCACTGGAGGAATCTGACTTCTCAAAGTGCTGCTATCCTGGTACAGAGACTGCAGGCAGGTGATCTCAGCTCGCAGCTGGGCAGGGAAATTACAGGCAGCACAACCATCAGCCACAGCCTCTCAAGGCTCATCTGTGCAAAACAGAACCTCCTGGATCCTTCTGAGTTTAGAATTTGAGAGGAGACAAGTGCTGCTTCTCCACATGCCACACAGAAAAGTGAATCTCAAAGCTTCCTATCAGACACGGAAAAGTTTACTTCACAATGAAACTATGAATCAATACAGAATAACAAACCCCACCCCTTGATTTTACCAACTTACTAACAATTCCACTTTCTTTCTCTCCACTTGGGTGTTGGGCTTTGCAGGGCGGGGCTGGGCACTGTCCCTGCCATTACAAGACTCTCCCGGCGTCACTCCCTCCTGCTGCTCTTGGCTGTCACTTTGTCTTTGATCCCCAGCGGCAGGAGGACGAGGTGTTGGCCCGGGCTGCTGCGGGTGACAGGGTTTGGGTTGTGGTGCAGAAAGCAGCTGCTCTGCAGTGACAGGGGCTGCTCCTCCCTGCAGTCCCAGCTTCTGGCATTGCTGCTGGAGGGCTTTTTCCCGTTGCAATTGCTTCCGAGTCTTGGTCACAGCCTGGGGGCGAGGCTGCTGCTGCTGCGGCTCCGAGGGCTCATACAAATCTGTCAGTGGAGAAACAGGATTAAAAAAAAATCTCAGTATCAAAGATAGACTCTGACAGAGCTGTGCTGGGCAAGCAAAAATCAAAATAAGGAAAACACAAGCCAGGGTGTCACGGGAAGGCAATGTGGGGGAAACCTCAGGAGCCTGGAAATGTTTTGTTAGCCTAAGGATCAAGAATTTTCAAGGATACCAGCATCCCTAAGTGAGGAGAGGGAGGAATAAGAGGCCTGGACTGCAGGCCTAAAAGAGAAACCATAGGCGGGAGTGAGATGACTCTTGGGATAATCATGGAGAGGCCGATCTAGGGCTAAGGAAGGGTCCCTGCCAGCCTGGTGGGCAAACTGAGGTAATAAAGTGAAGAGCGGGGAAGAAGGAGGTAACACACGGGCAAAGAGGAAGCTGGAAACATGAGTGGGGTATTGGGCAGAGATGTGGGTGCAGGACAAGGGGCTGGAGAGTCTGGGATTTTTGTCGGAGAAGTTGCGGATGGACAGAGGGGGTGGATGAGGAGAGCAGGGAGAGATGCGGCTGAATGGGAGGGACCGAGGGGCTGCCTGAGGAAGGGCAAGCGTTTGATGCGGGGATGGACCGGCTGAGCTGAGGGGATGGACAGAGGGGTGTAGGGGCTGGGGAGAGGGACAGAGGTGTGAATGGAGGGGCTGAGGGAAGGGTTAGAATTGTGGATGGACGGGCTGAGGGGAGGGATAGGGGTGTGGATGGAGCGGCTGAGAGGAGGGACAGAGATGCGGATGGAAGGGCTGAGGGTAAGGACAAGAGTTGCAGATGGAGCGGCTGCGGAGATGGGGTGCTGAGGAGCGACGGGNGGGGTCCGGAGATCGCCAGTGCTCCGGGGAAAGCTGCCCTAGTGGGCACATCCCCGGGGCTCCTGAGAACCTGGTGCCGTAAAGAATCACAGAGCCAATTAGGTTGGAAAAGACTTCTGGGCTCATCGGGTCCATCCTGTGACTGTACAGGGCTCAGTGGGTCCCGCCTAATGAGACTTAAATGGAGAGGGGAAGCCGCTCCCGAAAAAAGCATACAAACTTCAAGGAACATCACACGTACCCCCATGTAATTTATAATTTGTAATTAAGTAGTTGTAAGAGTAGGTGAGATTCTGCTCCAGCATGTCTAGTAACGTACAGTGACAACACTGTAAGGAAACTGGGGAATCCCTGAATGGGTTGGGCTGGAAGGGACCTTAAAGTTCAACCAGTTGCAAACCCCTGTGATGGACAGGGATATATTCCACTAGACGAGGTTACTCCAAGCCCTCTCCAACCTGACCTTGAACATTTCCAGGGCTGGAGCATCCACAGCTTCTCTGGGCAATCTGTGCCAGTGCCTCACCATCCTCACAGGGAAGAACTTCCTAATACCTAAACTCGATCTCTCCTCCTTTAGTTTAAAACCATTCCCTCTTGCTCCATCACAATCTGCCCATATAAAAAGTCACTCTCCCACTTTTTCTATAAGCACCCTTTAAGCACTGGAAGGCCATCAGGGAAAAGTATTATTTTGCCCATACTGATGTTTTTTAAGATCTGCTTTGACCATTGTGGACAAGAGTACACGCTTTCACCCTTAGGTATAAACTGAAAAGACCCCACAACCCTACAGCATTATCCCTCAGTATCCACAGAAAGAAACATTGCCCTGTCCATCCCAAACTCTTGAGGCTGCTGTAACCCTGTCAGAGGCGCTAAGGACAAGTTCACCTCCCACTGGGAAAGAGCCGGCGGGAGCACAAAGGCACGAGTCCCAGGCTTAGCTGCAGCAGCCCAGGGGCCTGGAGGCTTAAATAATACATCATGGGCAGTAAAGGGGACTGTTTTCAGTGCCCCACCACGTCCCTGCCCGGCTCCAATCTGTAAGGGATTAGTCAAGCTCCGAAGCGCTGCTGCCTCCCCGAGCAACCCCGTAACTCCATGGCCGTGTAGGACTCTGCGATTGACGCGGCCGCACTTCCAGCAGCTCCCGTGACTAACGCGTCCCATAAATACCACTCGGAGGGGAAGCAGCCCTGAGCTGGCAGGCGTTAAGCGTTTCTGATCCGATTTGAGTGCCTTGAGGGAACACGAGTGCCACCATTTTTCACCTGCAGCTTAGCTGTATGCCTTGGTGCCAAGCAGAGATGCTGATCCAGCAGAGGAGAAGGAGAGCATGGTCATCTCATCCAGGAAGTCCTTCCTGGGTAAGCCTGGGGCAGAGGGATGCTGAGCAGCCTTTCACACAGGATTTTGGCTTCTCTGGGAAACCTGACTGAGCACAGGAGAGCTATGAATGGGAACCATAATCCAACCTTGACTCAAACGCTCTCAGACTCCGGGGAGTCCAGATGGCAGAACCAGGTGTCAGCTTGAATTTTACAATGGAACAGTGTTGGCCAGCCCTACAAGGGTTGGCTTGCAACAACGTGTAGGCACCTAATTCCCTTTTAGATGATTATATAAGAATCATTAATCTAAATCTGATGTCTAAATCACAGTAATGGGCTGTACCAAACCCACAGATATCGACTGAATGTGCTTTGCCAAGTACAAACACCAGATCTCATCTTGAACCTCAGTTCTTTCTTCTTGCAAGTTTTAGGGCTACATACAAAAGTGAAGCACCATATTCAGTTTATTGCTGCAGATATCCCAGGCACAAAGCTCCCACTCGTTTTATAGAAAAAGTAGAAAGAGTTTGGAATTGTTAACTCCAACGCTATGGGCAAAGCAGCAATCCCTGTTAACAGTTTCCATCAGCCCAAGGTTTAATTGCCAGCCGTTGGGCCAGCTTGCTCCAGGAACAATTACGGTGCAGTGAAGTCATTTCACGGAGCATTTACCAACAGCAGGCTTAGAAAACAGAGGCTGGCCGTGTTCTCTGGCTGATTAAAGTCCCGTGAGCGGAACATGGCACTGAATGTTTGCCACCTAGGAATGAAGTGTTTTCCAGGCAAATGCTGCTACAGCGCAGGCTGGACAAGGCAAGATGAGGAGAAAATAGGAACCTTTTCCACCTCCTGGACCGATATCCCCAGGAACAACACAAACCTTCCTTTAACGTCTGGGGCTGGATTTGAGTCCCGTATCTTTTTGTGCTTCAAGAGCTGCTCTCTCATGAGCAGACCTGGAGACCTCCGTGACTGCTGCATCCGTTTTCTCTTGGCCTAATTGCCCTGGAGTCTGGTGAGTAGAAGCAGCCAGCACCAACAGATCACAAAAACATCTTTTCTTGTGCAGTTCCCAAATCAGTGTGGAAATGTCATCATGGGCTGGCAAATTGGGCTGCCCAGGTCAGACCTCAGGGTCAGACCTCAGATGACATTTCAACCCAGGACAGAAGCAATTTGTAGCAGGGCATAACTTCAATTTGCATCGGTTTCATACTGAAAACTTCTGGGGTTTTTAGGAGCCAAATAAGATCTTCCATGGAGGGTCTCCCTGACTTAGAAGTATATTTTAAACTTGATTCTTGCACTGCTCTGCACTCTGCCACAGTAACACACAAAGCAACATTTTCCCAGTAAAGGACTGAGCCCTATTGGGAGGCAGAGAAAGGCTTGCATAGGGAAGGAGAGTTTCCTTTCTGCTTGTGTTTCAGACTCTGTCATGACCTTCCAAGGGCTCTGGCATATAATTCAAGAGACCTGGGGAAAAAAAACTTCCTAAAAATAGCAGAGCCAAAAATTCCTAGATCAGTTTAGCCCTCTTTCTAATGAAAAAAATTCTATTAAAGTGTACCCCTGTCAATACTACCCCATCTTTTACCAGATATAGCACAGGCTGCCTTAGGAAGAACCATTGTGTCCAGATAGGGCATATCACTGTGAGAGAAAGGAGCAAGCCTTTCCTTTTGATAATAACTCATGATTTAATTTGTCCTTTAAAATCACTTTTGAGATCCATGAAAATGTATTTTGTTGATTTTCTGCTGAACTCTCTCTGGCTTCAAAGCTTGAGATGAATAATTTAATTTCTTAGTGCATCTCTGAAGAGGGCACTTCAGGTGTGGAGGCTGCAAACACGTGTGCACAGAGCCGTAACTCCTCTGCAGCCTGCTGAAGGCAACCATTTTCCAGGGGCTGTGGATTAGATTCTGCCCAGAGCTTTGTATCAATACTGCTCTCTGCATGCAGCAGGCTTATTCACTGGTTAAACACCCCAAAGGCTCAGTCAGGAAGTTCCAGACACAGAAACCAAGGTGGGAATTAGCCTGGCTGCCAGGCCCAGATCCAAACCAGCCTGAGCGTGTCTTTAACTTCAGCCATGTGCTGACGCCCAATTCTTTAACTGGGTCTTCCTGGGCGGGTCCAGGGAAGTGCCAGGCTCTGCACCAGCCTCCTCCTGGCCACGGGCTGGGGCTCCAAGTGCAATGAGAGGAGGCTGTTACAGCCCCTCAGCTCTGGGGGAGGTTAGCAGTGGGTGCTGGGTGTTTTACTCTGCCTTAGTCTGCATTAAAAACCCTTCAAACCCCTGCAACGCTTCAAACGTGTAACCCCAGCGTTACCCTGCAGTTACCATCAGTAATGGGCTGGCTTGGGGATTGATGCAAAAATGCCAGTGTATCTATGGAAATAGTGTTTGTGCTGTGAAATTAATTATTTGCATTTTTAAGCAAGGCGAGAAAAGTGAATTAAAAAGTACAGCATTATTCTTTCTCTTCAGTTTCTGTTCCCTTAACTGCCTGGTAAGTGGGAATTAAGTCAGCACTGTCATTTCTGGGACCAAGGCAGTCTTTTGGTTTGTAAGAATTTCATAGGGAAACCAAAATCCACTTATCTAAAGAGCTACTGAGTGAAAAAAAGTGTCATAAAACTTACTGTTTTTTAAACAAGATAAACCAAAGGTTTTCAACATCTTTTGATTTGTGGATCTGTACACATTTTCTAGGGAAGACACAGATGTCCCAAGGGTACTCTGGGCTGTCAGCAGCCAAACTGGGGGGAGATGGTCCCACAGGGACTCCACACTATTGCAGGGCTAAACCTGCTCCCCTCTGCATCCCGTGCAGAGCTGGTGACCAGCAGAGCTGGGTGGGGAGAGCAGGGTGTTTTTGCAGGACACTTCTCATTACAGTGATGTGTTTGCTTTGAAACTGAGCCTCAACACTTCTCAGCTTTTAAGGCCCCCACCCCATGTTTTCATGTTTCAACTTTTGAGCTTTTACCTTAAGATAAGTGTGGCTTTCAAAAACTAAAATCTGAAGTGGAAGGAAGCTCAGCATGCAATATAAATGTTTTCTTAAAAAAAAAAATTCCTACTGACATTTTTTGAGTCTTTCTTTCTTTGCTTTGAGTATTTAAGATAAATTTTCCATACAGACAAACATTGTGTAGTAATTCCTCATCTTAAACTATTTGTATAAAAAAAATCTAAACAGGACTAAAAGCTGGCTTATTAAAAGCACCATAAAAAAAAAAAAGCTGGTAAAACAAAATAAAGATCATTACTACCAGAAATATCCCAAAGATTATAAATTTACCATTTTGGCTGGCAAAAACCAGAGCTGAGCAGTAAAACAAGTGGAAATGAGCAATTATTGATATATATTTTTATATGGTTTAAGGAATATTGTTGCAGCTAATTCCTTTTAAAAGATACTACATATCATTAAAAGAATACTTTTTATAACCCCAAGGTTAATATTTCATGACAGTTCTAGAATGCTTTTAATTGCACTACCTAATGTAAAAGTCGTAATTCAAATGTTTATACAGAAAAACTAGAAAGCAATTGCTTTCGTTCTAACCCTTTGTGTAAAAATTATAATCTAGCTGTCAAAACGGTTGATAAAACCAAAGATTTGAAGAGAAATTTGCTAAATGTTTGTTATCTTTGGCATAACTTGAGTGATTAGAACCACTGCACTAAACAAATTGAGTATTCATCAAACAAACTTATTGTTGTTCCACGCTGAGAGAATGAACTGTGCTTGTTTAGTCTGGATGGGAGAGAAGTGTGGGGGAGAAGATACGATAATAGTCTTTAAATATATAAAGCACAGCTGTAAAGAGACAGGGTAATGTGTTTTCAGGGCCTGTGGAGGATAGGTGAAGAAGAAAGCAAGACTCAAGCTAGAGATGAGGAGTCAGGGCAGCAAAATGTGGAGAGGATTGACTGAAGAGCACCACAGAGTCTCCATTCAGGTATTTTTAACAATAAACATCTGCTGGGCAAGGTCAGTGCAGCCCTGGGACAGGGAGATGCAGGTTTTGGAGATTTTGGGTGCGTGGATCCCAACACAGGTTCCAGAGATGGGGACCCACAGAACCCCCATGGGTTCAGGCTGCTCTGCAACCTTGCTTTCTGCTTCATTTTTGTTGTCCCACTGGAGACAACCCACATCCCATCGGGGAGTGCTGGCTGCCAGCTGAGGGCTGGCCAGCTCCTGACACCTCTCCCAGCCTTGTTCCTGTGACTGTGGTGCTTCCCACACCTTTCCCACCTCTTCCCACTGCTGTCACAGCCCCATCTCCCTCCCCATGGGCACACACGTCTGCACCATCAGCTGTACCACTTTGGGTGCCAGCCGGCCATGCAGCTCCTGCCACCTCTGTAAGAGGCTGTGTGGGAAATTCTTGTCTTTTCAGGGCAAGACAGGACAGGTGGCTGCCAAACCCAAGAGCCAGCAGTGCTTTTAATATATATTTGCAGTAGAGTATTATATGATGTGAAAATCTCTTTATTACCATAAAGTGCCAGTTAGCCCCAATGTGACAGCCGAGCCTGGCGTGTGTTGGCCAGTTCATGTCTGTCCTTCCAGCTACACAAGGAGGATGTTGTCCTCTCACCTCTCCCAGCTCTGCAACCCAACACGTTGGTGGGCTGAGACAATTCCCTTCTGCAAGTGAAATGCTGCTGACCCTCAGGGAGTGGCGAGGGATTCTGCTCCCATCCTGCTGCATTCCCACAAAGTGCCCCAGAAGTGCTGCTGTTTGTGTGCTGGAGGCCTGGCACTGACTCAGTGCAAGCTGCTTTGGCTCTCCTTCAGCCCGGGTGGCTGAAGGGACACCACGTGTTCAGTGCCAAAGGAGGATGTGTGACAGCACCTACCTGTTTGCAAAACAAGCACTCACTTTTCCTGTATCCTTGCAGCAAGGCACTCTCCATGAAGCCTTGTCCAGAGCACAGGCACCTTGTTCGGGGTCTCTGGAGATGTCTGCAACACAAATACAAAGAAGAAATACACGGCAGAATGAGCAAGGAGCCAATGTGGAGACCAGCAAGCTGCAGGCACTTCAGGACGCACTAGTTTGCGTCCCCTCCCCATCCTGCAAGCACTTAAGCTGCAACAAGCAGATGTGCAGGGTTAGGACCTCACCATCCCTCAGCTGCCTGGTACTGCCCTGCAGCCACGATGAGAGGTGAAGGGAGCCCAGGTCAGCCAGGATATCCTCAGCACTGTAAACAGCTGCTCAGAGGTAGCACAGCAAATTGTGTGTGCAGCGCTCCAGTGTCACCCTGAACAAACTCTACCCACGTCCGGAGGGGCTGTGCCCCCCCAGCTCCTGAGCACTCACTGAGCTCCGGGGGATGATCTGCCTCCACCTGCAGCCTTGGCCACTGGCCACCCCACAGAGAACGCCTGCTACAATTTGGAAGTCTTTAAGATGAAACGTTGTGTCTTTCCTGCAATAAAGTTCACAAAATATCGATGCTTTGTCTCTGTAACAAGCACACAAAAAGATGATATAAACCCCCACGTGTTTATGGATGCTCTTAGTGAACTGCTCTTTGCCAAGGCTGGATCTGTGAGGAGGTTTTCAAAGGATTGCAGTGTTTGGATCTTGGGGTAACTTCTTTCCATGGCTTTGGAAAGTCCCCCCCATCAGTTGGTTGCTGCCTTTCACAAGGGTTGTGCTGAGGCCTTTTTTGCAGCACTTTCTGTAGGAAGAGAGTGTTTACTTTAGTTTTTGAACAATGCCATGACTGCACACCAGCTGACACCCACAGGCCTACCAGGGCCAGGTACTAATGAGGATTTCCAAGTGTTGGTGTCACTGGCAGGGTTTGAACCGGAGCTACAAAGCCTGCAGACAAGCAGGCTGCTGGCCAGGGAGGCTTAGCAGCTCTTTGGTGAGGTATCCGAGATAGTTGGAGAGAGATCTGTACCACACCCTGGCTGCAAACTCTGATATCACAGACCTCAGCCTGCAATACATCGAGAGGGTAATAAAGCGAGCTCTGATTGAAACAGGAGCAACCAAAATTAGACCCTTGACTGCTGCAGCAGGAAGGTGAAAACAAGGATGACTGGTTTCTTCTAGTGGTGGAAGATTCTGGTTTTGGAGCTGAACTGAAGAGGAAAGACTTAATATAATGAGGAAAGCTTGATTCATTTTGGGCAACCAAAAACATTTTACTTGACCAGTAACAAAATCTTCTGATTTGCTTGGAGACTATTCCATCCTTTTAAAAAGTCAAGCTAAAAAACCACAACTCTTTTCCTTTTAAATTAGGTCTATTGAAAATGCAAATAAAAAAGAAAGCTTCAAACCAAATAATGTTCAATAAAGCAAACTGTTTCAGCCTGAAAATGCTGAAGTGAAACATTTCAATATTTAAGGAAAGAAAGGAAGACTTCTGTTGTTTTGCTTTGTCATTGACTGACTTCAGCCTAGATTTGTGAGTTATTTTGGTTGCCTTTATTTTCACGGGCAACTTAATTTTTTATTTTTCAACTCATTTAATACTCTCTTCTTGTTCAGTTCAAGATACAAATGGTCAGGTTCAGCAAAGGTTCATAAGAACATGACTGAGCTGACAAGTTGCACAAATATTGGGCAAACTTCAGGTTTTTTTTTTCCCCGTTGCATTTTAGTTTTCCTTTGAAATTGTACCTGAATTTCAAGAAGCTGTGAGGTACTCAAGACCCCCAAAACATGCATAGAACAAAACTGTCAAAGTCTGTGTGCTCTGCTGGTTAACCTGCACACCGCAAAAATTCAGATGCCATCTTCAGTCCTGCAAAATATTAAGACAGGCATTTAAGATTTACCCGAGTGATTAAGCATGAGCAGCTTGTAATTGTTTCCAGACCCCTCTCCTAGCAGGAGAAAAGGCTCTGCAATCCCTGTCCACGTGCTCAGTGTAGCAATGCGCTCGCAAACAGAGAAACTGAAGATGAGCCGGGGAGGACAAACAGATATCCCGAGTTTTGAGAACAAGCCAGAATTAACTTTGAATCCAGTATGGACTGTCCAGCTCAGAAAAGTAGGATTATTTAGCAGTGTACATCAGGGCACGACTGCATCCTGCCTGGAGCAACACCTGTGCACCAGCAACTGGCAAACCCTCCTAAGTACACATGGTCACATGCAGTCTGTAATTTTTCATCTGGCTTGGGAGTGTTAAATGAAGATCAACTGCTGAAATCAGCCTCATTTGGGGAATCTGACTCTTGTCTGTGCTTACAGAGAAGACCTTTGTCCTCCAGGTTTTATATGAAGCCCCAAAGATTGCAGACTTTCTGTGTAAGCCACAAAGCAGTCCAGCATGCATCTGGAGAGAGACTTGCCTCACATCCCAACTGTTCCCTCCATGCAAACCTCCTGATGGATTTTTCCCACAGACTGTTTGGTCCTGAAAGGAGATCTTCCCCAACTTGCTCAGGGCTTCAGAAAACCTCAGAGAAAACCTCAGCAGCCCCAGCCCAAGTGTGAAAGCAAATTTAAGGGTTCACCCTTGCCTTTGAACACAGCAGGGCTCTACTCCAGCAGGTTAGATCTCAGGGGCCACCTTGCTCCCAGGATTTAAACCAGACCACATGTGAAATGGCAACTGCCTCTTGATTTTATATTTTATTTTTAAATAGGATAATTTAGGGGCTATAGTTCTTCTGATTATTATTCTTACTACTATTTTAATGGCGAATTCAATGTGCTGCCTTCCCTCCTTAATGAAGGGAACCAGAGACTGGAGCTCGATTTCTCCTACTTTCTAGAAATAGTACCTACAAATCCTTTGTAGAAAAATAACCACAGTCTTTTTCCCCTTCTCTCTCCCCCTTGAGATGGGGCTTTCATCAGCTCAGACCATTTTTCTTCCACCACCTCTTTATCTTAACCTTTTCTCCAAGGTTACATTTATTTTCTGAGGTCCACAGCCAGGACAAGGATACAGAGGCTGCAGCTGATACTGCCTTTTGAGGATCACTGTCACCACTGCAAGAGGCACAAACCTAGGGGGAAGGATGTCTCTGGAAATGGCCCCTGCCCTCACCCAGCCCAGTTCACCCACTCAGGCCCCTCCACAGCAGCTGTTGTTGCTGCCATCAGAGCACGTCCTTGGAGCCAGAGCTGACTCCTGCTCTTGGACTGTGCAAACTCCTTTCCTCCCCCTTCCCCAGCCCTGGCTATTGTGTGTACATCTAGTGGTTCCTCTGAACCTCTCTGCAATCATTGCTTCATCTCTCTTCGACTCCAGGCTGGAATGGAGCTGTTCTCCCTCCCCTGGGACCTCGAGTGCCTCCTCCTTGATTAACCAAATTCACTGTTCGATGGATCCTTCCATCCCTTCTTATGCAAAACCCTCCGAGAAGGGTCTTTTTCCAGTATGGAAATCTTGGCACACTCCTCAAGTAGATGATCTCAGATAAGCCCACTGCTGGGGAGAGAGGTTCACCACCCTCCATGGAAACTTTGCAAGCTCTGGTCTTCATCCAGATGAGATTTTTTTAAAATTAAATTTGAGCAAAAATGCTTCAATATTTACAGCGTGAGAGAAGAGTGAAAAAATACATTGCTGCCATTATAGTGGAGGGGTAACAAAGGTAGTTCAAGCTGTCTTTGAAGAGCCCTGGTGCTGAAACAAATGGACTTCTCTTGTTTAGGTTAGATGAGAATCATTCTTCTGCCAGAAATGGCCTTTGCTGGCTTCAGTGAGTGTGGGGCAGCATTTTCTGTCTCCTGCCCAAGCCCATCTCTCCATGGTTGGGGTGGTCGGCACCAAATGTGGCACTGACCCCGTGGAGTTCAGTGGTGAAGCCAGAGAGGTGGGACATGGCTCTGCCATTTGAGGTGGGAGAAGAAAGATCTGCAGCGAGGAACAGAGCTGAGCCTGCACAGGAGCAGAGAGGGGTGGCAGCTGCTGCCTGCAGCAACTTTTAACCACATTTACACATCAGGGCACAACAGGGAGCTCTTCCATCAAAGCACATCCGTGCACAGCCTCAAGATTGTGTTTTACTCAGCATAAGTAGTTCTCTGTCTTGTGGACAGAGGACGGTTTTCATTTGTGTGCTCACCCATCTGCTCATGGCCAAAGCTAGGTCGATTCTGGTTCGTACAGCTGAGTCCTGGCCATGCTGTCCTTCAGCTCCTGGTCCTCCAGGTCACCTCTGTCAGCCTGTGGTGCCGACAGTGCTCCTGCAAGTGCTGTGGCCCCATCTGCACCATGACCCAGGGCTCACAGATGAATGGCAGCAGCAGGAATTGCCTGCAGGGAAGATGTTGAGAAAGAGATGAGGAAAACTGCATCTCAGCCCAGCCAAAAACCTAACTCACTTCCACATGCCTACCAAGCACTGGGACTGTGGTAAAGCCAAGCCTAAAGGGGCCACTCAGCCCCCACAGCATCTTTAATTCTGCTTTTCTAGGTCGTCAGAAGCCAGTCCTGACAGTGCTGGGAGAAAAGAGATTCACAGCAAATCCCCCCGAAGCATTGCCTGCGTTCCCCACTGCCGGCTGGGCTGCAGGTCGCTGCCTCCAAACAACATCGCCCACGGGAACACAGCCCCAGCTCGGCCCCGTCCTTGAGAGCCATGGGGGAAAACACAGGGCAGGGGCTCAAGGTTAGCCCAGCCCCGCCGAGGCGCCGGGGATACCTGCAGCACTAATTTGCCAGACGCCCCCGGAGCCCGGCCCGGCAGGCCCCCGCCGGCTGTCGCAGCGTGGAAGCCATTAGCGTTTAAAAATACTTACAGGAATGGAAGGGTGGGGGGAAAAAAAGAAATGGTATTTGCGGAGGCCCATTCCTCAGCACACTTTCATGTGTGCCAAAGTTTGTTGGCATGGCTCTGAGTTTGATAGGGAACATCTGGGCTGCTGTTGCTGCCTGTATATTGGCTGAGGGCAGCAAACAAAAGGGGTTTGTGCAGGAATGCGCGGGGAGGGGCGCGGGGTGCGCGTGTCCAGGGACAGCTGCGAGAGGCGAAACGCAGGAATACTCCCCGAAGAAGAAAGCCTAATGCACATCCCATGTTCCTGCTTTTTAAAGAGGGATAAAAGCCTTCCCTCCGCCCCCACTTCTTCTCTTCCCTGCTGGGGTACTGAAGGCGAGCGGGGCTCAGACACAGATCCGTGCCCCACTACCTCTGCACATTCCATTATTGGTGCAGTCTGGAAAAACGCTTGGGGTGCAGGGAGTAGGTAAGTGGGAGAGCAGCGGAGTCTGGACCTAACCACAAGGTGCAGCACCAGCACAGACTCAAGGCACAACCAGCCCAGTGCCACAGGGTAAGCACCCAGTGACAAACCCTCTCAGAGTCCACCAAGACTAAGTGACATGGACCCATGGACCACCAAGTACAGCACTGATTGAAGTTTCTTCCACTCTTGTTGGAAGTGTGGTGTCAGAAGCTGAAAATTAGCACCAGGCTACTGCCAGCAGCTCAAAAACCATCGACTGCTTCCTACAGGAGATCCCGTTGTGTCTGACACCAGAGGATGGCATGGAGGGATGAAGGAGAAGAGGATTCACACTTGAAGAAAGCTGATCTGTTGGGAACTAGCTGAAAACTACATGCCAGGGGCAATCCTTGGCTCTAAAGGTCACAGCATCCATGCTCCATCCCCAAGGAGACACTGCTGCCTGTGCATGGACACCAGAAACTCCTGACTGAATCATCATGACATACAACCTTCTTCCTTTTGTAGCTCCTTTCCACCATCCCATACCTGCAGTGTTGTTCACCCAAAGGTGTTTGTAGCGTTCACAAATCTTTTGCAAATTTCACTCTATGGAATAAACCTCTCCCTCAACAGGAGCAGCATTGGTGTAATTTCCTACCTTCTGACCCCTCTCTCCTCATTCCATGTTTGTCCAACTCAACACCATGAGCAACAATTTTGAGTGTTTAAGGGGTTTTTTTCTCCAACTAATGGAAAATTTTTCTCTTTTGTTTCCGGTATGTACATTTGGCCTGAATCCCACCTAGCAGCCTACATTCCTCCTTGGCTCCAGTCTTTAGCAAGGACACACATTGGGTCTGCTACCTCGACCAAGATTTCCATTGCCTGTGCCTTTGGGTCTCCTTGGAGTTGCTCCAGAGAGGGTATTTGGATAGCACTTGGGGCACACATCCCTCTTGCTACCTCCTATCTTGACAGGAAAACCCTATGGGAAAGCCCCAGCGAGCAAAACCTAAAGACAAAGGGTCCAGGTCAGCAAAGACCCTTGGGCCTGACAGTCAAGGCAGCTTTTTCCAGCTCTAATCTCCTCCCCAGGTCTCAGCTGCGTGCCTACACACCATCATTTTGAGCTGACTTCACACCAGCCACGAAACCCTGCTGGCACTGCCTCAGGCAGTATGATTGCGCTGGGGTGCTGGCTCCAGGGCTGGGCACGTTTGCAGATAAGCTTCCCTCAGCGATATTTGGATTTCGATTACATCAGTGTCAAGACAGCTTTTCGCCAGAGCCAAGCGAGCTCCCACCACGCCAAAGAAAGCAGCCAGGCCAGCCAGGGGCTGTGCACAGCACACTGGGAGGCAGCCCTCCCTCCACAGCCCCAGGCAGGGGCACGCTGCAGGAGAAAGCCAGCGCAGCCTGCAGAGTCACCTCTGCCATGCGCACATCCCAACCAGTCCTGTCTTCTGTGGGTTGGGAGAGGAGCTGCGGGAATCCCAGCCAGCCTTTGGAAACTCCCTGCAGCCATCACTGGGGATTGTGAGGCCATACATAAATATGCAACCAAGTTTAGCAGTCAGGGCCCTGTTTTAGAGAGGAGGAAAAGAGTGTAACTGCTGTGTTTAGTGCTGGATGTCCCCTTGAGCCACTTTTGTAGACCAGGAGGGTTGGGGGCAGCCAATCTACTCCTGCTTTATCACTCATTCGCATTGCCAAAGCACACTTGCCAGCTCTCAGGGGCAGGTCTGTGCCTCCATTCATCCTCTACATCCTCCTCCAGGACACCTTTTCTCTTGGCTCTGCCTGAAAAATTGCGTGCCAGTGCACCAAGGGACATGATGCTGGAAAGGCATTGCTTTCCAGCCATACTCCCACCTGATCTCACTCCCAGGTGTCTTTCCTTGATGGGCAACTAAGAACCACCAGTTCCAAAAAAAGCAAATTTCAAAAGCAGAGAAACAGTTTAAGAGCCTAAATCCCACTTTCCATGTGGTTAAAGGCCCCATCAGGAGGCAGACTTTTAATCATCCTAAACGCTTTTGAAGGCTGCACTAGAAGCTCATCTGTACCTTCAGTGTCTCAAGGGACTCCTGCGCCTCTGAAGTCCCTGCTGAGGGACCACGATGGTGGTGGCTGGGAAGGAGGACAAAATCCTGGAGCCACAATTAAAATCAAGAGTCCAGTGAAGTCTCACAGTGGTTCAAGCTGCTCCAGTGTGGCTCCATCCCATCTACCCCATCCGTGCATCTGTCCACCATTCAGTAGGCCAGCTGGGAAACTCCCTGTGCCATGGGCCTGGGCAGGGCAATGGTGGGGAAATGCCCATTTTAGTTTTTGCAGGCAAGGGTGGTTCAGACAGTTGTTTCAACTGCGAAAAAAACTCAAACCCTTGTCCAAATTATCCAAATGTTTGGCTTTTGCACTTCCTTCAGTGACACATCCCAGGGCTTTAGTTGAAAAGGTCTTCTCTCTTCAGAATTAAGCTGCTTATAGGGAAAAAAATCCTATCAAAACAGGAAGCTTGAAATTATCAAAGAAAAATATTTTCATTGACCTTAAAAGATCTTACCCTTTGGTTTTCTAGTTCACAAAATTTTTCAGAACTGACTCCTCATCCCCATGAGAGATGAGAAATACTGTCAGTACGTCAAAAATGTTGCCAGAAGGGAAGAGTTATTAATTACCAACCTCTATTTTTAACCTGCAACCAAAAGTCACTTCTCATGGGTGACAAGTGGATTCCCTCGGGGCTCTGCCATTGGCTTCACCAAGGCATTTAAGTCAGAGATAGGATTTTGGTTTTGGATGGGAAATGCCCCAGGCACTCTGCAAAGCCCAGCCTATCCATTTTCGAAGCAAGCATCAGGTATCACTGGCTTTTGCTATCCATCTCTTCAGAAAAATGATGTCATTACCTTTTCCACCTCACCTATATTCCAGTTGAAAAAAGCTCATATTTTCTCCCCCATAACTCAAAAATGACTACATTTTTTTCTCAGAGTTAAAAAAAAAAAACCAAAACAACCCCCCTGGTTAAGGCCAGGCATGCCAAAATTTCAACGTGAAAAGTGAATGTTTTCAGAAGTTATGAGCTTATGAAAAGGGGGACTATAATGGAAACTGTTTTACTGCCATAATTATTACACCATGAACAGAGCCTGCTGCAACATATAACACTATCAAGCTCCTGTCAGCATTTAATAGAAGTCTTAATTAACTGCTGGGGAGGAACATGGCAAAAATTTATTTTCAGGCACACTTTTGGGAGCTGTGTAATTCTGGGCTTTTTTTATATTTCAAGTCCATCTCAACTGGAGCCTTGGTAGAGTATGGAGGACAGACTAAATACAAGACACAATTGTGTATCTTGCTGGCATTACTTAGTGATAGGATTTTCTTTTCTCTTAAACATATAATCCAGAAACAACAACGTTTGTGTTGGGTCAGAGCCAGACACTTCAGAGCTGGATTTAAACCTTCCCCAAGTTTGGGGTTATTCAGAGCCAGGGGATTGATTCAGCTTTTTGGGGAGAGGGGGCACATGTGCAACCTGTGGGGCTGACCTGCCTCTGCCATTTGCTTTTCTCCCCACCTTTCACCATCCCAAAGATGCTCATGATCAGGATTTGGGAGAGGATGCCGTGTTTCCCTGCATGGCAATGGCTGAGCTCCTGGGCTAGAGACCCGGGCAGAGAGGAGAGGTGTGGGGAGGGCCAAGCACAACAGTTGTAGGACCATTGTAATTAATTTCCTGTCAGTTGTTTCGCAGGAGAGATAACTAGCTCAAAACCAGCCTGACCATTGCGTGTTTCCTCTCCCTTGCAAATTTGGGGAAATATTGCAGAGGAAGGCTCCTCCTGCTGCAGCCTGATCTCCACATGCATCTCCAGGAACCTCTTCCATCTCCCCAGCACACTCTTGGGGTCTGGCCCCTGCACCCTTTCTGGAGTCACCAGGCTGGGCTGCAGAGGGAAGTGGGGTAGCAAGGGAGGGCAAGCCCAACACTGGGATGGGTAAGCTGCAGTCAGCAGCAGGTTTTGGGGTGCCTGAGGTACAGAGCAATCCTTGCAGAGGGCACAATAAGAGGAAGCTCTGCAAACCTGCTGCTAAAATATACAAGGAGCACGGAGGAGACACCAGGCAGATGGTGGTAAGGGATCTGCCAGGGCTAAACCTGGCTCTCCCCACTCCCGCTCCTGATCTGCCAGACCGTGTCTCACAAACACTCTGGCAAGCAAAGAGCTTCTCGGCAAATGCCACGACAAACACTCCTTCAGTCTCGCCTGGCAGCCCAAGCTTATTTTCCTTCCCTTTCTGCCCCCTCCATCCCCTGGCTGGCCCCTGCTCCAGCGGAGCAGCGCTGCGAGCTGGCAGGCCACATCCATTTCCCTGATAGCACCGATAGCCCAACAGCTGCTCTCTGTCCCTTCGGAGATTAGTTTGTTTTCCTAACACAATTACTGCCACGTGGCCCCGCTTTCTGCCGGGATCAAGGCTGGATAGAGATAAAGCAGCGATAAGATCACACGCCATTCCAGACCCTTTACAGCCGCGCTTCGCTCTCCTCGGCACGCGAACACCCTGGCTGCGAGGTACCTGCTCCCAGCAGTGCCAGCCCAAGGAGCCCGGGCCGCTTTCTGGCCCTAAAGCCCAAGGATTTGGCTTCCAGCTTTTCGTACAACCTCGAGGAGTTGCTGTATGATGTAGCTGTGCGGCGTTGTGTGGGTGCAGCCACACGATGCGATACGAAGCTGCTTATCAGTTGTAGCACCCTGCTTTGGGCGAGCACAGCTGGCCAGCAGCTGGCTCCAAGCTGGCCTGCCTGCACCCAGGCCAGCTGGCTCTGCCCAGACTGTCCTCCCTGCCCGGGCTTAGCCCAAGCTCAGCTCTGCCTGCACATCCCACTGGTGCATGAGGCAGCTTTACCCCGTGCATCTACTCTGCTGAGCAAGAGCATCCCAGCAGGGTTCACACTGGTACTTGCAGCAGCAGCGAGGGGCTGCTCGGCTCCAGAAACATCACTGGAGCCACCACAGGGGCAGGTCTGGCTCAACTGCTCTCCATCACATCCAGCAAAGGCACTCTGTGTCTCCAGAGCCTCCTGTGGGAATCCTTGTGCAGGGAGCAGCTCCTGAAAGCCTCTGCCGGGCCTGACGTGGTGCACGCCGGGAGAGGACACTCAGGGAGCCTTCAGAGAGACAAGCAGCCTTGCCAGATGTCTCCCATAAAGCTGCAAGTACTTTATTTTAATAATAAGCCTTAATGTATTCATTAAAGGCTCCCAGTGACCTGGGATGAATTTCCCCACTATTGTAAAGGGCTGTGGGAATCTGGAAACCGCTGCATTACAGTTAATAACTTTAATTTTACAAGGCCCAAAATAGACAACTGAAAAAATACATAGACTTGCTGTTTCCAATTAAGAAGGGATTTCTTCTAATTCCTCTGCCACCGGCGCTCTTGTTTAGCAAACAACATCTACAGATAGTCAACCATAGACAGGAGGAAAAGCAAACTGAGGGAGTTGCCTTTTGCATCTCCGTTACAAGAGCTGAGGAAGAAGCTGGGACCCTTCCTTCTTGCTGGGTTATCAGAGCATGGAAGAGCCACAGCCTGGTCAGCAACAACAAAGCCACGCTGGGGCAGCCAGAGATAAAACTTTCACGCCTGCTTCTTAAGCTTCAAGTGGCTTTGATCCAAGGGAGATGATTTCCAATCCATCTTCCCCCTGTTCTCTCCCAGCTAAGATGGTTAAAGGGGTTTGGTAGGAGTCCTGGGGTGCTGGAAAACCACCCCAGGGGCTGTATGAGCATCCTGCTAGTATATTTGGGACTACTGGAGCTCTGATTTTAAGGTCAGGAAGGAATATTTACCTCCCCAAATCAGCTTGGCAGAGATTGCCATGGATTTATTTTTCCTGTCTCTTTCTTCCTCTGTCAAATAAAGGGTAGATAGTTTCCCAAGAGAAAAAAAAAAAAAAACTGGGAACCAAAACCAAAACAATTCAGCCTGATTTTTTTTTTTTTTTTTAATTTCTGGGAACCCAATGTTTAACAATCCAAATATTTTAATTTCCGGTTTGGTTCTTTTGGGTTTTTCAGTTAAAACCGGAGCTTGTTTTGAAAAGAGGCCTGACATTTTACATGGAAACATTCATTTTGTGGCAAGTCAAGCCTTCTTGGGTGGAAAAATGAGTTTCAAAGGCTAACATATCTGGCTGTGTTGGCAACCAACACCTGCCTCCTCGTACACCTCGAGATCCTCCCTCCACTTGAGGCAGGGACACTCTCCTTACCATCACCCCAGCATAAATCCATGCCAATAATCACCTCTTCTCCTTAAGAACAGCTCCATGTTTCAAAGCAGATCCCAAAATCTTCCTCTGCAGATTTAGCCTGACACAGGGAAGCACATTGCTTAAAAACCCACATGTGATCTCAGCTCATGCAGATCCCAAAACTCTCTCCAGATCACCTGACAAACACAGCAGGTCCCATCCAGCAGGATGGAGCACAGTGCTTTTGGGCAGTTCTGTGAGAAGCAGGGAGTAGAACTTGATGATCCTTATGGGAGCCTTCCAACACAGGATATTCTGTGATTCTCTGCAGCCATCCAGCCTTGAGACCCTCACTTCACCGCTGTCCTCTCGACCAAGAGCTGCCTACGAGCAGCGCTGACTTCACACTGGAGCAGATTGAGTTTTCCAGCCAAACTGATAAAAAAGCAAAATGATTTTCATATGCCTGGACTCTATTTCCCCATAAATAAGGCAGAGATGGAAATTGGGGGAAGGGGATTGTCAGAGCAGTAGGTCATCCATCAGAGCCACACTGAGAATGCTGATCCAGCCCTCGTCCAGGAGGGCATCTCTATTTAGGAAAGCCGGCAGGCACATCCCTGCTCTCCTTTGAAGCCCCTGAGAACTAAGAGCCAGGCAGTTTGAGGATATCTAAATGCCTAAAGGAACAGATAAGACCTAGATACCAGCTGGCAAACCCAGAGCCTCAGAAGGTATTTAGGCAAACAGTGTTTTCAATGGAAATTAAGAGCTTATTTTTGTGGGCAGGGTCTTGAAGAGCACATGTGCCTTAAAAAAACCCAACAAAAACATTCCTAGCGGCTTTCCTGAAGAGATTCAGACACACACGTTGTGTATCAGTGCTTGAAAACCTTCATGTTATCACAGAAAACCCAACCTCCAGCCTGGTTGTGGTGTCTCCACTCTAGACATCCCCAAAACCCCTAAAAACATGGAAAAGCCAAAGTGCTGTGCCTCACCTCCAACACCAACAAACACACAGGCAGCACTGACCTTCCCCAGCGCTCTGAGCATGTATTTCCTACTCCTGCCTGCAGCTCTACTACTGCCTTTCTCACATCAATATCCTGAGTACAGCTGCTTGAAAAATTTCCATCGAAACAGTTTGTAGCAGGTCATTTTTCAGTCAAAGGCAGATTTTTTTTTTTTTTTAAGGCACAGAAATTTTTTTTGTGGAAATTTGCCTGACTTGTCTGAAATGTCAAAAAAACTAGAAAAAAAAAGATTGAGTTTTGGTCTCAAGCTGCAAAAATCATGGTTTCTAAATAAAAAATGCAATTTAAGTGTCTTTTTAATTAAACTTCTAGAGAGAATAAATTCTCTTGCTTTCATTAAAAAGTGTTCCTGGTGTGATGGGTACACTCAGATTTTCAGAAAACACTACCTCCAGGGATTATTAAGGAAATTAGTCGTTGTGCAAAAGGGAAGGAACTGGTTAGAGCCTGGCAAAGGAGCAGAGCAAGGATAGATGCTTTGTTTTCAGCCTGATGTTAGGTTAACAGCCAGGCATCCCACAGCTCTGCTCCATGATTTCGGGTATTTATTGGTGATCTGGGTGCAAAACAAGGTGGTGATGCTTGCAGAGGACACAAGCCCATGGGGGCTTGGGGTCCCATCACCCCACCATGGTCCTGTCTGATGGCACTGGGTGCTGTCAGGAGACACAGCCCCAGCCCTGCCACTGGCTCCCAGGAGTGGTTTGTGCATCACCCAGTGGAGATACCCAACCTGACCCTTGCTTTGGCTCCCTAGGGGTGTTTGGCTATGGCTCCATCACTCCATGGTGCTGAGAAGCCTTTGGCACAAGCTTTTAGGCAGTGGGGAGGCATCCCCCCTCTCTGGAGGGGCACTGGGATACAACCCTACCATGCCAAGCCCATTGTGGGAGGTTCAGTACTCTCACCCAGCGTGGGAGCAGGGGATCCACACACCGTGGAGGCTCCAGTCAGAGCCGCCAGCACCCATCTGGGTTACAAGTGAACATGAACTCTCCCTCCCCATCTGGAGCCCATGTACAGCAAGTGGCAAGATTTATATTGTGCTGAAGCATTCCACAGTTTTGAGCACAGAAATGATTGAACTCCAGATGTTAACAAGATGCAGGACCCTTTTTTTATTATTAAAAACGTGATTTCTTGTTTTGCTCATGACAAAACCCATCAGATTAACTTATTAGGAGCGGAACTGCCATCAGGCCGGTGGAAGCAAAGCTGGCTCTGGCTGCCTGAGAGCTCACTGGAGCACATGGGAAGACCAGGGCTCCTTTGGAGCAGAGCTGTGTCCAGCCACTCCTCTGCACTGGACCAAGAGCAGGACACAGGTGACCTTGCTCTACATCCACTGGCAATGCAGGGACATTGTTGTCCCTGTGCCTCGGTTTCCCCATTCCTTAGGGAGAATGGCGCTCAGAGCTGGAAGGGAAGGCCCTGAGCAAACACACTGCAGCCTCATCCAAATCAAGTCTTCTTGCTGAAGCAGCAGAGCCTTTGCTAACAAGCACCATAGCCCCAGCCATGAATGGAAACCTGCTCACACTCTTCAGACTCCTCTGTCCACCCCCTGGAAGGACAGGGGGGACCCAGGATGTGGGGCTGCCATGCTCATGCTGGCACGACTCAGCAAGCAGCTCTCATACCCTGATTCCCCTCAGGGAGAGCCATACAGCACCTTACAGCACCACAAACTTCACTTCCCATCTGAAAGGAAACAAATTTCCAAATACCTCTGCAAGTCCTAAATACTCTTCTTGGTGAAGTTTTGCTGGGACCGTCCACCAGCAGTGTGTGGAGTGGCACAGCCAACATCTGTATCCCAGAGCCCGGGTTGGGGCGGGGGCCGGTCTGGAGCTGTCACATCTTTGCTGCTTTATCACAGGAACTTTATCACAAGCTCATAACACACACGTCTTTGCACCACGAGATCAAACAGGTAGGGGATGGCAGTGCAGCCTGCTGTCACAGCACGGCCCCCAGCAGCTAGTGCTGCTCCCTGCTGTGAAGGGTAAACATGTTGAGGCTGCATGATGGGGAGGACCCACATATGCTCACCCTGATGTTGTACAGCCAGACCAGCTCAGGAAACTCACCAGCACAAAGGCAGCCTCTCCTGCTAATCCCTTGGAGGCACAGCAGCCTTTGAGGTCTACACATTTCCACTTACCCATAGCACATGGCAGCTCTAAGGACAGTCACATCTGTCTGCTCAGGGGCAGAAAAACATTTCTGGGGAGTCCTAATGTCCTGCTTGGCCAGGGTGAGCTGGGGACAAACCAGAGCAATGCGGTTTTCCTGCACCCAGCACAACCATCCTCCCCCCTCAGCACGACCTAGAAAAGGCACTTCCCTGTCCCTCTCCCACACAGGGACCCCATTTGCCTCTCGGGTACAGGGGACACAGCCACTCTTCTGCCAGAGACTCTTCTGTCCATGCCCAGGATAGCAGGCACCAAGCACACACCTGCAAGCAGGAGGATGCTGTGTTCATAGGACAGTCTTCCCAGGACACCTGCTTTGAGGTCAGCACCACCCAGGTGTGCTGCAGCCCTCCACCAGCATCTCAGGAGCAAACACACCAGCCTAGCACCAAGAGCCACCTTCCTCCACAGTCAGGGCTCAAGAAAAGTTTCTGCAGATCAAAACAGTGTTTATTCACCCAAAGGGGGCCCCTTAGACAGAGCTGAGAGCCTTGTCACTCTGCCTGACCTTGTTTTATTCCTTCTTGCATGCTTTGAAGGGAGCTTCTTCTAACCTAAACCTCTCCCTGCTAACTGTGCACACCAAGCTGTGCCCTCGGTGCCCAGTGGAGATGGGGCTCCCCTGCTCTGAGCCTGGCTTGGTGCTGGGTGTCCCCCAGGCCTGCAGAGCCACCCTGGTGGGAGCTGGGCAATGGAGCGTTTCCCCAGTTGAAAAGCTTTCTGTCTATTCCCTTAGAGGTGCTGGATGCTTGCAACCTGCCTCCATCAACATTTCCTTCACCTCTTCCTCACAGCCTCCTCTTTAATGCCACATCCCCAGGCAGAGCCCTGGGGGTGCCACACTCCCTCTCAAACTTCCCCTAAATTGACTGAATATGGAATTTTTCATTCCAAGAACAAGAGAATCAGGCGGAAGGAAAAACTGTACTCTTCCACTTTTTGGAGAAAAATCCCATAAACCTTTAATCCTCCTCCCTTCCCCAAAATCATTCATCATCTGGGAGAAAAGTCTAAGTGCAAATGTAGTCAGGCAGTGCTGTGAGTGAACACAGGACATTAGCACCACTCTCGGGCAGTAACAGCTCTGGAAAACCCCATATTCACCATCTCACCTGAGCACAGCTGCTGGATTTGTCTGCAGTGGACAGGTCCTGCCAGACCCTCATCCCCTCCCTGGCAAGGGTGAATGGTCCAGTGAGCTGGGGCTCTGCAGCATCTGAGACATCCGAGCTCCCAGCTCTGCTGACACAAATAACTTTTCCCCCTGTTCTTGGCACGGTGTGTTCTGTTCAAACACACTTCAAAGAGGCGGCTCTGCAGCAAGAATGTTTCAAAAAATATAATATTTCCATCTGTTATTCCAATAGTTTATGCTGTGGGACTCCTCATGTACTATTTGCCTTTCTTTGCTCCTATTAGATGTAAAAAATATGACATCAGCAAGCCCTTGGGGCTGGCAGGCAATGCTTAATGCTGCAGCCCAGCCAGCAGGTCCTGTTCCCCTGCAGCTCTGCACCTTAATGCTTCTCCAGAGAGGAAGGTGCAGGCAGGGAAGCAGCTTTTCCTTAAAGGCAGTAAAGTCCCCTGGATCCACCAACCTTATTTCTGCCTTGAGAGCAAACAGAACCTGCCTGTGCTTATGGGGACGCCCCAGACTGTGCTTTGCAGAAGGCAGAGCAGCCCAGGATCCCTTCCCTGCCCCAGCAGCACCCAGGGATTGAAACCCAATCAGAAGGCGGCACAGGCTCCTGGGCATTGGATGCTGAGCTCCCACATCAGCCTGTCCTCACTGGGGACATCCCCAGCATCACTCTGCTCACCACCTCCTGTTCCTCACAAATCTGAACAACCTCTGTCTTACTGCTGGGTTAGTCAAATCTGGAAGTGAGTTATTGGGTGGAAAAGAGAAAAACAGGCAGAGAGCTGTTTGCAGGACTCACTTTCCTGGGAAAGCAGACCAGAAGCACTACAAGCACAGTGAACCATGACTTTACATCACTAGCAGGCACAAAACAAGCTGTGGTTTTAATGCATCTTGGGGATAACTTAGGGGTAGCAGGAGCTGGATGCTCCTTCCCTGGGATGCAATAAGGACAATGTAAGGACACTGTTGTTCTGGACCTTTCCCCCTTTGTGGTTTGTTTGGTCTGAGAGGGTTTCCCAAGCCATGTGAAGAAGCAATGCCTTCCCATGGTAGCAAGGGCTGCTCCATTACCCCCTTCCTGCCCTGAGCTGCCTCTCCATGCAGCCCTTTCCCCTCTAGGACACTCAAAGCCAGTTGTCATGGCCACCTGAATAAGCCAGACCCACAGGGAAAGTGTGCATGAGACCAGCAAAACCTTACCTTCCACATCACTTGTGGGCAAGGTGCCATATCGGATGGTGCTTGTCTCAGTCACCTGCTCTATCCCACAAGCAGAAAAGCCATGGGAAAAAGCAGCTTTCCCAAGCTTCCCAGCAGAGCAGCCCCACACAGCTGCCATAGCCACAGCTGAGGTGCCTGCCATGGCTGTCCCATCGCAGCTCCCTGACGAGCAACTTCAGCACCGTGTTCAGGAGAATTCCTCAAGATCCATCTTCCCCCCTCAGAGAGTCACTAAGGGAGAAAGTTTTTCAAAGCAGAGATTCAAGGCTTCACAGCACCAGCATACATGACCTGAGTCCCCTCCTCATTTCCCATCCTGCAGCCCAAGGCTTCACACTGCTAAGACAGCAAAGGATTCCCAGCCCCTTCAGAGAGCTGGAGAGATGGAAAACATGACTCGTAAGCCACAGCCAGAACAAAATGAGTCTTTATTTTTATCTCGCCCATTATAAGTCATTATTTAGTACTCCCAGGTGTCCTGTATCATCAAAGGCACATTCCTTGATAAGCAGCCACCAGAGACTGCACTGTGCCATCCTGCATGCAAATGCAGCAGAAGAGATCCTGAGACCAGCTCCAACCCCCAGATCTCATCTCCCTCCAAGGCCTCCTGAGCCCAGGAGAAGGTCATGCCCCATCGCTGCACACACACACCCAAATGAGAGGCACAGCATTATTTTCCCCCGAACTCCACAATCCAAAGTGTAACCCAATCTACTCAGCTGGAAATGGAGCTTTTATTGCATCCTGAGTCATTTAGAGCTCCTTTTTATAAAATCAATATTGTTCCCCCCTTCCCCAATTTAACAAGCTCCCAAATGTCTGCTCTCCTGACATACCAAAGCTTTCCAGCTTCCCTGTCCCCTCTCCCCATCAGATCCAATGGGAAGCAGGATCTCATCGAAGCTGCTCCAAGGGTACCAATACAGAGAAGGGGACACAGCAACCCCACTTCCATACATTTCACATCAAGGATGATCCCAACCTTACAATAGTCCCATGGTGATGGCAGAATGAGGCCATCACGCTCTGTGGCAATGTCCCCTCTGTCCACGGCACATCTCTCTGTGCCCTTGCAGTAGAAAGCTGCCTTGAGAACTGCAAGCCCTTGAGACAGTGTCTGCACACTTGGGCAAAACAAAAAACCCAAACCACACAATAAAGGTTGAGTTCAGAGTCTGTGAAAGGTGTGTTGGCCATTGGGGGTTTCCTGTTGATCAAGGTAAGGGGGAATGAAGGCACTGAGCAGGGCTGGCAACCTGGAGAGCCCAGTTATTATTTTTAAATGAAAGCTCTGATTTTGCAACATATGAAATCCATCATGCCTTTGGCCACATAAGTACATCAAGGGGTCTGGATACTCGAAGTCGCTTTTCTCAGTTCAGTAACACAGAGAAGTATTGCACAGTGGCACATATAGGGAGCCTGCAATTTAAAATGGCTCTCGTTCAATAATTATGTCAGCATTTGTGTAATAGTCATCACTAACAGTTAATATAACTCACAGTAAATACCAGATTGATGTTTAACAGTGCTAAGATGCAACCTATAAAACATATGCTTGCGTAATTACACTGATAAGTTTCCAATCAGCAACAAACAAAATCTGTCCACAGATCCGAACACGGAACTGAAAAGATCCCAGCAGTCAAAAGGAAGATTTGCAAAGGGTCTTTAGGAGCAAAACACAGTGGGGCTCAGAAGGGAATATGGTCACTGGCTGCAGGTCAGGAGCAATAGGACTCTGTCTCCATCCTGCTGAACCAACCTGTGCCAGCCCTTCCCTCTGCTTGACCTTTTGCAAGCCTCTTGAAACCACTCACCTGCATGAGCAAAGGCAGACATGATGCTGGGATGAGAAGATCCCAGATATTCCCTTCATTCTGAAAGCTGATACATAGAGAGATTAAGATGGATTTCCCATGGGGCTGGGAAATTTCCCAGCATAAGGATGAAGAAGGCTGTGTTATACCAAGACACATTTCACCCAACTTAGTATTTAAATAAAATCCCTGAAGCACTGAAAATGCCCCAGTAGGACTATTTGCAAATATTTTCCTCAAGGATTTTTTTTAAAAAATGCTATATTTTAAAGAATAAGCATCCCTCAGAAGGGCCAGCTGTCCTTCTGGCAAGATCTAGGGTTGCCTCACTTCACTGCAACTTCACTGACCTATGCCAGCTGTGCCCAGAGAGCAGCAGATCCTGGGCTCTCCCATCCTGGGGCAAAGAGGGTGGTTGGAAAAGAGCAAACACCAAAGGCATCCTGCAGGATCATTGCACAGGTAAGGCACCTCCCAGCATCTTCCCTCTTTCCCAAATAAACTCTGACTCTCCAACCATGGCAGACTTGCATGGAGTAGCCAGTAAACCAATGGCACAGAAAGCAGCCAGCACTTACAGTCCAATATCCAGCTACACACTGGCATCATCTGCAAATAATTAGAAAATATAAACAATGAAACTTGGGTTCCTATACTTAGCAAGACTTTAATGGGCTTTTCTTTGGCCAGAAAAACCCTATTAGAGTAATAAATTATTAGCCTTTTTTCCTAAACCAGCATGAAACCTTACAATGGAAAAATGACAAAAGGACAAACATGCCCATTTTTGGCAGCCCTGGCAGGGAAGAGGAGGGGGTGAAGAAGCAAGAACCAGCCCAGCAGGCAGAGTGGCTTTTCCCCAGTGTGCCCTCACCCGTGGGTTCTCAGCCCCAGGCAGCCCATGTCACCCATGGGCACAGCAGCCAGCACATGCCAGTGTGTCCCTGAGCCTGTCACCAGCTCAAGCAGAGCCCAGCACGGCCATGTGGCTTTCTCCACTGGCTAGTACAGCTGAGCTGGGCTCAGCAGCTCCCTGCCCTACATCAAGGCAGTCCCCACCACCCCAGAAGCTTGCTGGCTCCCTTGTCTCTGCCAACTGCAGCCTGTGCTGTGCTCGTCTGAAATAAGCCTCAAGTTCCTTGGGGAAGTGGGTTAACAAACCCAAAGCCTGTTCTAGGATGAAATGGCCTCACTTTGTCATGGAACAGAGAGGGAGAGACTGCAGGTGAATTCTCCAAGTTGTCACAGCCCAGAGACATGGGACAAGGAGCCGTTGATGCCTCCACACACATATCTGCCTGAGCAAACTGGTGCCCCTGCCTGGCATTGCCCCATGCATTTGTGTAAGATTGCACATGCATGAGGTCGATGGAAACTAGGAAGGAGCTGCTGTGGTTTGGCTCCCAGAGGCATTGAGAAAAGTGTGATCTTCCCTTGCCCCAAAACAAGTCAGGGAAATTCATGAGAACAGCCTTTCTTGTGGGTTATTCTGGCAGCAGTGGGGCTGGACAGGACCAGGAGTAAGATGACACAAGGCCATAAAACATGTCAGAGCAGCAGCCACACGATGAGAGTCTCTGCTGGGTGCTCAAGCCCGACCACAGCCTGAGTCAGCCCATCCACTGACCTGCCTCCAGCACACTCCCAGCTCCGGCCCAGGCAGCCCAGTGCCATTAACCCTCTCCAGCCCGAGGGAGGGCTCAGCATCTTACACATGAAGCGCTGGTTTGGGGGCCACCCCCTGCTTGCCACTTTCTGCTTTCAGGTACAGGCACCAACTACCCAAGAAAGCCACCCCCGGGAGCAGCTGGCCCAGAGCCCACCCAAAGCCACCAAGATCCCAGAAATCCCATGCAGACCAGCCATCCCCAAAAAAGCCAATCAGCAAGCCAAACCCACCCTTTCCCACGTCCCATTCCTTTCAGCCTGACCCATCCTACAAACGCGAGTCTCACCGGGGTCCCCCATTATCACTGCTCCCCCGTGCCCCATGACAGAGCATTTAATGCCTCGTCCTCAGGGCTCCACGTAAACAAGGAGAACAAATGAGTGCCAGGGGAGAGAGAGATGGTTTGCATCACTTAATCACCATCCCCAATAAACCAGCCCCGCAGCTCTGCGGAGGGTAAGACAGCAGAGTTCAGCAGATTTTATCAATAACATCACGGAGCCCTGCTGCGTGCCTAAGAGAGTTGCCATGGTTATTGTGACAGATTTACTGTCATTGTAACTTAATGCACCATAATAAGGATCTGCATAGTTATTATTGTTTTACAATGATAACTATAATTCAACCGCAGCTTTATGACTAAATTTGTAACATTACTACGATGTTCTGGGAAGAATTGGAAGCAGGGCAATTCACATGCTTTCTCAGAATATAGAAAGAAAAAGATCTTGGTCCGTGCCCTTTTCTTTCCTTTTAATTGCTTCTTTGAGAACAATTTTTGTGGTCTGGTTACTGTTGGTTTGGGAGAGGGTGCTCTGTCAGAGGCCATGCAGAGAGGTAGCTGAAAAATGGGATTTTTCCACTGCAAAATTGATCCTGGGGGGAAAAAAAATTCCCTAAGTCTTTGAACAGAAAGTTGAAAAAAAAATTCCCAAGTGTTGCCAACTGGGAAGCAGACACAAAGCACTGGCAAGATGAACAAAAATGGTCAGATTTTGTTCAAAAAGAATGACTCCAGCAGCATGGAGAGGGCTCTTCACCACCTTAGAGCTGGCCTGGGCAAAGACCACAGAGCAAAGCCAAGCACCTTCTCTCAGCTGTGGGGCTGCAACCCCATAACCTGCCCCACCCCCCAGGGCAGCCCCACAGGTTCCTCTTGGAACAACTCAGCCAGCACAAATTACTGCCCCAAAACTTTAAACATCATTTACTGGTGGATTAACCTGCTCAGACATGGAGTGATTTGAGAAATCAAAGCTTCAGACAAGGACTTTTTGGCAATTCTCAGGACATAGGACCCACATCAGGAGTCCCCACACCTGCATCCCCAGCTGCAACTCTCCAGGATGGGGAACAAGTCCCACCTGGGCTGGACCCATACAAGCAGCTGGTCCCCAGGGGAAAGCAAAAGAGAACCCAAGCCCGAAATACAACCAGGGTTCCCATCAGGCTCCCTTGCATCCTCCTCCCAAAGCTCCCCCCTGTTTGAGGGCTTAGCTCCTTCTTGGATTTCATCACAAGTGCAACGCTGCCAATTACCTCACAAATTTATAGGGAGCTCTGATGGTTTACATCCCTCTTTCATTCTGCCCCAGCAGCCCATTGTCCCCAGGGGCTCTGGGGATAACCCTCCCTGCGTGCCAGAGGCACCTACCCTGCCTGCACTGGGCAAATTAAAGCAGAAAAGGGGCATTTTCCCAGCCCCTTCTTGTAACTCACTGGGGAAGGGTCTCAAGGTTTTCTGAGGAATGTAAACCAGTCCGTACTACCCATTTGTCTTCCATGGCAAGTCCCCAGTTCAACACCTCCAGCAGACACTCCGGACTCAGTACATCATCCCAGCTTCCCATGATATCTTGGTCTTTCTAAAGACACATGGACACAGCATGCACAAGTCACACCCCTTTAGCTGAGCAAAAGCTGGGCCTGCTCAGAGGGGGCTTAGGTCAGCAATCCATGCTCTGGGACTTGGAGCCTTTTGGGTTCCCAACTGTACTGCTTTCCTGAGTGATTTATGGTCTTTTCACATTCCTTATGCTGACTGGATCAGGGATAGAGTTTTCTATAGTCCCTCACCCAACAGCATCAAGTGCTGAGGAGCACCCTTCCCAGTGCTCCTCAGGCAGCAAGCTTCTCTTCCTCCACAGGAACTTCAGAAGTGTTTCTTTCTTCATGAAGAGGCCCAAAGCTTCCCTGGAGCTGTGGGAAAAGGTGGGAAGACTGGCAGAGACAGGAGCGATGCTCACACACCCTCCCTCCCAGCAGTGATGTGTGTCAGAGGAGGTTACGTCACACTCCCCTGCCACCACCACCTCCTGCTCCTGGGGCTGATATATGAGAGGAGATATAGGAAAATCTACTCATAAAATTAATGGAGGCTGCATGAACTCACAGATCATAAACTCAGAGGGGTTTGCAGCTTGCCTTTTGGGGAGGGGGAGGGAGTGGGCTCAGAAGCAATTTAGTAGAGGGGACTAATTGACAGCAGCTGCCCCATCACATCCCACACCCCCTTCGCCACTCTTGGGAGGATTTAGGGGAACACAGCACTGAAGTCTCAAACACGATGCTGGAGCTGGCACCCGTCAACTTGAGGTCAGACATGGCATGAGACACTCGGTGTGCTCCCAGCCAAGGGACTGTGGCCAAGCTGTGCTCTTGGTGATAGACCCCCTGCCTGCAGCATAAATCTCAGATGCTGAAGGCCAAAGCACAAGCAGATCCATCCTATGTTCTGGGGGTTGCAGACAGCACAACTCTTCTCTTGGCTGGGGGGCTGCAGGGTGGTAGGCAGAGAGGTGATGAAGAGGGCTGTGCCACAGTCAGACAAGATGGACCCAAGCTCCCCAACACCCCAAGCAGTGAGTGCCACACAGGGGACAAGCCTGATGGTGTTCCTCTCCAGCCTAGCCTAGGAATTTCCCTGAAGCCCTCTTGATATAATCAGGGATATTCTGAGACCAACCCTCCACCACTGGCTTCCCAACACCTCCTTAAAAGCCATCCAAGGACCCCAGTGTTGATGGCCACCAGCTCTGCCAGAGCAAACACCATTTCCAGGGCCTGGCTTCTGCCTTCACCCCATCTACAGCCCAAGCCCAGCACAGAAGACCTTTGCTCACTGCTTGGCCCTGGACCACCTCCACACCCTCCACAGCATCAGCAAGGCCAGTCCCTGCTTTCAGGCACCTTTACTCTGTGCTGGGTTATTCAGTGCATCTCGTGTCTTGGGGAATTACACAGCCAAGAGCCTCATGCAAAGGGAAGAAAGTAATCATTACTGCTAGAAAATCTTCCCCCACATCCCATTTCTCTACAGAACATTGTCTTACTCTGCCTGGTTAAGGGCCAGCCCCATGGATGCAGAAGGCCCCATGCATCCACCTGCCCAAGGAAGCCCTTTGCCACACCAACACCAAGGCAGCTTAGGATTGTCCAGGTACCAAGACCTCCCTTGGCTTCAGCCTTCAGGGGGAAACCCAACTGTCCCATCTCCTAAGTAGCCTCTTGATCTGGCCCTGGTCAGGCTTACTCTCAATGCCAAATGCAGTTTTTTGCTCTTTTCTGTCAAAAATGATCTTGGCCCCTGGCTGCTGCCCCAGCGGCTCTGGCAGCCGTGACTCACAGGCTCTGCCCTAACCTCAGGCTCCCGCCTGCCTCCTCCTCTGACTCAGGCACCAGCCCCGGTGCCTTTCAAGTGGTTTGGGGATCCAGCCAAGGCACCAAAGCAAAGGGATTTAGGCACCATGCTCCCTGGAGCATCCAGCCTGGCTGCCAACCTCAGGCCCACCCCAGGGGGCTCAGCAGGCTCAGCTCTGGGGCACCATCTGCTCACCAGGTCGTGCCAGCACTGCTGGCACAGGGAGCAATCACCAAACAGTAATGGGGTCCAGGTACATCACCCCATACATTTTCTGCCTCCAACACAGCCAGCTGGCCCCATTGGTGCACTGCCACTTCACATACCTGCATCCTCAAGGCATCACTGGACACGCCCTGCCATGGGGTGCCCCTTTTGCATCCTACCTGGCTGGTGGAGGGAGCTTACAAACAAGACCATCTCTAAACAAGGTATCCCCTTCCAGAGAGGCAAAGCCCACAAAATGACACTGGAAACAAGCCATATGCTGCCCTCCCTGGTGATACTGGCTGCAACCCTCCTCACTTTGTCTGCCCTAAGCTCTCACCGTTGCTGGAGCTAAAAGAGAGGAGAAGCTCCCCCCTTCCCTTTTATAGCATCCCTCAGGTGGCTCCGTCAGCCTCTCCCTGCTGCCTGGCTCAGGGACCGTCCAGCTGCTGACCCCACCTGCTTCACAGGGAGTTGATTTACTCCCCATGTGGACTTGATTCCCAGGTGAAACCCCTGGGACAAGGGCTGGCAGTGTTGCCGATGGGGTCCAGTCCCAAAACAACATAGGGGAAAAGGAGGAGGACGGCAGGGCTGGCACTGAACCAAAACTGGGGCTTGAACAGACAGAAAAAGACTTGCCCCCTCCCCAGACAGGATCCATAAAGCTCTGAGACACGTTTCCCAAACCCCCTCCATCCCTGCTTGCAGGCACCCATAGAAAGGGGAGCCACGCTGCTTTTCGGCTCCGGACAGTGGTGAAGCCAGCAGGGAGACATCTGTTCTCCATCCAGCAAGCAGTGTCTTCCTGATCTGCCTCTTAAAAATTACAAGGCAATTTGGAGTTTCTATTTTGTACTTTTGATTTGCCCAAACACCTGAAACATGAGCTCTCAATCCAGGATCAAAGGCTCTCTCTGGAGCAACACAGACAGCTATATCCACCGCCGTATTTATGTGTGATTAGGAACGCCTGCATTGGAGAGGGGAGTTGGCAAGGTTGCATGTGCTGCAAAGCCTGAAACTCCATCCCTTGGAGAGGGAGGGGACTGGGGGGTGATGTCCTGGCAGGTCAGGTTTGGTGCCAGCCCCTTGGGCACAGGGCAGTGACGGGGCAATGCCTTGCAGAGGGCGTGTCTCCCCTGTGTCACTTTATCCCCTGTCACTCCTGCCCAGATCCCGTGTCTGCCCGTAGGACTGAGACCCACCCAGTGGCAGGTGGGATCTCTCATCCTTGCTTTGCTCTGTCTCTGGGGGTGACCGGATAGGTGGACACAAAGGATGCAATCCCGGATGCAGAGGGACGCTGCAATGTGGACACGATCCTGGTGCTGTGGGATGAAAGGCACTGGGAATGATGCCAGGCCATGCAAGGGGTTAATGGTAATCGACACAGTCATTAATGAGCTGGAGGGGAGGGGTCTTCCCAAGCTCTTCTGGCCCAACTTGTCCTATTTTGAAAAATCCCAGACCCTGGACCCCTGTGGGCTGGGATTTTGCATCATCTAAATAAACTGGGAGAGGTTCAGGCCTGTGAATAGATGTGGCCAAGCCCTCTCTCCCATGGATGAGCATGGCTGCGTTGCTGTAAATAATCAATTTTAATGGCAGAGGATCTGCCCCCTTGTCCAATGCCACTGACATGAGGGCAGACTTGATCCCTGGAGAGACCCTGGCTCTGGATCTGTGTCTCAGATGGATTCCTGCTTCCTGCCACTATAAACTGCTTCAGAAGAGCTGGATGGCATTCCCAGGATAAGAGAATAGTAGCAGGGCACGTTGTTTATGGGAAAGCCAGTAGTAAAATCAGGAGGCTGTAAAGAAACCTGCCCTTACACAGGTAGTGGGCCAGAAAACATCTTTGTTGTGCTGAGGTGTAAATCAGTGCCAATGATGGGTGCATTAGGTGGGTAACACATGTCAGGATCATCACAGAGCCATCTCCCTGAATATCATCCCCCATGGGGATCCGCTCCCTGCTGCCATGGGAGAGCAGCAAGTCACCCCACCACCCTTTAACGTGAGCACCAGGGTGGGCAGGAGCACTCAAGACAGCAAAACCTCCATGAAGTCTTTAACTTTTAAGAGTGCCAAGCTGATGGAGACAAGTCCCACCTTCCCGTATCTATTTATAATCAATAAATTTCCATTAAAAAGTCTGAAAGTACATGTGATGCAACCCCAGTGCTCCATTACTGGAAAATTTGTTGTTTGTTGGTTTTTTGGCTGGGTTTTTTTTGCCACAGTTTCTTCACACATTGAGGCACCTTCAGAGAAGTGCTGGGAAAAGCTGCCCAGGAGCTCTGCAAATCAGGGCGTGCTCATGCCATGCCAGTTCACAGGCATTCAGCACTGGGAATGAGCTGGGAAGAAAATTTGCCACAAATATTTTCAGCGAATTATGAAGTCTTGGAAAAAGCAGATTTCGGTTCTACTGAGAAGTTGCTGTTTTGACAGATGTTTTAAATATTTTTTTAAGAATTTTATTTTTTTACTGAAACTGAAGGAGGTCCTGAAACCAAAGACTGGGCCAAGAAAGGAAACCTCAGAAACATTCTGCTTTGAAAATGTCTCAGTAAAACATTTCCTTTTTCCCCTCTTCCCCAATTCAACAATTTGGGGAATGGAGATGAATTCACAGAAAATCATCTTCTCTGAATCCAACCCTTTTTGCCTGGAAAATGTTTTGACAGAGAAATGCCTTTCTTGCCCCATTGAGTCTAAGTCCTCTGAAGGCCTAAGAGCGAAGGGGTCTTCTACCTCCAGCATCCTGGTGTGGTTTCCATGTAAACTGTCTGAAATCAGAGATTTCCAGAAGGTCAGAGATTTTATAAAACCTGTGGGCTACCCACTTACCACCTGCAGAGCAGCACCCAGGGCAGTGGGAGCACCCACGCCTGCCGTTCCTGGGGGGAGGAACCAACGCCACAAGCCCCGCAGGGACCATCTCAGCCTGGCTTGTGACCGGGCTGCTTGCCAGTGTACCCTACACTCCCAGCTTGTCACAGCAGTTTGGGGGTTTTGGGGAGCCCAATAAAAATTCTGAGGTGTCAAGGCAAACCCGCCAGCTCCTGAGCACCTCCTGCGCTTGCTGCCCGCTCGACAGCGCGGCACACGCGCTCCCGAAAGGAAGCCTTTACAGCCTGCCACTGGAAGCGGTGCAGTGTGATCCAGTGGGGAGCTGCTTTCCTTCAACGGGCCATAAAAATCCCACTTGGGATTGCAGTTGCCTTGCTCCCCTCCTGCATCACACTGCTTTTTAAAGAGGGCGCGTCCGACAGAGTCAAACACACGCGCACACGCAGAAAGCACCGGGAGCTGCTGAACCTAAAAACAACTGTTATTCTTTGGGATAATGCGCCTTCCAACACTAACATTATTCTAAGATGCAGGTAACGTGTGACACATTTTCTTTTGCTCTCCAAAGTACAACACCCTTCCTTTCTTCTATCCTTCCTTACCAAATATCAATCATCAGCAAAGACAAGGCAAATGAACTTTTAATCAATAACAGCTACTGTTTCTTGTACCGGGACTGTTTATGATTTAAAAGGGGGAAAAAAAATTAAATCAATCCTGATGTGAACATTTTCCCACTTGGAAAAGCAGCCCAATCCCATATCAAAAGGTTGGGGGGTTTATATGTTTTTAAAAGGTTTAAAAGCTAAATTAATTTTAAATTGTTTTTACATATCTTGCCTATAGACAGAACCACATCATGTGATGAGGAAGGGTGGTCCATGGTGTACTGCTGTTCTCAGTAAATGCTTTAGCACCAGTCTGTCTGCTTTACACACATTTAATACCACTGCCATCTAAAAATCAAGACTACTCTAACCGCAGCGTGTCTGTCCAGGCGCTGTAGTTGGCAGCCTGTCCCCCTTCAATCCAGACCAGGTACAACAGACAGCTTCTGGTATGTCTGCACTCAGATTCCACTGTCTTCATCCCAGCAGCCAGCAGCCAGGAGGTACCTGAGACTAAATGAGGGTTTTGTCAAAAAAGCACCAAGAATTGGCCCAGTCCTCCTGTATGGTCAGGACAATGCTGAATAAATGTCCTAAGCAAACAAAAAAAAAGAAGCAGGAACTCATTCCTGGATCTAGGGAGTCCATAAAGGCTCTCCAGTAGATGCACTTTTAACCTGTTTGTGGAGCTGGACATTGGTACTTAAAAAAGGTGAGACTGCAAGTAAAGCTCCTAACTTTATTCTTCAAAAGCTTTCTATTCCCAGGGCCTGAACAGCAAGGAGACTGATAATTCATTTTCATCTTCATCTGCTGCAGCATTTGGAGTAGCTCAAATAGCAATGTGCTGGCTTCAATCCAGGTTTATCTGAACATGAGACACAAACCCAAACGCTGTATGAAAAGGCATCCACCAAGTCTCACATGGGCCTCAACTGGGTTCACTTCGGTGCTCTGCAGTGACAGGTTGCCCTGTTGGCCAGTTCTTCTGAACTGTTTGTGCATCCATCCACAGAAGCCATGCCTTCTCTGCTGTCTCACCTTCCCCAGACCAGGCAGTTTTGGGGGTTCCCCCAGCTTCTTCTCTCTAAGTGTTGAGATGTCCTGTGGCCACATGCAGATTGCTGTTTCTTTCAAGTCTCTTCCCATGACTGATTCCCCCAGGCCCAGATTTGGGACAACAAGAGAGTAGCCTCTTTTTGTCAGGGTGATGGAGCAGTCCAGCCATGACTGAATCCATGCAGGACAAGCCAGGAGCTCTGGACACAGCTATGGAGGGAGAAGGCAGCGGGATACCATGTGTGGATATGCCTGAAGCAGATCTGCCAAGGTCCGTGATGGCAAAGGATGCAGCAGGTTTTGGCCTTATGAGGATGACTTGTGGGGAGAGGATGCTCCCCAGATGGCTGAGGGGAAGTGGCTCAGACACACATCCCCGAGGGCCTGAGTCACTGGCCAGGGATGTCCCAGCTGGAGAAAGCAGGACATGGCCAGCCTGGCCTGGGGCACAGTGTCAGCACTGCAGCACTCACAGCCCTCCCTGCTCACCATGAGCACATGGCACTGCCCAGAGATCCCAGCAGGGAAAATTATTTGGTCCCTCTATCTCCCTATAGTTATAAACCACATTTCTTCCTGGATTTACTAAGTAGATCCCCTCTGTCACAACCCTTACACAGTTTTTGCCCCCACCCTTCCTTCTTGACTTGCTGGGGGACAGGGTGTGTAGTTTGCATGGTGGCACAGATGCTCACAGGGCTGTGGCTATGCCTGAAGTCCTCTGCTGCCCCACCTGCACACCAGTTCTGCAAACCAGCCCCGGGAAGACAGGAAGGTCCTTTCCATAATTCATGTCCAAAGGAGAGTCAGGAGGGAAGACAGAAAGGTGAAGTCGGATGTTTTCCTTGGTACCATGGGATCAGTGTCTGAACCAGAGCTGGGACTTCGTGTTTCTTCATTTCCTGCTACCTCCACAATGCCTCCGACCCCTGGGAACATCTCACACTCTTCTGTTCTCCAGTCCTCTTTTATCATCACCTCTATGATGAATGCAAACACATTCCAGTTGCATTCTGAGGTGAGTACCCACCATTCCCCTACTCTCTCCTCCCAGCTGAGAAGAGACATCAGGTAGCTTTTTAGGATCAGCATAGAAGAGAATAGAAGTTTCTCCACTTACAATTTTGCCAGACTTTAAACGGGCTCCAATTTTCCATGCTGGGTTTCTGCCTCAGGCTGTGTTTTGTTTTGTATTTGTCAAAAAAATTCCATGACTCCATTTCCACCAGCCCTTTGAACGAGTTTTAGGGAGGTCTTTTCTTTCTTTATTTTTTCTCTTGCCCATGCTAAAACATTATTACAACCATTTTACTGGGAAGCAGCACTGCCTCCAGGCCTGGCAAGAAGTGTCCCTTGAGTGAGAAGACGGGCCTTTCTCCATCCCCGTGACAGCGCCCAGAGTCGGTCAGATCACGAGTCTTTGAAACAGCAGAGGCTGGTTGGTGTTTGGCAGATGGATGAAGCACAAAATCCATCTGTGCCAAGCGCTCCCCATCTTCCAACAGGCCTCAATCAACGGTTTCACAACAACACATCGGCCAACTGTGTAAACACAGGGCATGGCTTAAATATAGTCCTTGCTTTGATGAACAATCGGCGCTGAAAGAGAAGACCATCTTACGTGAATAAACAAAGGTCCTGCCGAGCTCAAGCATTTGGACCAAGGTCAAAGGCGGGAACTCGTGATAAGGGAAATCATTAAACTTAAAAGCACACACAAGTTTTCAGATATGGATTTTGTCTGCAGGGAAGTACTAACTCAAGTGGACTGGACCCCTCTGTGGCTTTGGGTTGAATCCAGCAGATCCTAGATCCAAATAGTTGCAATGGGAGAAGAGAGGAGGAGACGGAGAAGTGAGGAAGGCCAAACCAAAACGCTTTGCTTGGGACAGATCAATTAACCTGAAACTGGTTTTTGTTTGCTTCACCAGGAAGATGGATGTGTTCTGCTGGCTCGGCAGGGCCTTTTCTTCTTCAAGGCTTTGGCTCCACTGGTACAACTAAAAAACCCAATCATTATTCCAGCTGCAGCTGGAGAATGATCCAGGTAATCTTCATGCCTGCAAAACCTGTGAGGCCCCATGGTACCATCAGCAAGGTCTTGTGCCTGCAGGTCCCTGAGCATTGTACAGACCTCCAGAAATAACCCCCCGGGATCATGGGGGTCAGACCCCCTGGCACAGCTCCGAGTGGATTGAGAGTCCCGTTTTGGTTGCAGGAACCAAGGTCTGAAATTAAAATTGCCTGATGATGTGTAACAAAGAGGAAGAAAAAGGCAAAAGCAGCAACAACAGCAGACAAACCAACCCCAAAAATCCCAGCTTGGGGCTCCAGGAAAATTAAAAGTGAAGAAATGTGCCTACCTCAAGGAAGGCTGAGAGAGGGCTCTGACAAAGCCCAACTCGGCAAGACCTCTTTTGAGGAGCTTGGCAGTGAACGGAGGGTCTTTGCTGTACCTCCATTGGACAATGGAGGCAAGAAAACCACAGTGCTTGGAGACAGGCTCCTGTGCAGCAGAGAGCAGCCAGGTCCTAGAAGGGATGGCATCCTCTGGCAACAGCCCCCTCCCTGGGGCTGGGTTTCAGTCCAGAGGGTCCTAGCTGAAGCCCACATTTGACGGCGCACAGACAGGAATATTTCTCCACTCTGCTGGAGAGGTTGTGAGGTGGCCAGAGAGCAGGAAAAGCCAATGGCTAAAACAGCTGCAGCCTTACAGTGCACAGGAACACAGGGTCACATCTTGCCTTTAGAGCAGATTAAATTTAAGACCTGTCAACCTCAATGGCGTCTAGGTCAGTTTTCTTCCTCTGCATTGACAGGGAACAAATTTGAAGCCCTGAGGTGTCATTTCTGCACGTCATGCTTTGAGTTGTTCCCTTCCTTTACCATGATAGACCTGTTCCCTTCCTGAGGATGATCATTTTTCAGCCAAACATGTGGTGGTTCACATTCCTGAGCTATGGAGCACACAGCTCACCAAAGGAAAGGGAATTTGGTTTCCTGTCCTGCTGACCCCAGAAATGCGCCACAGAGCCGGATGGTCATGGCCACCGTCCCCCAGAAATAACACTGCTCTGGGCCAGGCCATTCCTTGAGGGAAGGAGGTCACTCTCAGGGAGATTCTGTGCTGGGTTAGTCACCTTCTTCTGACCCAACTTTCCTCTTGCATTTGCTCCCCAACATGGGCAGATGTGCCCCAGCCATGCATGGAGTGGTATCTCTAAAATGTCAAACTGCCAAAAGCCCCAGGCTCAAAGGCACTGTGTAAAACCCGAGCTGCTTCCCAGCCTGACCTTCTCCATGCCCTGCAGTGTCAGCAATTCCCTTTTTTAAACCAGGGGCTATGACCTGTGCCCCACGACCCAGTCAAGACACTGCAAGCCACTCCTACAGTGAATAAGAAATCAGAGTTCATATATGCTTGGCAATTACATGCAGATTAGAAATGTCTAAAGGGGGCGGGGCTTTAATGCTCAAGAAAAAGATTCAGAACTCAAAAAAACGTAGGAGGTTGAAAACAACAGAGCTGAAATAACTGGGCTCAGGTTCCATGAGGGTTTGTCTCAGCATTTCAACCTGTGTCTCTGGGTGTGAGCACTTGATTGTAAATACCGCTGTTGTGGAAACTTGGCTGAAGGGAACAGACAGACTGTCACACACTCCGCAATGGAGACGATCCTTATCACCACTTGAAAGGATAAACGGGTCTGACTGGGAACAGCTGGTCTGGAGCTGTGGGGCAGCTCCAGGAAGGATGCACTGCCCCTGCTGTCACACACACCTTTGCTCCGGCTGATGGATCCTGTAGCTCATGAGCCCAAGAGGCTGCTCCAAGGATCTGGGCTGACTTGCTGTGTTTCCAGCTGGTCAAACCTTCCAGCTGCAGAAGACTCTGCATGCAGCTGGGTTAAGACACACACTCTTGAGGGGAGTCCTCCTGGCCAAGGGACCCAAGCTGTGCCTAGATGAGGTTATCCCAGAATGCCTCCCAAATCTCAGATCTAGAGGCATGCTTTGGCTGCATCCCAGCTCCAGATTGGGTATGTACAGCAACCCCAGAGCCTTAGAAAGAGGAAATCCAGATGGGAATGCTGGCACACTGCAACAGCTCCCTCCCCTGCAGGGGCTGGGGACCACGACACAAGGACTGGTGAGCACAGACAGAGCTTAGGGACCTGCCTGCCCATGCAGAGCTTCAGCCCTCTTCTGACTGCCGGCCAGCTTCTCCAGCAATGATCAACCCTCCCATTAATCAGAGCCCTGCAAGGTCTCATAAGAAACAACCCCACCAGACAACATCTCCAGATTTCCAACCAACTCAGTTATAGGGCAGTAAAACCAATCCCAATGGCACTGGTTTCATACAGGGATGATTTTCTTCCCTTTTTTCCTTGAGATGCCATGCTGATGTAAGCCAAGCATCACGTAAAAACCTACATGGATGATGCCACCTTGTAAATTAAGGTCACTACCCCATCACAGACAGTAAAAAGTCTTTATTTTCTGCAAGCCGCAGCTGATTGATGTTAATTACACAACATACTGTGAGTCCATATGGACTGTGTTCTGTAAAGGTTTTTCTTATGATCAGTCTTTCTGGATCCACGTCCTGCCAAACACCGCTTGTTTTCATGACCCATCTTATTTATTGCCTTATTAGCCTGGTGTTAGATTTTCCCCCCAGTCCTCTGGAACTTCCCCAGAGTTCCCAGATTTGTTTAAAAATTGACACTAATGGTTCAGAGAGCTCTCAGTCCAATTTGTTTATCCTTTGATGCAAGTTATCTGATCCTGCAGAATGTCTAACTTTAATCACTGCTCTTTAACATTCGGCTTCATCACTGGTAGAATACAAAGCGTTTCATTATCTCCATAAAGTATGGATGTGTCATTCCACTTCTTTCCAAAGAGAAAAATAAATGTTGAACAAATAACTCTGTCTCTTCTACATGCAGGATGAATATTTTCCTATTGTTGTCTGGGATCTCATTACAGGATTTGGCTTTTTTTGATATACTTAAATAATTATCATCAACTCTAGTGGCAAGAGGCTTTTCACTCCTACCTTTAACTTTTCTTCCCACGTTCTCATGGATTTCTACTCACCACTATCAGATTCCTCCTTTTGTATTTATCATTAACATCCATATGCACTTCACTGCCACATATTTATGCCCATAATGCTATTTATCTATGTATATATAGATATATATGTTAAACCTACAATACTCCTGCTTCCATATTCCCTGCTAGCTTGGCTGGCTTCTGCAAAACAGTGTTCAGCCTTCTAGGATGGCACTGATCTTAGCATCTCACCAAACAGCCTCAAGCACTCCCTGATTATCATCCATTCAATTTTGTTTAAATAATTCCTTCCACTCCTTAATTGTACTCCTAATTATTTTCAGCCCAGGGAAGCTGTTCTTTTTCCAGAACCAGGGGCTAGAGCTGGGCACCTCTGTGCTTTTAAAAATCTGGTCCCTCATCACTTATAAATAGCTCTGGTCAGAGCTTTTCTGTGTTTGCACATAGTGTCATGCTCGCTGGCAGGGAGGCAGCCTGGGAATAGGTTATGGAGTCCCTGCCCATCACGGGACTGGAGACTTGCATACCTAAAATGCACAGGAAGCTGGTTTGGGGTTATTTGTGGGGGGATGTATCCCTTCTCTGCTCCCAGGCTCACAAGAGGGGAAAAAGCCACTGGGGACCAAAGACAGCTTTCATCAATTGTGATGTTTTATTTTGTGTTGGCTTTTTTTCCTTAAACATCCTTTGTTTTCTAACAATAAATCATATCCTGAGGCAAAAAGCCTTTAAAGAGACTGGGCATGGAGTCTGCTTCCGTTCCCTGGCTAGCGAGGCAGGCCACCAGCTGACAGCAGTCATCAATCTACAACTCAGCGATCAATCCATCTTTCTCCATCACTGCGGGGATGGTGCGGGAGGCCCCCGGCTGTGCCAGCCCACTGTCCCCTGCCATCCCCGCCAGCCCTGGCGGCACCCAGGAGGGTCACCAGTGCCGGACCCAATCTCCCTTGCTGCCCGTTCCCTCAGAGCCGTGTCCCATTATCCCAGGCACCACCTCTTCATGCTCCCCAGCATGTTCTACAGTCAGCTGAGCCAAGTCACCCTCAAAGTCTCCTCCCGTGATCCGTCAGAGAGTGACGGATCATGGGAGGGCACTCCACCTCCTGCCCTTCCAAGAAACCAACAACTCTAAAGAAGGCAATAGCATCCTTTCCAAGCGGAGGGTACCCCAAGAGCTTATCAGGGGATAAACCTTCCCAGGAGGTTTCATAAATTCCAAGCCATTCTCTTTTTTTGCCATCAGTGGAGATTTCCGCCTCCTGTTGTTTACTGCAAGTTTCTGGATTTGCTTTTTAATATTTGTGCTGCCATGACTCAGCAGTTTATGGTGGCATCTACATGTTCTGTTTACCCTCTTAATACTGTTCCCCAAAGATGTTCTATTAAAACCCTCTTAATTGCTCTACCTTGTTTGTTATCCAGAAAATTGGTTGCACTCCCAGAGAGATGGAGGTGGTCCAGCTCATATGATCCCCCAGGAAGTGGACCCAGTGCTCCATGACCTGAACCACTTCCATTCTACCTCCATTTTACACCGTTTGCCCCTTGGTGGTCTCCTTCTCTGTCTGCTTTTGCTTCCAAGATGCAAGGAGGGGTCTTGCTGCCGACCGTCTGAACTTTCCTCTCCTTCAATTCCCTCCTGAGATCCCTCAAGTTCTTGCTGATCTGAGAAGTATTTTATGAGGCAATTTTGTTCATGCCAAATGTGTCATAACCAATGGATCCCTGCCTATAGTCATCAGAGCCCTGCTCAGCCTCTCAGTGATGTGTGCTGTGCTGGAGCCAAGGAGACCGCATACAGGCCCGTTGTCTTTCTGTCCCCTCTTCTGCTGGGCAGAAGATTTGTATCTGTCTGTGCACATTTGGTCCGTTGCCATCACTTGTGCTCATACTCTCCTTAAGTCTGCAGGGATCATGGTCAAAAGGGGCCATCAGGGACTATTTGTCTCTCTTTCATGCTGGGCCAGGGTCAAGAGCTATTGTATCTTGGCTACTCTTCAGTACCTCATGGCATCTCCACCAGCACAGGCAGAGCCTTGGCCTCTGCCCGCAGGTTTCCATGCAGCAAGGAGAACGTGGTGCTTTCTCCCTGCATCAGGGTCCCTGCTCGGCTTCCATCCTGGGGAAATGGCCTCAAAGCTTTGGGACACATTCCCCTGCTCCCTTGCACTGCTGGCTGATGTCACCTACCTACACAGCAGCCAAAGCCACCAGGACTGCGTGTCCTGGCCAGTCAACTGTGACCAGGGACAGATGATGCCCCAGACAAAGTTACAGCAGACAACCCCAGGGACTCCATGATGCTACCAGTGATCGAGACCTGTTCTTGCAATCCTCAAGGCTTTTCCTCCGCATCAGAGCAGAACCATGTCCTAGGAGAGGCCTGTCTTGCTTGGAGAAGGTGGGGCAAAGAGGTCTGCCCCATCTTACAGCCCCAGGAGAGGGACATGGCCACCATGAGGTTTCCTCTGCCACTTGCTCTTTGCCAAGGTTGGAGAAGATTCCAGTGTGACAAAAGCACCTGATCAGGAAGGGCATTTCAGGGCTGGGGGTGGTGGAGTGGAGGTAGCACAGGGTTAGGAAGAGATGGAGGTTCCTTGAGGAAAAGGACAAACCTCCAGCCTGGAAACGCTTTTGTTCCTCCTGGCACAATTTGGGGCAGGCAGCAAGGCAGGGGGGAAGGTGTGGTGGGATGTTGACATGGAGCCGCCTCAAGCCGATGTCCCAGCCTCTTTTAAAATGTCCTCGAGCACTTGGATTTGCCTCAGATTAAGTCCAGTTGCCCGGGCTGGCATGTACCCATACATGGTCTAAATGAGAACCACCCGTAACACCTCCTGTCCTCCCTCTTCCTCTCCAGCGCAGGTTCATTAAGGCCTTCCCCAGCGAGAACAGGCCGCGTTTCAGGGGGAACGCCGGAGCGTTTGATATTTTCCACTCTGCGTGTCAAGGGCATTTACAGTCGGCGTCAGGCTGTTCCGTCAGTCTGAGGGAAGCACTTTGAAGTGTTTGTGGTAGAGGCCACATGTGCACTCAAGATGTGCCGCTGCCTCTCTCGCTCCCTTTGCATTCCCAGCACCATGTGACAATCAACAACACGGCTTAACCCTTTCGCACCGCTGCCTCATCCCACTTGGAGATGGGGAATGGAGTCCTCATCCCCCCGTGTTTTGGTGGCCGGGCCCAGGAAGCTTGCAGTGATCCTGCTTCATTCCAGGGAAGCGGCAGCGCAGCTCAGGTACACGCAGCTCAAGAAGGTGACAGGATGGAGCTGGTAGAACTTGAAGCTGCTGGTTCAAGCACAGGATCTGTCACTAATCCCTACAAATGCTGCCAGAGATCCTGCTTTGATGATGAAAGCATCACTTGTCACAAGCAGCTGCGGAGTTGGCTTCCACCCTTGCCTGTCCTGCAGTGGTCCCGAGGAACCGCATGGAAGGAGTCCCAGTGGCTGTGACACACCAGGGGTGTCCACAATGACATTACTGCCCATCCCTCCAGTGTGATGGATGGCACATGACAAAATGGGCAGCACTTGGGCTGCGTGGCTGCTGCCCGGGGACCTCTGGGCACAGAGAGAACAATTGCAGTTGCTTCCCCTCAGAGGCACTGGTGCAAGCCAGGCAGTGTTTTGAGGAGCTCTCCATGGGGGCAGCTGTCAGGGGTGAATCTCATTTCTTTGCACAGTAGCCATGTAGTGCTTCACCATAGCAAACGCTTTAGGGTATTTTCATGTATCCACAGAGTGCCCTGGAGAGGAGCTTGCTTTGAAATGAAACATGGGAATCAGCAAGCACAGCTGCTCTTTGAGAGGACAGTAGCAGCCACCCAGGCATTCACCTCTCCTCAGTTCCCTAAAAACAGTTCTGGGACAGAGTGGAGAAATTAAAGACATGTGGTGTCACCAGGTGATGATTTTCTGGTGCCTGAGAGGCATCTTCTCCCCTGGTTCTCTGCATCCCCCAGAGGCAGGAGGAGAGTGGCCTTCTCCAAAGAGCCCCTGCCAGGCTTCAGTCCTTGTGGGTGGATCTTCCATCTTCTGTCAGGACCCCTTGGATGGTTATGGGGAGCCGGGCTTGGCTTGCATCTTTGGAAGTCTCATAGGAGAGAAAAACCTCACTGCCCTGCAAGCCTGACTCTACCAGGGGTTGAGCTGCAGCCTCCATGGGGTGGTGTTAATTCTGAGCAGATTGCCCGTCTGATCTCTGCAGCCTGGACCCACTGCAGTGATAAAAAGGACAGGGAAGGCAAGAGGGGAGGAAAGAGCACAGCGGAAAAGGCAGAGCTCAATGACTATGAGCTAAGGGGACAGGGATGTGAGCTGCAGAGAGGCGGCTCCCACCCTTTGCTACTGTCTCCAGCACAGCAGTTTTTGGGGGCCAACATGGTACTGCCCCATTCACTGACCCCTGCATTCCTGGAGCTGGGAGCAGGCCTAAGGCTGCAGTGCACTCCCCCTTGGCACTGCTGGTGTGCCATGGCAGTACAGATCCAGCACAGGAACGCTGCTCCGGCAGCTCCAGTGTTAATGTGTGGCACAGAAGAAATAATCTTCCTTTTCAATGATTGCATTACAGTGAGTGGAGGCCTGGGGAAAGGGTGTCATTGTACTGGCCCTTGTTTGGCAGGGAAAAGACATCTTCTGGGCTGCAGCTTCCTAGAAAAGTTGAAGCCAAAGCATTATCCAGTGTAACTGACCTCTCCTTCTTCCATGAAAGCCCCCTCCCGGCAATTAATCTGAGTCCTGGAAACCCCTGCCTTCCGCTCTGATTTCCCAGGCCCTGGCAAAGTGTCTGACTCATCCTGCATCTCTGGCCATGGCTCCTCCTTGCCGAGGTGATTGACTTCGTCACCCAGGGAGGGCTGTGCTTTGCAGTCTTCAAGAGGGTCGATCAAACAGCCCCAGACTTGCATCTCCACGTCTGTGTGTGTTTCCATGTGCTGAGCTGGCACCAGGAGGAGACGTGGCAGGAAGATACAGTCTGTTCTGATTCATCAGACCACTTCGAAATCCCAAATTCTCTAAATCTGAAAGGTCAGAGTTAGGCAAGTGACTCCTGGCTGCCCCTGGAGCACCACCCCTACATCCTGATAAGAATATGACCTGTCCACAAAACTGCAGCCACCCAAACATCATACACTTAGCCTAAGTTCACCATCAGTCCACTGGTGAGAAACGGATGAGGATGGTTACATCAGTAGGGAACAACTGCCCAAAACAGCCTTCCAAACATTAGGCAGAGACACCATACGAGCAGGAGAGATCTTTGATTTGAGAGATCTTTCTGATTAGGCTTGTTTTCCCTTTCTGCTGGAATTACTAGCTGGGTAGAAATCAGTTTCTTTAGAGTTTATTTTTCTCCCCCATTGCCCCAAAGCCCCTCCACTCTGATGACAAATTCGCAGACCCAAGGGCAGGCGGATTTCCTTTCACCTCACAAACCCCCAGTGGGGCTGATTTTGTAAGACCTGAACGTGCCATGGACCCCAGCTGTCTGTCACCCTCCTGGAGTGTTGAGAGATATTCATCCCCATCAGCCTGCCAAGCCAAGTTTCCATGCCAGGGACATGTGAGATATAAATGGGTCGTGGTTGGGGAAGGAAGACAGCTTCTCCTTTCTGTGCTCATGACACACAGTGCCTGCTGACAGCCCCAAAGGCACATTCAGCTTTGGGCTGACCTGGTCACACACACCACCTCTGCTAAGGGCAGCACCTCACCCCTGTATAAACCCTTTACTCAGAGGCTCACATAGTGCTTTGCAAATGCCTGCTTATTAATCCTCACCACGGTCCTGGGAAGAAATAAGAGACACAGGGGAATCACCTCGTTCGCTATGGAGTGGGGGCACTTTCTGGGGTGAAACTGAGGCGTTTAACAGATGAGAACAGTGCTGTTCCATGTAACACACCAGCCAGAAATTAAATGAAAGGAGTTAAAATCTTGGTGATGGAGGGGAACTTTAGGCAGGAACAGTGTGATTAATCACACTGAAACTTGGCTAAGACAACAGTGAAAGGCACCATGTGATTTTTATCAGGCTCTGTTAGGGCTCCACTAATACTCCAGAGTGACAGGTAACGCAGCATCCCAGCAGAACAGGCTGGGATGGCAGGATCAGTACTCAGTTTGGGAGGGAAAGGGCTGGACAGAACTTCCAAAAGCAACAGTGAGATTGTTGGACATGACCCACAGCTGCCATCAGGCCTCAGGCTTGTTCACTGGTTGAGAAGTTCGTGCTCCTTGTGACTGCAGGGACAAGTCGGTCTCAGCCCAGAACCCAGGACACCGTTGTCACCTGCTGTTTGTGTCACACACAGTCCCCACCCCTTGTCCCGAGGTGCTTTTTGCCATTCCCACTGCTGAATTTGTGTTTTTTCAGGCAGACGAGACAAAGGCATGCCTGGTCTTTATGTGCAGGTTTATTTTCCCATTTCATCTCTGCACCCTGGACTGTCCTCAAACCTACCATTCCTTTGGAAAGCTCCTCGGCTCAGCCATACCCTCCTGCATATGTAGCCAATGTGCATGAAATCAGTGGCAGGCACAGCTAAATACTCCTCTGTCCTGGTGATGACTCTCAAGGTGGTTTAAAAATAACCCAGAAACCGCTCATCTAAGTGGGATTATCTGAAAAGCAAACTCTACTCATACGTGCCTGGTCCCAAACCCCAATCAGCCCAGATGACAATACTTGCCAGGAAGAAAAGGTCAACAGAGCTCATTTTCTCTCCAGGACTTCAGGAAGCAAGAATTTGCCATTCCTTCCATTCTAACAACTCATTTCAGAGTGGATTGTACAAGACTGAAGGATACTAAAAGGGACTGGGCACACTGTGTGAACACATCTCATTTTGCAGATGCTGTCCAAGATGATGGCAGGAGGTGGAGGATGTTTATGTATAAATGAAGCAAGAGATCACCGTCTTTTTTTCTGGGCACTGATAACTTTAGTAATTCTCAGTGCCAGCTCTGCCAGCCCTGTGCCTCCACCCAGGCCACATACCACTGTGAGGTGGCTTTTGTATCCTCATTGCAATGAAGGATTTTATCCTGCTAGGGTTTATTATTCTTTTATAGACTGAAGGGCTTCAGCCTAATCTTTCAACAAACAAAAGGAATCTTTCAACATTTCAGTGCTGTTGTAATTGGCTCCAAAAATAGCACCCTCAGAGCCACATTTTTTAAACTTCTCAAGTCCAAGGATTAACCTTTTTCAGAAAAGTACAATAATCAGAAGACCAACTTGTATATTTTTTATATATCAAATCAAATAAACAAAAGACTAAAATTTGAAAGCTAATCTATAGTAGCTTTTATTTTCTCCCATTTTGTTTGTGTGCTTGCTTCTGTGGCTGCTGGACGGGAGAGAGAGGGTTTAGTATTGTTTCATGAGCCACTGCTGGATGTTTTATTGACCACCAAAGGCCTGTGGATCAGGGTCTGAGAAACACTGCTTTGGAGATAAACAGGCTCATTACAGGCAGGCCTGGCTCTCTGCTCTGCCTTCTGGCCCATGCTGCAGCAGACTCCACATTCTGTCTTTAGCTCCCTTGTCCACCTAAGGGCACTGGCTGCCTCCCCTGCACAGCTCCATTCATGCCACCCTGTCCTGGCAATTCCTGTGCTTTCAGTATATACTCCTGGATCCACGCCATGCTGCGTGCACTCCACCCAGGTCAGCTCCATGGCAAAGTACCATTGCCCCAGGGATGCAGAATAATGCCAGCTTGTCCTGGATCTTAAAAAAGACAGTGAGTGTCCCCTCAGAGAGGATGAGTCGCCTCCACTGCTCCTCCATTATTGCAAATGGTTTTTCCTGCCAGGAAGACCGGCCTCGGAGCAGCCCTCTCTCTGACCCCTCCCCCAGCTCTCTCCAAATTTTTCAAGCAGACACCTTGGCACCTCCCGTTGCCTTCAGACTGTGTTAGTGTTGGCCGGCTGGGAGTGACAGCTTCCATCTTCTTTCTCCTTGTTTCATTAACTGTCACGTTAGGGGTTTTGATCTTCCCTGGAACCAAGCCCTGCCAAGAGACTGACTCCACTGCAGTGCTCCGTTTCCCGTAATTGCCAGGGAAAGCTGTGCAGTTGGTAACGACCAAGGCAGGGAAACGCACTGGATGCACTCAGGATACACATATTGTACTTTCATAAAGGTATAGCAATGGAAACATTCCCTATTTTGATTGTCCCAAAGCCACAGGAAAAAGGGAATTAAGGGAACTGATATGTCTGGGATAGATGCCAGCTCTGATTTACTCACATTTTTACCCCAATGTGAAATACCTTGCTCAGAGATGGAAAACTTTCATAGAAGACATGAACCAAATCAGACCCTGCAAGTGCTGGTATCCAGCTAAGAGCTGTCTCAGCTGGCACAGCCCGAGAAACACTAAAACAAAGGAACTGGGAATCAAATGGACAACAGCAGCTCTGTAAGAAATTTCTTCTCTTCCTCCAGAGGGTTTGGACATACCCACATTTACAGTCTGCCTTCTGACCACAAAGTGCCTAAGGTACCAGAACACCAGTGAGTTAGGATGTAGGGGTTGGCAGGGCTCCTGGAAAGAGGATGTGCTTTATCATCAAATCCCAGCATGATTTGGTATGGAGAGGCACAGAGCGGTCAAGGCAAAGTGGCGAGCCCAAAACAGGGTTGCCTTTGGAAGCAGTATAAAATAAAATATCCTTGCTAACATAACCTCGCCTTCCAGTTTAACCTCCATGTTCCCTCAGAGAATGCAAACATGCCTGCACATATTTTAGGCACAGCAACCCACTTAGGAAGACTCAGATGCAGGGTAAGTCCAATTACAGCAAAATGGAATGAAAGTCCAAAATTATTTCAATGTGTCAGAGTGAGGAGTTTGCAAATCCACTGGTTATTGCAAAGCTCTTCTGGGAAAAATAATTTCTGTATAGATTCCACCCCACTTTGCTGAATTCCATGGGAGTTTTGCCATCAACTTCAATGGGAGAAGGACCAACACATACTGGCAAACTTTAGGCAATGCATTAATTGTGCTTCAGGCCAAATGCATTTGCTCTTATCCCCAATACTGTAATGAATTTTCTATAGAAATATCTCTGCCCCTCCAGTGGTGTCCACTGAACTCAACACCAGCAAGGTCCAACTGCAAGATCTCATGTGACTGTCCAGAAACCCATAAGAACATAGATCTGCATTAATCTTGCTGAGATTAATATGAGTTCAATTAAGGCCAGAGTTTGATGAAAATATTTCATAACATATCAAGCTGGAGGGTAGATCAAAGCTTTTTTTTAGCTCACTAATAAACCAAAACAGAAATAGCACTGCAGAGGAAGTAGCTCGTTTGTTTGTGATGGCTCCCTTCTTTGGGAAGGTGACTACAGAAACCACAAAATTATTACTGCGAAAATAACCAAAACAAAACACAAAAGTAGGCAGATCTTTTTTGTTAAAATACAAAATCTTAAATTAGGCAGGATATCACCCATCATTATTTCTCTTGTTAAAATTCCCAAACACCAAACAGTGGGATGAAGTGTTCTGCCCACATCACTCACCTCCAATCTCTGTTCAGAGCAATGCAAAATAGTGAAGGTCCTTTCTTGATTTATGAAGCATGTAGGGTTTTTTTGCATGTATTTAAATTTTAGTAGGACTTCCAAAATTCTGGTAGCATAAACTACATTTCCAGCACCTCAATGTGCCACCCCAAAGATGTGCCCATGGTTCCTCTAATGTTGTGCTCCACAGCTGAGCTGGTTGCTCTCCAAGGCTCTCTAACACAGTCACTGAAGGGCAGATACTTGTTTTTTTAAAATTTGCTAGAAAGCCATTTGCTCCCTTAAAAGTAATTTATGTCATTCAGCTGGAAAGTTTGTTTTCAGTATAAAATAGTTTTTAATCACCTCTGTTAAGTCTTTCTACTTCATCTCATCTGGTTCCTATGGAAATGGCAAGTCTTCCAGAACTGCAAATTTTGTTTCCCAGCCAATGTTAGGAAAACTGTTGTTTTTTTCCCACTATCTTCTGAGACATTATTTGCATATAAATACTGTTCAGATCTGAGAAAATATATTTGAAATTATTATTCATTACACTGGAGACCTTCCATGTTTCCACAAGAAGCTGTCTTATTTTTTCTCCCCTTCCACATAAGCAAAAAAAATCTCCTGTTTGCTTCTTCACTAATCCTTGCCTCCTTTATACATGCAGTTCTTCTTTACCTGATTTCTTGTTATATTAAAAAAAAACCCAAACCCAAACCAACAGAGAGAAAATAAGAAAAATTGGCACTTTTTTTGCCAAAATAGCACTTCCCACCCTTGATCCATGGTTGGCTGGCAGGTTTATAAAAGCCTTTAGCTGGTCTGGAGAACCAACTATTTTTAAAAACTCTCTATTCAAAGTTGAACAATACAAGTGTAAGTGCTCCAAAAGACATAAAGAAGATTGTCAGGGTTCTTTGCCATGGCTTGGGAGCCTCTGTGTTAAGGAAGAGAGAAAGAACATGGGGTTGCATGCCTTTTCTCTGTACGATAAGCTACAGTGAGCTGAACAAAGAGTGATGGATTCCTTGCCAGGGTGAACACCTCACAATTCAGGACAGGGAGAAGAGACCCATTGCTTGAGTCGGCCAGAATCAGTGAGGATACTCCTGTCTTGGCTTGTTTCACAAACACACAGTGATGGTACCTGCTTATGGATCCACTGGACATCCTGAGCTACTTGCTGGTGCTTTTTCCCACCTCTTCTATCTCTGTGCTGTCCCTCTCTCTCACGTCGGAATTCCACCTCACTACCATGCCCACATTTGGGATGGCTCTTCCAGGTGTAAAACAAGCCTGAAATGCAGGAAGAGACACAATCCATCCACTGGGCAGTGAAAGAGCAGGGCATGACTGCAGACTGTCAATGCAAGTGCTGTGCATGCCTCTGCTTCCAAGTCTTGTGAAGAACCTCTCCTTGGAAGGAGGACCCAGAAGGGGACGTGTAGTTGGAGCGACCTGTTTAGTCTGGGCAGAGAGGAAAACAGGACTTGTCTTGCTCTCCCTCATACAGATCACTTTTGGAACCCCCTCTTGTTCTGACACTGTCCCAGGCAAAGAGCAGGCAGAGCACAGCACCAGATGAGAGCCACATGCTGAGAGCAAGTGGTGAAAATCTTCACTGTGTCTCTGCATTGCTCCTGCAGGGCACCTGAATAACAGATTCATGAGCAAAGAATTTACTTTCTCAGTAGGATCATTCTTGATATTAGCATAGAAGCTTAACAATAATATAAATTTTAGCTGTCCCTTTGTTACCTCCTCATGCACCTTGGAACTCTTCAGCATCCTCTCAGTTGCTGACAAGGAAGTTCTCCTTTAAAAGAAAAGAAAACCATGATTTATTACTGTTTTCACCAGGTTGTGGCATATACAGAATTCTTAATGAGATCATCCCCTCTATCCCTATAAAGCAGCTATGCACCAGCAAAGAGCCTGTGCCTTTTCATTTCCTTCATGAGCTACGCTTTGGAAATTTTCAGGACTTGTGCAGCTGGGAGATGGCTAAAGCAGTGCTAAGAAAGGCCACGGGTCTCTGGGTTTTGCAGCCGCACCAGCCACGGAAAGAAGACCTGCCATAGATGCCATGGGCAAACCTTCTTTCAGAGAAAATGGAGATGTGCTGGGAAGCTCCCAAGAGAGCAAAAGAATGCTTCCAGACAGTCAGGTGGAGCAGCCTGCTGGCTCCATCAACCTGATGGACTTGGCAGCCTCTCCTGCTCCAGCTGGCCAGGATCCTGGAGTCTGGAAAGCTGCAGGCAGAGTTACTGAGTTATTGGGAGAAAACAGATACCTGCATAAGCTTATACAGAGTGATACACACACACACACACATATATATACACCCACACACATTTATACATCTCATGGAGTGAGCCTGCAGAATATATGAACTCCTAGCAGGACTATGCCTTATCCTGTCATGACTAAGCTAGTCTTCTGTGTTAGGCATACTAACTCTGCAGGAGAGCTCTGACATCTTCCTGAACAAGATTTAAAGATGGATTTTTATTAGCCTTTGTAGAAAAAACACTGACTAAAAGCTCCTGAACATCCTCACATTCCCTGGGTTCCTCTAACCTTGAGTCCTCAACGTGTTCATAGCAGAGGCCAAATCCCTCTTCCAGCTCCAGTCTGGGCACCAGGCTCTCTTGCAAGGCTCTTGACTGCTTCAGCCCAGAACAGTTTCTGCTTACGTCAGCAGTAGCTGGCCAAGAGAAGGAGAGAACAATACAGCCTTTATAGATTAACAATATTTCAATTTACTGTAAATTATGCAGCATATAACATGGCCCAGAGGAGTAATTTGTCATTCTTTTGGATCCTTGCTTTTTCTCTCCTTTCTTTCTCTTCACCTGCCCATTTTCACTTCTCCTTCCTTCCACTTCTATCTTTTTGCCTTCTTTTCTCTCTCCTTTCTGCACTTCCTCCCTTCCAAGAGATCCCACTATTGCTTCAATGGCTCTGCTCCAATGTCTGCCTCTATGTTATCTGCTAAAATCGCTGGCAACAGAACATCTAAGTGGAGATGCATTCCAGTGTCCTGGAAAGGGATGCATAAAGCAAAGAGAGCAGGACTTGAGGGAGCAGAGGACTGGGATATGCAAGAAAAGTTACAGGCAGGAAAGGCCTGGGGTACATCCATTGATACAGGCAAAGCAGAGAGCTCACCCGCAGCAGCAGCTGATAGAGTTGTCTACAGCACTTCTGTCTGGAACTGTCAGTCCAAGGAAAAATATATTTCATAGTCATAAGGATAAAAATAAATACAAGTGTACCAACTTTGGAGTATGGGATATTTGATCTTATCTGGAACGAGTGTGTGTGTACATGTGTGCATACATCACTGTTGTTATTTTATTACAGAGTGCTGTTATGAAACTTCCCTTCCCATTTTGCATAGATCTTCCTTTTCAGACATGTGGTCACTGGTTAAGGGAATATTTACTGGGAAATGCTTCAGTTTTTGGAGACCAAACTTTTCTTGGTTTCATTCTCAGGAACTCCTCAGCATAACCAGAGCCTTTGCCACAGATGTCCCAGACACTGCCTTAAAAAAATTATCCTGACCAAAAATTGGTGCTTTGGTCTGTGTGAACTGCTAAACATCATCACAAAGCAGCAATTAGTCTGTTAGTTACTTACAATCTTTGCCTCCTCAAACCTTAATGTTTAGGTCACATGGAAAAGTGCAGTTTTGGACACAAAACCAGCACTCACAGGTTGCCGTTTGTTAAAACTCATCTTTGGTTCTCTTCCAAAAGCCAGCTTCCCAGTTGACATTTGAGGTGTTGCTCACATCACCTGGATGCCTGCTCAAGGAAGGAGAAATCCCTTCCCCACAGCAAGTACAGGCCTTCCTCAATTTTGTCCAGAACTTGAACCTCCAACACTCAGCAGTCAAAATCCTCCAGCCCTGAAAAGGCCCAAGTTCCCCATGGACTGGCCATCTGGGACACCAAAGGAGCTGCTTCTCCCAAGACAGGACCCAAAAAGTGCTGTGCAACCTTACAAAACTTGACTGGCCCAGCTACATTCCTATCCAGCCACCACAGGGCAGCTCCTGCCTTGTTAAGTTTGTGTCCTCTCAAGGTCACCTGACAAACAAAAACACCTCCAGAAAAGAAAACTCCCTTGAGCTCATCCCTCCTGTTCTTGGGATCAATGCCAGCCCATGTTCCCCTTCGCTGTCCCAGTCACACAGACAATAGTTCTTTGCCCCTTATTATGCATAAAGTCATGCTTCCAGGTCCCAGAGGAAAGCACAAACACACACGGACTTCCTAGTATTAAAGGTATTCTGCAAAGCACGGAAAACCTTTGGGACAGTCAGAAGAGATAGCAATAGACAAAATTAACCCCACAGTCTGCATTCCCCAGGCCCTGACTGTACTGAAAACTCTGCAGCCTCTCCCCTTCCCTTGGGGTTTGGCTGCCTGTGCTACAGGCCAGCTCTGATATGGTGCTGCTGCAAGCTGGGATCCCACTGCCAGGAGAAATAACGTGAAATACCATCAAGCAGCCTTTACAGGATTCTTCCCCAATTCCCATGGGAGCTGCCTTTAAACTCAGGCTCTTGGTCTTGTAGGTTTGCCTGTGCTCATACACCCTGTTGATCCTGATGTGGGGGATGAGGTGTTCCCTATTGTCCCTGAAGCAATCAGATCCAGGAGCTGGTGCCCAATCCTTCCTATGATGCACTCTTCCTACCTGCTGAACACCAGGACAGGCAATTCAAGCTGTCCATCACAAGTGGGTGATGCTCTTGTCCTCCAGGCCATCTTCTCAGGTTGGAACTGAGCCCAGGCACAACTGTTCATGACACAAACCATCTTATATCTTCTCCAATACAGGAACAAGCCAAAGATCAGACTGCTGCCTTTTAAAAGACAAAACCAGGGAATGATGTCACAGTAAATTCACAGGAAACCTATTTTCACCCTTATTCTTCCTAAAATCACAGGGCTCCTTTTGCCAATGTTATATTTTAACATAGTTTTCCTTTCTTTACAATTTTCTGTTCAGCACAAAAGTGACAGGAGAGCACAGAAACCTATTGCTGGAGATAGTGAAAGCCTTTCTGGATCATCTGTTTCAGAGAAGGTCTCTCTCTATCCCCCAGGTTTCACTTGCTGGAAAGTTACCCAGCCATATGTTTGCAATTAAAGTCTCAGTTCCTCACAGGCTCATGGCAAATAGTCTGCTTCACCTGGGTCACATCTCTAAAGGGAATTCCCCCAGACTGGATTTGCAGGCCATATTCGGTGGCAGCTCTGACACAGGTATTAGCCATAATGGAATCCATGTCAATTATGAGTTCATCCATTCGTTTTTCTATCCAGGCCTCCCACTCAAATTTCAGAGATCTCCTTCTAAAATGCAATTTGACCCATTTTGGAATGGAGAGAGTTCCTTAGTCACTCCATTTGAGACCAATTAGCCTGTTTGATTTGGGATCCTTTATCCCTCAGTGCTCTTAGCCTGTCTGTTCCAATAAATGTTGCAAAAAATCCCAGTGTCTGAAATCCCTGCATGCTTCACGGACCCTATTTCCTACCCAGTAACTGTACTCCCTTTACTCCCCTTTCACTGACCTGAGTCAATCACAGACTCTGGGGTTACTTCGTGCCATCTCCTTGAAATGCCCTTCAAATTTGTGCCTGAGGAGGCCATGAGGATGAGGAGGCATAACTGACTTGTAACACTTTCTCCTGGCTGAGGAGCTCAGAGCAATCTCTTTTGAAGAGAACCCACGATGTGAAAAAGCTCTTGGAGTTCAGAGTTCACTTTTAATCAACCTCACTGATTTGGTTTGAAATATTGATCAAATCCTAACTGCTTCCTTTCCAAGGATCTGATGGATGGTCCAGTCAGCCTATGAGTTTGGGGAGAACTCCAGCTTTCAAACCAAGGATTAATCACAGATTTGCTGTGATTATTTGAGCTCAAAGCTTTTGTTTTATGTGTCCTTCCTGGATGCTTCCAGCCCCTCATGTCCCTGCAGACAAGTCAATGGTGTGGATTCAAGGCTGATAATGGAAACAAGGTCACAGGTTGTGAGAAGACATCTTCCTGCTTTAATTCACGATCTTTAGAAGTTCTCCAAGTTCCAAACCACAATAGGCTGAAAGGTTTGTGAAATGAGGGTGCAACCACAGTACAAAAATAATTTAAACCTGATATAATGTAAACTTTTGATGGAGGAATGAGCCTGAGCACATATTTAACTGTCAGCACAAAGAAGACAGCTTTCCTCATTAGGTGCCCAGATGAATTGTTAGAGGAGAAGGGCTGGAATTGGCTCTTCCCTCCTGAGTCTCTGGGACTGACCCTGGACTTTTGGCAAGGGGGATGTGTTTCAGAGTCCAAACCTGAACCTGACTCTGAAGTTGGCCACTTGCCCCCTCTGCACATGGCAGACCTAACCCAGCTGAAGGCCCCCATGGCCTTGTGCTACACACAGAGTTCAAAACCCAGATCTGGATTTTCCAGCCAGGGATCATCTCTGACTTTCCCAGCTACAGAATGCAATTCCAGTTGCTTTATGTCATTTGCCTGTTGGCTTTGGGGGAAGAAAATAATATTATAAAAAATCCAACCAGTAACAATCCAAAAGTCAGCAATGCTGTCCAAGGAACATTCCTCCTTGCACAGCACAGAAGACAACTAAGCCCAGCAGTACCCACATCCTCAGCCCTTTGGGCCTCACAGTTTTTCCTCCCTCTTTCCTCTGCCTTTGTTTTGGGGGTTTTATTTCAATTTTTATCACTTTGGCTCATGCTGCCTGAGAGGCAGGGAACTTCATTGGTGTCCTTGAACTGTTTACTCAAGATTGGAGCACACCCAAGAGGTGGTTTTCAAAGCCCTCGCAAGTGCCTGAAACCCCACACCAGCATGTTTTGTGGAAGAGGGTGGCTGCAGCTGGCTCTGCAGGATTGCCCTCGGGGACAGGTTTGCCTGCCAGTGACAGAGAGGTGCTGGGGGTAAAGCCCATCATCTTCATCCTCCTCCTTTGTCTGGTATGTGGCTGTGGAGAAGTCCTGCTGCAAGTTAGACTCTGCCTCTATTCTGGATGATCTCCAGGCTCCCTGCGGTGCACAGGAACAGTGTTCCTTGGGTTTTCTGAGCCACCAGCGCTGCCTCCTTCGGGGGCCCTCCCTGCACATCCTGAACCCAGGAGCTCTGATACCATCCCATGGAAACCAGACCCCCAGGCCTCTGTGTCTTGCTCATGCTCTCCAGTGACACAGGACAGGCAAAGCCCACGACGTGCAGGTTTTGCAAAAATCTTTAGTACTGTTACTTTTTGTGGTAGGCTGCATAAAACTTTAAGATAGATCCAAAAAGAGCAATAGAGTTCAGCACATCCCCGTCCTCCTTGTCACCACCATCCTTGCATAATCTCTTGAACTTGGATCAAGGTTTGTGAACTGTCCAGAGTCGTCCCCCTACGCAGCACTTCTCCACACCAGGGAATCTATTCTGCAAGCAGCTTTATCCTGCTTTTCTCCATTTTTAACCTAGGTGGTTCTTCACTAAATGGCCTCTGTTTCCTTCCTAAAGCCTTCTCCTCTGCTTCTCTTCATTGCCATCTACCTTCCTCTTCTTTCTGGTCCTCCATCTCATGAGCTTTTTCCATAATTTTGAATTCCTTTGCTCTTCCAGAGTGGATAAGAATATTTTATATTGGGGATAAGGTAATATTTTAGAAATAAACTTCTCATAATCAAACTGTATAGACAGATATATGAGCACGTGTTTCGATTGGACACTGGTTTTCTGAAACATTGAGAAAAATTTATCAAATACATTTCATACTGGAAAATAAGAAAGTTCAGAACATTCAAAAGCTGTGGAAACAGAACTTTCTCATGTTATAGAAGTGTTTCATTTTGGGGAAAGACTGGGTTTTCTTTGCTTTTCTTTTCTCCAGAAAAAATATTCAGAACAGGTACTTTTTAAATGTTTGCACAAAAAATAACATACCTTGTTTAAAAAATTGTCTAATGAAAAATGTCCAGTGGGTCCCAGAGATGGGTTCATTCCATGGTCACAATCTCTTTTGATGGTGGCAAGGTTGGTTACGCTTGATAAGAGACACAGTGAAGAACTAACAAACATTCTTTGCTGGTCTGTGCTTGTCCCAGCTCTCCTCTGCCACAGGCCTCCCCCTGCTCTCCAGTCACTTGGTAGGAGGCAACGCGGTATTTGTTACTGGTTTCTCCCCAGCCATGGAGCCTCATTTTTTACACAGCCTCCCAGGACAATCCCAGGTTCTTATGTGCAAATGAAATATGACTCTGTTGGTGCAGGCTGACGGGCCCTCTCCATGGGCAGCTTGCAAGAAAATTCACCCGTGGCATTCTGGCACCATCCTGAGCCCATTAGCTCTGCTCCCGCTGCTTCCGCTTCCTCTGGCGTTCTCAATGTTGCCGTGGAATGAGGAGTGAGCCCCAGAAGAGGCACATACCTAGAAGCATGTCACTTGTCTCACCACTGCTAATAACTACTGACACTTGGGCTTCCACACCTCCAAATAGGTGAATGGAGTTTTCTTCGTTGTGCAGAAGAGCTCAAGCCCAACCGTCAGAGTGAATGGAAACCGAATGCCGATTGTATTTGGATCCAAGGCTGGAGCTGCACCTCTGATACCAGAGCTTAAGTCCATCTGCACAAACAATATTTGCTTTCTTCCCACTGCAGTTTTCCGTGCCTCCAAGCCTCACTATTGAATCAGAAGGCAGCCATGAAAAGGAAGAGAAGAAAGGAAAAGAGAGAACAGACCAAGAAATGTGGCACATTTTTATTGAATGTCTAGGTTTTGTTAGGCTTTCAGGTGCAATTGTCTCACTGTTCTAGACATTTTTCTGCAATCAGATGGGCAAGGAGTATAAGCTTGGAAAAAAGAAAACCTGAGAGGTTTAAATAATCACATACTACCAATGACTAGTGCCCCAAACCTGATCATCAAATCAGTGTCACAGAATGGTTTGGGCTGGAAGGGACCTCAAAGTTCATCTCGTTCCAAAATCCTGACATAGGCAGAGACACCTTTCACTATCCCAGGTTGCTCCAAGCCTTGTCTAACCTGGCCTTGAACACTTCTAGGGATGGGGCAGCCACTGGGCAACTCATGCCAGTGTCCCACCACCCTCAGGGTGAAGAACTTCCTCCCAACATCCAATATAAATCTACCTTCTTTTAGTTTCAATCCATTCCCACTCGTCCCATCACTAATGCCTCTCTAGTTCACAAAATCAGGACCTGTAACGTGTCCCCATCCCATCAGTGAAAAATATTTCCTGTTTGCAGAGCAAACTTCCATCTCTGAGGTAAGAAGCACATGTTAACACAAGGGTTGGGAAACATTTGTCAGCAATATTTCTTTTAAATAGAAATCAGCACATTGCAGCAAATGCCACAACCATCTTGCTGAAAACCAAAATGATTAATGATACTAATATGTAATAATTAAACAATACTCATAGAAATGGATTGTGGGCTGCTCTTTACTTGGGTAGGGTATTGCCCAGTTGGATCAAGGGGATGTTCTTTAGGGATGCAGCAAGCTACAGGGAGGTTCTGGCCTTTGAACAAGGCTATGACCCTTTTGTAAGAACAAAATATCACAAAAGTAATCACACCTCAGCAAGAGCTCCAGTTTTCTGGTCAGAAACACTAAAAATCAGAGCACTGATGGTCCAATTTCCACAGCCACCTTGCATCAGCCCGACTCTGCTCCCACTGTAAAATCAGTCACTGGTGTTAGGAAGAACAGCTAGTGCTTCTGAAAATCCCCTCTCTCTGATTTATTTCAGACTGCTGTAAAATGCTTCTTCAACTCATACATCGGTCTAAACATCCCTTCTTCAGAAATGGCTTTGTTCTTCATCCAAACTGTGCCTCCCAGCCATTGGAGACATGGAAGCAAAGTGGTCTTTGGTCATGCCTGCCAAGATTTTGGCTCAGGGCAGATCCCTTACTCCACCATGAGGCCCCAGCAATGTCAGCTAAGGCATGGTGCCTGAGTTCCTGATCTCACTTGCAGGTGCCAGTCATTGGGAGCCCACTGCTTTCTGTGGGGCCAGGATTTCATTGCATTTAAGCTACCACAGAGGTCAAAGGCCATTCCTCTCAGTGTCAGACTAAAGCCCTCCTAAAGAAGCCATGAGCAGCGCTAAGGAAACTCAGAAGTCTCAGCCTCTGCAAACCAGTGGAGGGATTTTCCCTTAGTAACAAAGCCCTTAGCATCTTTTGTTTTGGAAAGTATGAAAATGTTTCCATATACTTTTTCCAAAATGCAGCTCTCAAGAGTCTCATGTTGCTCTGATGCTGAGAAATCCCTCTGCTTGCCCCAGAAGAAGGAAAAAAAAAAAAAAAAAAAAAAAAAAGAGGGCCCATGGAGTGTCTGAAAGATGGCAGCAGCCCCAAGCATCCCGAAGCCTTGTTATCCCTGTTTTGATCCCAGGTTCCCACGGCTTCTTGCCAGGTTTTTGGGGGTCTGGCATCTCTGGGGGTTTTGTCTGGATTCTAGGGCAACACTCCCGGGTGTCTGTGGGCTTCCTGTCCCACAGCAGGACTGAACACAGCACAGGGGCCCCAAGCCCTGGAAAACACGGCATCCGTCTGGCAGGGGCGTGGGCTGCACTCCCACAGGCTCATGGCTGGGCTCACCAAAACAGAACCACTCTCGAGGATTTCAGCAGTGACGAAGGATAACTTCCTGACAACAATGAAAGATTTCCATTACCCATGTTCCAGACAGTCCCAGCCTAGAATCAACATGGTGTGCTGGCAGGGGTGAAAAAGTTCTCTGCACAGCCCAGCAGTTACACCTTGAGATCCTGAGGCTCAGGACCCTGCCGCAGGGCTGCTGCTGGGCAGACTGGGACCTTTGCCAAGCATCCTACTGCCTGCCCAAGACCTAGGGTCAGCTACTGTTATTCTGGCTCCCTCCCTACCTCTCTGCAGGGATGCTGCCTCCTGGGAAATGAGTCACACCTTACAGAGAGGCTGAGGAACCCTCCGGAGTTGCCTGGGTGTTGGCTCAGAAGGAAGGAGATGTGTGTGCTGCCAACACTAAATGTTTTACCCGAGGGCTGTGCTGGGGCAGGGCTTATGCTGTGCTGACCCCAGAGAGCAGAGGGTGCCTGGCCCATCCAGCCCCCAGTGGAACAGCCTCTTCCCTCTCCAGCTTTTTCCCACCTCCCCTCGAGCCTGTGCTCACACATGAACAGCAGGGCTGGCGCATGGGTCCCCATCACCAGCAGGGCCAGACTCCCAGTTTGAGCTCATCACAGATGGGCCTCACGCTCCCCCAACAACCAGAAGAGAACGTGGGCGGCAGCCACCCCGTAGAGAAGAGAGTTTGCTTCCCCAAACCCATAGCTATCCAATAACCAAAAGTGACAGGCCAGGAACCCCTCCAGGCATCTCGGGTGGGTTTTTAATGCAACACTCAGGCAGAATTTTTGTTCCAGGTTTTGCTTTGAATTGATTTCTTAAGCACACAGACATCCAAGCCTGGGCCTCCAGCTTCCCGGCTTGTGCAAGAGCTCTTTTGACTGTAAAGCCCTAAAGTCCATGTCACAGCTCTTCTGCACCGTACGTGGGCTCCGCGCGACGCCTGGCAGAAAGAAATGGCACAAAAACTGTTGATAGATCATCTGTGGAAGGCCTGAACCCCAGCCAAGACAGATAAAAATAAAAGAAATTAAAATAGTTGTGTGTGTGTGTGTTTTATGAAGGGAACATTTATATTTTTAAACTAGGAGTAATTGTATTCTGTATCTGAAATGGCATCTGAAAGTGATTTAGTGGAACAATGTGGTTTCTGATTGGTGCTTGAACTAGTTCCAAAACATTTTTTATAATAAGCATCATAAAGATCCCAATTATCTGATCCTTCTCCCTAACATGGTCAGAGAGGATGTTTCCAAAGAAACAGCTTTTGGGTTGGGTTTTTTTTCATTTGTGACACTGATCCTGCAAACATTTACACACACTCTTAATCCTGTGAGGAGTCCCAGAGAAATGAACCAAGGCAGCTCTCAGCAGCAAAGCTAATCACAAAGTAAGCTACTAATGTTCAGATTTGCTAATCAAGGCAATCCTTAGCCTTTCAGGGAAAGGTCTGCTTGTTATTCCAAGAGCTGTTCAGGATGCATTTACGATTCAATAAAGGAGGCCCCAGCATTACCAAAATAATTACTTACTCAAACAAGCCTGTAAAACTCAAGGACTGCCCCAAATAAAAGGAGGCTTCCCCCCCTCCAGTTTAATAACATAAATCTAGTGAAATGCATCTTGCTGCCATAAAATCAGTTATACATGCCTTAGAAACCGTTGATTTACTAAGTGGGCAGGGAGGTCAGATCCTGCAAGGGACTCAGAGAGCTGAACAGATGGAGAGAAGTTTTAAATCTGAAAGTTTTGTCCACCCACAGAAATGGAGAGCAGTTCATATCTTACCTTGTAACTTCACTCTCCAAACCAAGACGCATAAAAGCAATGCTAGAGATTAAATGGAGCCATTTTGATGACTACTCAGTAAAGGGGATAAATAACGACCCAAACCCCCACTGTCTGTCCCAGAGGGGACTGGGCCTGTCTGCAGAACTGGCTTTCCATTGGCAGCATTCCCCTTGCTCTGGGGCCCTGCAGGAGGGCTGGCTGTCACATCCTGGGCACTGCCTTTCCCAAGCAGCCCTCAGGAGGCTGCAGGCACAACTCCAGCACCCTGCAGCACTCCAGACCTCCTGCCAGGAGCAGTGCAGGGCAAGGCCAGGCATGGATAGGAACGGCAGCAGCTGGGAGCAGCGACAGGGCCTGATACAGGACAGATGATTTCTTCCTGACAGAGGCAAGGGTCTCTGCCTTCAGAGAAACATCTCTCCCACTTTTCATTCTGCAGAAAAAGCCCTTCTTTCCTGAACTCCCTGGCTTTGGCTAGGTCCTTCCTGCCACATACCACAGCAGGGGAACCACAGGCCATCCTGGATGTCAGGTTTCTGTTCTTTTTTCAAACACCACCTCAGTTTTCCTCAGTTTTGAGCAACTTGAGGTTTAATGTGCTGCAGAGGACAGTCGGGTGCCACCCTAATACCACAGTGGTAACTAAGCTGCAGAGGCTCTTGTGTCAAAAAAGGATGTGTGTGACATCGCCCTCAGGGTCGTCTTTCTCCACCTAGTTCTTGTCAGGTAGAAGAAAACTCTCCTTGGTGCAACAAAGAAGAAATATCCAAGCAGAGAGCAAGGGAAGCTGCTAGGCAGTCATCCTCATTCAGACTAGCTGTACTTTGGGGAGGTGTGAGGGATTAAGCAGCCTGTTCAGCCTCACGCAGCAGGGCAGCAGAGCTCCAGCAGCGGGGTTGCATTTGTAGTCAGGAGGAATAGGAAAACAGCTTTAAAAAATGCCAGCTGACTGCTTGTGGGTATGAGCTGATAGGGACCATAAACCATTCCTCACAACACTGTTCCACGCTCTCTGCAAGCTCACACTGAAGCTGACTGTGGTTTTGCAGTACTTCAGCCCTATCCCACACCCACCTCACCTATAAAGTGTTGTCAGACCAATCCTGGAGGTGCTCAACCTGTGCAGCCCCCAGCGCTATGCAAGGGTAATTAGCCCGAGTGTTTGGGTGGACCCGGAGGTGTCACCTAACTGCAGCAGCCACCTCGCTATCGGGTGCCCGTGGTCGCTTGGATCATGTTCTGATGATGTGTGAACACAGAGGTGGCCAAAAATAAATAATAGAAGACGCCTGACTCCCCTGAGCACTGAGGCTCTCATGCCAAGAAATATTCTTGCTTCTTGCTGCCTCTTTTTGTGGTGGTTTTCCTGAGACTGAAAACGCTCCTCCACTGCAGAAGATGCAAAAAAAATTCCTGCTGACCTCAGCATTGAGTTTCATCTTTTTGAAGCTTTGTTGCGCCTCTAAGATAATTTATGAGGTGTCAGGATTTTCCGACCACAAATGTCTTGGATGAAAACCGTTTTTACACTACAGATGCCATGAAAAGAAGCAATTTCAGTCTGTTTTTTCTACAGCACTGTCTGTGTCCACAATGAAGCACGGGTTCAGAGCTCCTGGAGATTATTTGTGTAAGAGTTGTCCGGGCCAGCGCTCCACTGAGACTCAGGCTGGGTCTGATTCCCCACCTTTGCCTCATTGCCCTGATCTTCTCTGTTGGGAGGGGAACTCCCATTTCCTGGTGCTGTGCCACGAAAACATGAGCTTGCCAAGTTATTCTCTGTATGTGTTTGTGTGTGTGTATGTGTTGAACAAGCCAGAAGTACCAGAAGTAAAAAGATCCATTAACAAACCACATTTTTCAACATCCACCAGGATCCCCAGATTTCTCGTCTGTGGACTTCTCTTCCCTGTGCTTTAGGTTTTCAAGGGGAAAAAGGAAACCAAGAAAAAAACACAAGAGCCCAGCTTAGCTGCCTCTAATCCAGTATGCACCTCAGTCTCCATGAAAGTGTTCTTGGGACGACAGCAGTATTTCCCTTGGCTGGGATGCCCAGCCTCCTGGCTCCTCTCGAGCTGCAGAGCTGTAGACATTCCGCTGAGTAGTTTGCAACCCTGCCTGCCAGGAAAACCCAATGTCTCCATGGAGAAATCTCAGCGGAGGAGTTTGATACTCAGTCAGGGATGGAAAAGAAGGGAGTTTATGCCTCCCTGAGACCAATCCTTTCCCTAAAAAAAAATGTTAAAGCAAGAGGGAAAAAAGAGAAAAGGGATCATATTCATACAGACATGGGTCCAGACATGCCAGTAGTGTTGGTGTGTGGCTTATTGCTTTGTGGCAGGATGGGCCCAGGTCATGGGGACTCAGGCCAAATGTCTGTTTAGGTCAGTGGGAGTCTATCAGCTTTGGATCAGGCCTATGTTTGGATCTGAAGCTGAACTTCCAAAAGTCTGGGCACGCTTGCATCTTCTGGTGAGGGGGAGCTTGGTTTGGCCTGGTTTTGAGATAGGAACCAGCTGCAAATGTAGGCCTCCAAACATGTTCTAGGAAAGAGGTTATAAAAGAGCTCCTTCTTGCTCAATGCATTTATTCCCCATGGGCCAGATTCTGACATCTTCATTAACACTGAGCAGAACCTCACTCCAAGAGCAGTTATATTGACTTGAATGGAGCTATTCAAGGAGTCAGCAAGTACCTCATGTCAGCAAGGGTAGCACCATCTAAGGCTCACAGCTGTCCTCTCCATTGACATAAGCGAGTTTTTATTATTATTAAATTATTTATTACCACACGCTGCTACAGACAAAGCAAGTTGGGATCTCTTCTTCCTGGCACCTCTCCAGCAAAATGCAGATTGCAGATTCTTCGTTACTGCTAGTGTGATAAGAAGCAAAAAGTACAGGAGCTCAGTTTATAGCTCCAACAGCTACAAAAATCCTCCTGCAATAAGAGGAAGCTGTGATGAGAAGGTCAGAGTTCCTTCCTGAGCATTGCTCTAAACACCTTTTGTCTGCTTTTCCTCCTGGCTTTGAACTGGGCACTTAAGCTATTGGGCAGCTGAATGAATCCTACACTTAGACAATTAGGTGTACCTGATTCACACAACTTGGAAGCTGTGCTCCTAACTCATATTCAGTCTTTTGAAAATCTCACTCACAACACCCAACACCTGCACATTTAATTTCCTCCCTTGCAGCATGGTGACCAGCTCAGAAATCTGTGTTTTCCTTACTGAAAATGAGGGGAAGAAACATCACCCTTACAATAGTCAGGTTTCCTCACTGTTACCAGTAGTTAGAATGATTTTTAACTCATTCTGTATAAAACTTCTTCTTTCCTACCATTTTATCTCAGATCTATCCTACACAGTGCTCTCAGATACTACAAGCCGGTATCCAAGAGTCTGCTGCTCTTCCAGCAGGCACTTCAGGACTTTATGTGGGGAGCAAATTCTCAGAATCTCCAATCACCCTCAGAAAACTGATCTGACATTATAACAAGAGTAAGTGGTAGACTGCTGTTTGTCAAGAAAGACCTTCTGGGAGACGTTAAAAAGTGGACAACCACTGTTCTTTTGGGTTTTACTCTGGATGGACTGATGAGCAGAGAGTTGCCAGTCCATGCAAACAGTCACTACTCTATGGAATTACAAGGTCTAAAAGGGAACAGCCGAGTTCTGGAAAACTGCTGGCATCAAAACTGGAATTATTGGTCATTTATAGGTTGGGAGAGAACATAGTGCCAGGCCAGGGAAGTTGGTGGAATAGTTTGTTTGCATACATTTCACACGCAAGAATGAATTTTATAGGTGCAAAATGTCTTCAGGGAATGGGTCCTGCTTAAGACTTGAGATCTGTGCCCACTTTAAGGGATAGAGAGGAATGGGATTCTGGTGTTAAGTCTTGGCCTGATGCTCCCAGAGCCCAAAGGCTCTGCAATGCAAGTTCTGAGTGAAATGGAGACTTACATCTCTAAACACAGGAGCACTGGAGCACTTTTTGGAGAGGGCAAGCAGGTTAAGCTGTTTTGTAAGATACACCTAATGAAAGACCATTGTTGCCCCGAGGAGAACGGAAGGGAATTGTATTATTTATGCATTACAATTGCAGCCACTAAGGCATAAACAAAGCAACTTGCACAAAACCAGACAAAGGAGGTTGCCGCAGAGTCAGCAGTTTCAACTCAGGTTTCCTGTGTCCCAAACTAGCACTTTAATCATCTTCCTTCTCTGTGAGAGAGAAACAAGTATCAGAGAATGCAGTGAGTCTCCACATTTTTCTAGCCCAAGACAGCACTGTGTCCATTGTTGGGACTAGCCCCCTAGGAGGAATTATTTCTATTCAGTTTGTGTGTGTCACAGCCAGATAATGCACTGGGTGGTATTTCCCTCTCTTCCCCCCAATCTTTCTCTTTTATGACCACATGACTTCACCCCCTCGTGTGAGTGACAGTACCCATTAGACTAGACTCTGATGCAAAACAGCTGTGTGCAGAGAAGGGGAGGAAGGGAGTGGGGAACAGCAATTTAGAAAACAATTAAGAACATCAATTCCAATTCATTTGCTTGGCCAGGATAAGTAATTTCTAAGAGGTAACTTGATCTATAGCGGACGGAGATTAAAGGCGCACTCCATTATCTCTAGTTTACAGTCTGGAGGAATTTGTTTTAACTGGTTACCAAGGAGGCTGCATGGAAAAAAAAGGGAAAAAAAAAAGAACCTTTGCCTAAAAATGTTTAAAAAAATCCTCCTGATTTCTTCTTTTAAAGAGCTTGCATGGATTTATTAACTCTCTGAAAGTACAGCCGCTTTGTGTGGCAAGAGGAATGGTTCACCTTTTGGAGACATCCAAAATCTTGGATGTCTTGCAGGATCCCTGCCTGCAAGATCTTGGAGGTACATTTTATCAAAACCAATTATGCCAGCTTTAAACAGCAGTTAAGATTTTGGTGTAGAGATAGACCAGAAACATGAGAGATGCAGCATTCCACAGAGGAAGCATAGGATCTGGAGGAGAACACAGTGAGCTGAGCATCAGGCAGCCTGGCTCTTGACACTGCTGCACTTTCTGCTGTGAAAGGCAGTTCCCTGCACTGCTTTACCACTGCTGTGAGCAAATCAGGGGTGAAATACTTGGACACCTCTCAGAGGTGCTGTGGAACTCCATGAATAAATACCCCAATGTCCCTTTGATCACTGAGTCTGATCCCAAGCTTGCCAAAGCAAAGGCTTGTGACCCAAGAACACCAAGAGTTCTGTATTCCCACTTGTATATGGGATGACACCAGAAAGGGAGTATGTGATGGGAGAGCCACAGATTCTCTGCCATGGAAACTCCACACTCTGGAGCTCTCCCTTTCCACTGTCCTCAACCCTCAGCACTTTCCCACCACTCTGTGTCTGTTTTTGCCCCAACTCCTGTGGACCTTGATCCTTCTCTCTTGTTTTGCAAAATATAGTGCTGTAAAGAAGCCAAGATGCCTTGCAACTTCAGACCACCAAAATGCTGCTCAGACCATTGGAGTTATCATTTGGAAAGCCTTGGTACTGGTGCTGGGCATTTCTTCCAGGAACCCAGAAATGACAGCCCTTGTGCTTGCAGGAACATAGAGGCCATAATGTGTCTGTGGATCTCATGTGAGGAGCTCATGGGTGGGGTAAAAGCACACATGGAAAATACCAACCGTGAGCTGGCTCAAAGTTCAGAGTTGGCCTTGAATCTGCAATTCCCTGGCTGGACCCAGACTTCTGCCTCTCCTGTGCAACTTTGTTTGTCTTAGGGACAAACCACACCGCTGCCATCATGAGAGGGCCAGCCTGCTCTTTATACAGCTGCATCCCTGTTAGCTACCTAAGGCTCGGGGGTGATGTAATCACCTCAGTGCAAATGGGAGCTGAAGAATGTGATGTGACGAATTTTCCCAGACCACCAAATAAATTAAGAAGTAGGCTCCCAGCCCAGAAAGGTTACCCTCCCAAATAAACAAGTCCCAGTCTCCCTTCCTCACACACACTTACCTTCTTCCACCCCAGGAAGCTGAGCTCCTCACAGACTCCATTACAGACCCAGAATGAACAGGTTCTTCCAGCCAGTCAGCATCTCCCATACAGTAATTGCTTTGGTATGGGCGTCTGAGAACAAGACACAACTGTATATACAAGAAATATTCCCTCTGCATAAACTTCTCAGTAGACTTACTTTTGTCTTGTCGCCAGGAAATGTATTTGGAGCCTCTTGCTAACCTCACATTTCTTTGATTAGAAGGGCATGGCCAGTTTGTTCCAATAGTTACAGGGAAAAAAGGAATAAGAAACTGGAAAGCCCTCTCGAAGCACATCAGCTCTGCTACATGAGACCACCCCATTCCACCACCCTTCTTGTGACAGCTATACTTGTAAGGGTTGGAAAGGAATGGGGAGAACCCATCTTGCAAACGTGCTTCTCTGGAACGGGGAATGTCACTGTAGGTGAGCTTAGAACCTGAGATCATTTATGCAGCACAATGCAGTGAGCTCCAGGGTGAAAGAGGAGCCGCTTCACAACCAACAGGAACAAGTGATGGGGGGAATCAGCAAATGGTCAAAACTGGTTGGTTGGGTGGGGCAGGAATATCGGAAAGTAAAAATACAGTCAGCCAAATTTAAGTGTGGCCAGGAAACGTGAGTTAACATCATCCATCTGCCAAAGAAAGAACACTGCTAGGTCTGTGTGACAGTGAATGGCCTGGGCCAGGGCCTTGGCCTCACAAACTGCTTAAAAACCTGCAAGGTGGGAGATGCACATTCTGTGCCCAGTTCAGGTCAGGATTACTTTGCAGCATGAGGCAGGCACTTGGCTTCCCTCGGTCCCAACTCCTCTGCGTGCACAGCTCCCTGGGTGAGGACTCGCCTCCCTCCTGAGGCTCAGCAACATTTTGTTAAGTGCCTGGTTCTCTTAAGAGGCAAGGTGACCAAGACAGTGCAAAGTACACTATTTTTGTCCTGGAGAAGTCATCCTCCTCAGAATCACACTCATTAAGACAGCACCTGTCGTAATCCAAACTCCTTTGATGGAAGCGGGGAGATTGCCAAAGGGAGGATTAGCTGATGGATGTCTTGAGGTGCAAGGGTGTCTCATATGGATTTGTGCAGGATTTTCACCTCAGCTGTCCTGGCTGGAGCTCCTGTCCTACCATACCAAGACACTCTCCTTGCAGGCCCTGCTCTGCCTCTCACGGCAGCGAGGCCCTGGCCAAGGGCTGGTTGTGTGCTCTCATTTCAGCTCCCTTGGGAAGGTGCATAGTAATGCAAAGAAAACCCAGCCCTAGTCTGTGAAAAACCTACCTGTTGTACACATAAGGAAGGAGCAGCTTTGTCTGGAGGCAGGATTGATTCAGGAGGGATTCCCAGCTTGCCTGCTCAGTGATCTGATGCTCTGGGCTATCAGTTTCCCTTCCACATTAGGGATTACTTTTGCTTCTCTCTGCACAGCACCTTTGTGACCTATGTATGAAATCACTGTAAGCTACTTTGTGCTTTTAGGCCTAGCCTTAAGTAAAGACATTTAGAAGGCACAGTTCCAAACATATTCCTAGACTATGTGATAGACAGGAGGTTTCTCATTATTCTCCAGGTAAAAGGAGTAGCACAATCCTGTTTTTCTCATCTATGACTCTGCCTTTTCCTCCATTTTGTCTTGATCTTTGTTTTCTGCCACTGTGCTTCTGTGGATACATCAGGCTACTTGTGTGCACTCACAGTTATGGGACAGAAAGGAAGGACAATCTGCAAAGGCCAGTTGGATCCACTTCTGCATTCTTGAGTTATGTGAGAATTTTCATTTTGAAAGAACACTTTTCTAACCTTCACCGTGGAATTAAGCATTAAAGGGTGTTAACTAAAAACACAAGACAATTATTTTCTAAAATGTCATTTTGTGCAAGTCATTATTACCATAGGGTGTTTGAGGATGAAAATACTCCAGCCTGTCAACTCTCTGACTGTCTACATCAAACATCCCCCTCCTTTCCCACCACCATATTTGCAATTCACACATGGCATGAGGCCACTTTTTCTTTCTGACTCCTAATGCCAGGAGAGAGATGCTGTTCTGTCCACTCTGACTGCCAAACAAGGCACAAAGCAGGAGGGGAACGAGGTACTCTGTGCTGTGTGCTGCCAGCTGCCCCACAGCTTCTTTATTCCACAGGATTGCAAACCCATCCATGGGTGGGTACCCATTCTTTTGTCAGAGGGCCCAGTGGAGCATGCTATAAGACTGCTTGTAATGTTATTATTAAAAGGTTCCCTTGGGTTGTTTTTAGCAGAAATGTGAGTTGCTTGTTTTCCAGCAGAGGATCAGTTACAAAAACAACACCAAGCAGAAAGGCTTTTTTGAGAGCAGGGTCTCTGTTTACCATGTTAGTTTCAGGGAAAGTTATTTGGGATGAGGGAGGAAGTAGTTAAATCCTTGTTTACCATATTGGAAACCCAAATCCCTTTGGTTTACACAAATAAGAGAGAAAATGGCTCAGTGGCATGAGCACATGGCTGTGACTAAGGAGAGCTGGGTTTGTTCCCTGCTCTAACTCATACAGCTCTCTCAGGCCCTTCTTCCCTACAGATGAGATTCAACCCATTTGGTTGAATTTGGTCCCAGCTGAAGACCAAACCACTTATCAGCAGTGAAAGACAGGATATTCCTAATGTCAGATTTGTCCAATAGCACCTGATGTACTGAAAAGTCTTGCAGAGGAACTGGCCTTGCTTCCCTGATTATTAGGCAGCTGTAATAACCCATAGGGCTAAACAGTTGAATTAAGACAAGAAGAATGTACTTTGTTTTTTGGGCTCCCCATACATGCAATGAAGCTACCTAGTCCTTCCTCACCTGACAGTGAGGTGGAAAAGATCCTAATTATTACAACCTGCTCTAATGTTGAAATGCTGAAGGCTATAAAAGCCTGACTGTAAGCAGATCTGTCTACCTGAGAAGGCAGTGGTGGAAAGTAATCCACTGGTTCCCAAATCCTCTCTGTTTGGTACATACAGCTGCCCTGGCTGTTGTAGAACTGATTTGGATCTCCATGGTGCTCTATGCCATCTTTTGTGAGGTGGTATCTCTCTCCTTGCTGTAGAGATTGCAGTCTGTTGGGGGAGGCAGGATGAAGCTGCCTGTGCTGAAAAAGCCCAGAAAAAGAGGATAATTAGTTCCTGATCTCAGCTGCATTAGGGCCAAGGCCAGGTTTGCTCTGCTTATGGAAATCAGCATTGCTTGATGTTACAAACTGAAGGTGTTATCAGACGTCAACTTGAGGATCTACAAGACTGAGGAGAACAGAGCAACAGGGACTGAATTCTACCTGAGCAGTGAAATGATTTGGTGTGAGAAAGCTCTCATTGTTCAAAGTTTCTCATTGTTGTGAGAAAGATGTTCATTGCAGGGTCCCTCTGCCTTGGGGGACAGACAATTAGGGGTGAAACACAGACTAATTACAGGCAGGGAGCACGTCAGAAAGGAGAGTGACTCTACAGACACCATCCAACAGGAGCCTCCTTGCCCTTGGTAAGTGGTCAGGACTGCCTCAAATCAAGGCAAATATGGTTCCTCTGGGAACTCTAATGTTTTACTGGATCACTTAGTTTCTCTTGATGAGCGCTGCTTCAGTCTCAGTTGCCTGGATCCCGGTGGGGATTTTGTTGATGGGGGTTTATTGACTTCTTTTTACCTTGAAGTTCCTGCAGTGGGGGGAGTAAGAGGTAACTCCTGGAGTCTGTTTATTTTATGGGTTGGATTTTTAAGAGTTTGCCAATTGTACCCCAATTTGAGGAGAAGTCATTTGTTTATTTAGCAATGCACTCACATACTGATCCATAAATAAAACTAGAGTGTTATTTAATAAGACCCAACAGAAGGTCAGCCCTGGTTCATTGGTAAACTGATCAATCCAGAGTGCAAAAAGCACCTCTCAGGAAACTCATCATGTCTATCTGAGGGAGGTACCAGCCAAAGATCAGTGTGATTTGTACTCCACTAAGTTTTCAGGAGTTTCTGTGCCCATACCTGCTGAAAGGAAAATGCTAAAAGGTCCAAGATGGAGTAATTTCCAACAACCTTTACTTCAGACCTCTGGAGAGACTTTCAGAGTTGTAAGATTTTTACAGCTGGGGCTGCAGATCCAAGTTTGCATCTGTGGGAGAAAGAACAGGCTTGAATGCACTGAAGTTTCACAGCAGGGTCCCTGAATTTCCATACACTAGAGCTGAAATTCACCTCACCCCTCTTAGACACCTAAGAATTACTTGTCTGGAAAAAAAGCCCCCTGGGCTTTTTCTACTGTTGTGTGTATGGGATAACCTTGGGACAACCATCATAGGAGGGAAGCAGCTTTCTGGGAGGAGCTGATCTCTCCCCAATGACAATTGCGGAAAGTCTTCACAATTGCCTTAACCCCAGATGAGTTTCTCTTAGATGTCCAAATCAGGTGAGAAGCACCTCCCCTCCAGTGTGCCCTGTGATCATGTGCAGCCATGGGGAAGGGAGCCACAAGGTGCCTAGGTCAGTTTAGCTGATGCTGTGTCCCACATTACAAAATCCTCACATGACTGAGAGGCTTAAGATACAAGCAGCATTAATTCAAAGAGGCTGGGACAGATCTGAGTGGGTTTTACAAGTGAGACATGTCAGCTGTCACCCAGGGGATTTGCCATGTAGTCCTGGGATGGAGCCAGGTTGAGCAGATGACATCTCATGCTCATCCAGCAACAGTTCCCTTGGCAAGCAGTGCTGGACCATTACTTTGTGTGGCTGGGGATCCAGATTACACAGCAGTCCCTGTTCCACTGCAGCACATGCCTTGTGAAAAGCTGGCAAGCCACACATATTCCCAGGACCACAGGTCACCTTGGCCAGTACAAACTGCATATATTCTACATATAGGGGTGTGCATAGGTTAAACTGTTACCATGTATGTGCCCACAGAGGGGAATTATCCAAAGATTTTGAACCTAGATCTGTGATTTTTGACTTGATGAGGGAGAAAGGAACAATCAGGCACAATGTACCTACAAGTCAGTTCAAGTCACTGTGAAGAGGCACAGTTGAATGGAGCTTTCTGGACTTTGCTAGCACTGGGATCTTTAATACATCTATTTAGAAAGGGATGAACGCATGGGCCTGCCAGGTCTCCTGCATGGCCTGTTTTTCTCAACTGACTGCAAAGACGGCCTAAACAATTACCTTAGATGAGATATCTGTATTCAGATGTCTTAAATCAAGTGAGATTATTTGTACCTAAGATGGCTACATCTCCCTGAGGGTTTTGCAAAGACATGCTAGTGCTAAAGTCAACTTGAATTGGCCAAATGCTTTAGAAAGACCTCTAGATGAAATATCTCCAGATGCCAGCCTCCACTGACAGGTACTTAACAACTTTCAAACATGGTCTCCTAGAAAATTCCGAAAATGTGGTCTTGTATGAAGCTGAGGTTCCTACAAGCCAAACCTTCAGAGACTTACAGGCATCCAAAGACACCAACAGGTATCTGCTAAACCACAGTGCATTTATGAGACTTCTACATCTTCAAATGCCTCTAAAAACCTTAAACTCAGGAATCTGAAGATACCACAACAGGTTGAAATGCCTGCAAACTCAACATTTCTTTGAAGAGAGATACAGGGAAGAAAGACTTTTCACCAACTTTGTGTTTTTATTTTTGCTGCAGGCATACACTTGGTTGTTGTTTCAATGCTTTGAAAGGAAAAGAAGCTGTTACTATTCCTGAGCACAATCAGAGGCCTGAGCCCTCTCTCTGGAGAGCATTCCAGGCTGGGCAAGTAAGCAGGCTAACCACAACTGTGCTGTTTCAATCTGTTCCAAGCACAGCCAGTATGAGTTTATGTCTGCCTGCAAAACATTCTGTGGTTCCTGTGGTGGCCTGGTTTGTAGAGGTGCTACTCACTCACAGCTGCCACTTAGATAAAGCTGTAATGCTGCCCAGATCACCCTTTTGTGCCTCCGTTTCCTTATCCCAAACACAATAAAACCCATTGTTCATGGCCTAGGGGTGTATAGTGTCATACAAATATTGTTATTTATGGTGAGGAGAACGTGAGCTTTGTATGGTACAATGGTCTGGGGGTACCTACTTGCCATCATTTGGAAAAGACGGGAATTAACCTGCATGTTTGAAATGCAGCATGTTGTTATTGCTCTCAGACAAACAGAATTACTTCCTCTTAAAATCAAAGGTAATCTGTTTTACTTCAGTGAGATGTGGTGATGTCCCCAAAAAACAAATCATTTTTGGCAAGTGGAGGCAGGATTTTCTTGACAAGTTGGAAGAAGCATCAAAGGAAGAGAAGGATGGGACGCAGCACAACTGGTTTTAATCACACATAAGAGCAAAGTTCCTCTAGACAGGCCTACGTCTGATATGCCATTGTAAATGCTCTGGGGAGCTTGGATTAAGAGCATGAAATAAACCAAGTGAATGGCACAAAGGTACTCAGGGTCCTTTGGCAAACTAACTGGCAAAGCTTTTGCCACTTGGCATTAGGCAGTGCTATACTGTCCCTTTAATGCAGTGTCCTGGTTCCACGACTTTGATTTTCAGTGGGTGTTTGGTTGTCCAAGTCCATGCCTGCTTTTTGACAGCCACAGCTTCTCAGAACACACTGCACTCCTGTTATTAACATTAACAATGAGGATGCTGAATTGGTTGTAACAAGGATGCACTGTCACTGCACAGCCCCTGAGAGAGGGGAAGCTCTGATTTCAGTCCAGTCCAGCTTGGAGGTGGTCAGAGTGCTCTGAAGGCGTCAGCTGCTTCTTCTTGCCTGTCAAAGAGCCTACAGTAGCTGCTTCCTAGACCAGGCATGCTGAGCTGCCTGAGTGGATGGAATAGATCTGAACAAAGAGAACTTGGGGAAATGCTTCTTGACAGGGCTGTTCCTCTTGAAATCAGTTTCCACTGGAAATTGCTGACTTGTTTCCCTACATTTAGGGACTGGGAATGTGCTGATTTTATTAGTGTATTCTGTAGGAAACTGATGTTTCACTTTGACTATTTCAATACTATATAATGTATTACATTGTCATCTCACATAACGTGTCCGTTCAAACAAGCTTATATAAACATCCAAACAAGAAAGTCAAGCTAAAAATATCTAATATCATTTTAGTACTTCTGAAACGAAGCGTTTTAGCACATGCATTCAGCTGTATGTTTCAAAACGATGGTGCTCTCTTCCAGTTAGGAATGAAAGGACATTTGCAATGTCTGAATTGCCTTTGGAACACGAACAGCTTGAGCTGTGATGGTTGCTGGAGCTGCATGGCTGGGATTACTGGTCAGAATGCTGCAACAATTGTTCCTCTACATTTTGTTGAACTGCAGCGGCATTTGGAGGCTACGGTCAGGGTTTGAGGCTCACATTCATATAATAAAGGTAATACTTGACCTTCAGTCACACAGAATAGAAGCACTGGACCTGATACAGGGAAACCAAGTGACACCAGAACTTTGGTGGTGGCATGACAGAAATGGGATTTACTCTGCTTTGGCTAAGCCTTTACTTGATGTGGTTGCTGGGGAGAAAGATCTGATTGAAGGGCAAATTGGGTATTTCCCTAATCACCTGTGATTAGTGGTGAATGAGGACTTGAGCTTGAAGGACTCTCAGTGTTCCGTGAACCTTGACTCAGACAGGGTCTTGATCTTGGATTAAATTTCTGGTGACATCAAGATTGGGAACAAGTCTTAAATGAGCACCAAACAAATGGGATTCAAACCCCCTCTGCAATCTAAGGAGCTAAAACTTCTTCAAATGAATGGTCTAAATAACCTGGAAGTTGAGGCAGGGCCATTGAATCGACTATCCAGCCCTTGAACACCAAAGAACAACTGATACATAGATGATTTCTAAGCAAAATCTTCTGTTTGAAATTTGTGATTATTTATTATTATTATATACTATTGGTAAAATGCAAACAGCCCTGAATTTCTAAGCCAAGAATGGCCCTTACCCAAATTAAGGAACATTTAAGGGTGGCGTGTACTAGATTACTGGGAGTTCTTGAATTAAAATACGCCTCGGAAAGGGAGGAAACCAAAATATTATTCAGTCTGAAGCAATCTCATGCATTTAAGCTCCTGAAGGGCTTGTGTTTCTTTACTCTTGAGGTTCATTATGTCACCAGAAAAGCTTTACTATTTTACTGTGGAAGCAACATAGCCATGAAACATTAATTTCCAGGAATGTGGAAACCATGAAATACGGGTTTTTCTACTAAATTAAGATTTTACTTTTCTCTCTTCTCACATAGTTAAGGGAACCAATTGTCATTATATATTTATGTATATGCATTCTGGAAATTCTAATAGGAAAGATATACAAAACACAGGAAGAACATTTTTACATTGAAGAATGTATTTCACTGGTAACCATACCAGTCATTTATATTCCATTTTTCATCTTGAACCACTTTGCATTCTATATCCATCTTGGAACCACGTCTCTCATTACTGAACTGCACCCACTCTGGTGTATATATGACCAGCTGATATATTGTGCCCTGTAAGATGTGGCAGCTGTTTAGATTTGTATGAAATTCTTTATTCCCCCGTTTCCACAATGCCATTCTCTCACCATTGCAGTCATCAACACCACTCAGATCTGCCTGGCACAGACACCACTGTACAAGGATCTCCAGCAGTCCCCAAGTATTCTGCACCATGGCAGATGCCTCTGGCTGGAAGAAAAAATGTTGAAGGGCAAATTAATTTGTAATCCATGTAAAGGAAAAAACATAAACATTCCCCTCTTTTTGCTAATCAGTGTTACTAATTATAGGACTGATGCCTGTTTCCTGAAAAAAACAATGACCAAGGCTGGCAGAATTCAAGAAGCGTTTGGACAATGCTCTCAGGCACATGCTAGGATTCTTGGGACTGTCCTGTGTAGGGCCAGGACTTGGATTTTGATGACCCTTGTGGGTCACTTCCAACTCAGGATATTTTATGATGCTAAGACGCCTTCAGGTATCTGCACATACTCCTGTGCACACAAACACCACATCAGTTTTTAGCAGCCTCGGCAGAATGAAGGCAATGTAGGTGGCTTGGAGGGAATTTGAAGTCTTGAGTTCTGGGGAAAATTCCTGAATGCAAGTGTTCACCTAAGGTTTCTGACAATGTTACATACTCAATTTGCATCCAATACCAGCTGATTGGAATGGAAGAATTAGTCAAAACATTCCAGAAGCATCTGTGTCGTGGGAACCATAGATTTCTAGGCTATAAGACACGCCAAAATATTCACCAAATCACCAGTGTGGTTTTCCTTAATGCTACAATTAGCGATGGAACATTAACAGAAGAGTTACTGGATAAGATTTGATGGCAGAAAGCCTTCTGCCATAAACTGGTAATTCTCAACATGTGCAAACATATTGCTAGAGAAGATGAGTTATGCAATTAAAATTAAAATTGGAGATTTGTTATCAAAGGACAGCAGTGTGTACTAAAACCCAGCTGAGAGGCTCCCTTATCTTGTTATCTTCAGGCTTCTTTTTTAGTTAATCTAACACAGCTGACAATATTTGACACAGCCAATTGTGCCGACAGTCATGTGAGGGATGTTTTATAGAACTCTTTTCCACTAGCACACAGAGATTTGTCATAGTGCAACTCTTTACAAAGTCTGAAAAGCTTTGCCAGAATTGCATTTCAGGGGGGTAAGATGTGATAAAAATTCTGACAGAGTCAGAATGTTTCTAATGTTATCATTAATTTCTAGTTTTTTGAACAAGCCTTAATAACATTTTAAGTGCAAATTTTGTTAAAAGTTCAATTCAAAAGAAACATTTGATTTGAGCTGGATAAAAAAATTTAAGCAATTTGGAAAACTGTGGTTGTGTGGCTTTCCCTCATAACAAATTTCAAAATTCCCCCTTCACATCTTCATGTAGAACAAAGCAGATTTTCAAATTCTTAATTTGTTTGCAAAATGAACTTCTGTCCTTCCACAGCACTTTCTGTGCCTCAACCAAGAGGGCAAGGAGCTTAATGTATAATTTCTGTGGGCCTTAAGGCGATGGGCTGCATGTTAGTATTTTCAAATCCAGGCTTATACAGCTGCTCTTTGAATATAAATCATAGCTTTTGGGTTACACTAACACTCTCTGCAGTTTAGCACAGTTGTTAATTAATACAATACTGTATTAGTTCTTCTTACAGTCTTACTATTAACGCTCCGTGAAATCCCATTAGCTCTGCATATGGTGCCAGACTTGTTCTGAATGTGGGAAAGAAAGAAATATACAGTGGTATGAATAATAAAGAGAGGCTTTCAAGTGGTTTCCACTGTGAACATTCTGAAAAAAAATATTTTCCAGAGTGTAATATGTGGGGCAAGCTTTTCACAAAATTTCAATGCAAACATGCAGATATTTGTCAGCCAAGTTTTCTCCCAGAGTGTGAAATCCCTTATGCACCACTATTGTTATATGGCAGAAACATCAGGAAGATGAAGTAGCTCCTAAAAATGGAAAATTAACCAGGTTGTTTTATTGTCCAAATTGACAGAAATGCAAAAAAAAACCCAAAACAACAAAAAAACCTGCATAGCTGATGCCAACAAAAAGATAAAACTTTCCTTATATTCTTGGTTTAAATATTTTAAAGTACAGGTAGAGAGGACAGTCAAAATTTGTGTGAAGTTTCCCAGAAGTTACTTGGATTTCCTGCTTCAGTGATCTGGCAGATCCTTCTTAAATTCCAAGAAGACTTAAGTGCCATAGAAAAAGCCAGGCTTGTTTGTTAACACTTCATACAGAACACTCCAAAATGTATTAACTACTACAGAAACTTCAGACCTAATTATTTTCTACTAGATGAATTTTGTCCAGTATTGACTCCTTAATGAAAGAGAAATCCGACGAGGAGGTTAGGAAAGCTTTTAAAAATGGAAAAAGTGATGAAGCAGGCAGGATTTAGAAGCAGACTATTCCTGGGAGGAGCTGGCTCCATTGTCATTCTCTCCTGACCCTTTAGGAGTTGCTGCCCTAGAGCAGTGCATGGTTAGGAGGATTCCTGTAGGTGCTTTTCTCCTTCCCAGTCCCATGGTTCATCCATAGTCCAGTCTCTGCAGTGTCATTGGGCAATCAGGAATGGGCAGGGCCTTTCTGCATGGCCAGCATCCAGACAGGGACACACTGCTCAGGGAACCCCTCCTGCCTCTCCTCTCGCAGGATGGTGAGTCCGCTCATTTCAATGAGGCTGTGCAGGATGTTCAGGTCTCGGATCACGCTGCTGTCCAGACAATCCAAGGTACAGCCCTCCCTGGCCACATTGTCCTTCAGAATGATAACACCATTATCCTTCAAGCCATCCTGGCACCGGATGAGAAACTCCAGGAGATCTTTATCTGTCAGATATCCTAGAGATGAAAAGATGGAAAATAGATCACTATTAACCATTCAGGCTCCCTCTGTACATATCAGAATGGTGCCTGGATCTGAGTCTCCATACCCTGTTCATTGCAGAAGGTCTAGTCCTGCCAGATTTAACTATGAAATCTTGGGCAAATCAACAAGATCAACAAATGCAAACTCCAATCAATATTTAGGAACCATATTGGTAGCAGCAACAGATGTGGACAGAAGCCACTGAGGAGAGTGGAGAAAATACTGGGTGCTGAAGGGTTCTTTAATCTGGCGGTTTAAGTCATAATAAGAATCAGTGGCAGGAAGCTGGAGCCAAACAAATTCATATTGGGAGTAAGTGACAACTGTTTAACAGTGTAAGCAATTACCCATTGGAAACTACCAACAGAAGTGGGGTTTACCACCTCTTGAAGTCCTCACACCAAGTGTGGTTGAATCTCTTAAGATACGTTTTTATTGAACACAAACTACTGGCTTAGCACAAGGGTAAAGGAATGAATAGAAGAGCTTGTGATACAGAGTAGGTCAAACTAGATAATTACAGTCGCCTGTCTTTTACTGCTAGAAATCTCTGTAACTTTGTGTAGCACTATGTACCCATCAAAGGAGTTCTGGATCAAAGATCCAGCAAAGAATGCAAGACCTTCCACAATGCTGGTTAAACTCTTTGTGTTACTCCATACCCCATGGGATTTTTGCAGACATGTTTATATTTTAAAATAGTACTTTTTTCAATATGTTATTGAGATTCTGTTTCTTATCCTTCTTTCTCAAAGATCAGGACTTCTGTTATGTTGAGAACAATGGTGTAGAGCTCAGAGAAGAGCAAAATGAGAACTCTCACATGTGAAACATCTAACATGAATTAACAAGGACAGGTGATCAGAAACTGAATGAAAAACTTGGAAAAAATTATCATTAGTATTTTCTACTCAAAATATTTCATTTTCTTGATGGAAGATTTAAACTTTTAGAAATGGAAGTTGTCATTTCAAAACCACATTTTGACATAGTATGTCAAGTTTCTTTAACCACTCCTAACAAAAAAAATTAAGAATAAAAAATCCTCAAAACCTAAAGCTGAATACCTTTCAAGTTGAAGGAAAATGGTAATTTCTATATGAAATGTAAGCTTGCACTTTTATTTTTTTTACAAAATGACTGCCAGGGTTCACATACTTTTGCATGCAATCAAGATTTCATTGGCAAGATTCATCGAAGCTTTTGAACACCTAATTTGGAACTTATTTTTCTCTTGGCTTTTAGTGTAGTTTCCTAAGAAAATGAGATCTTCAAGGTGTTGCTCTCTAGCAGACAACCCTGCCCTTGCTCTATCAAATAAACTTAGCATATTTCAGCCAACTTCAAGATAGGGGTAGAAGTTTGATTAATGATTAAGATCATTCGCTATTTCCTTGACATTGATGGAGAAAGAAGATTCAGATCTGTGTCTATGCTGAGAATAGGATATGCTCCCTTAGTTAGGAGCCACATATCTGACCAGCACAGCCTTAGATAGCCTGAGCTCATTCATCCTCATTTTGACTTAGATTTGCTCAAAAGGTGAGACAGGAGTTACATTTACTGCAATGACTCATTATTAAAGAAAAGCAAAAATACAAAGGAAAATTATGCTGGTCTAAAGCAATTTGTTCAGACCTCCTCTTGAATAATTCCTTCTTCTGCCCTCTGAGACTACACCATGGACACTTTGGTTCACAGATTAGGAGAAAACCTTCTTTCCACTGCAGCAGATTTTTTTTTTTTTTTGGTAAGGTACATAACGTGCATTATGTGATTGCCAGTCTGTTGCTCTAAATGCTGCAGGGCATTCACTGGGGTGGCTGCAGGAGAAGAAGCAGATATTCCTTATAGGAAGGGCTACTGTGGGACATAGCTAAGGGAACCTGTTTGATAAATATCAGTGCATGTAATAAAACATGATCTGATTTACAGGTATTGGTGATTCCACTGTGGCTTTTTTCCTGATTGTTTCCTGAAATACCTCCAAGCCTGGATAATCAGAAGATTCAGAAACCACTGTTCACAAGCGAGGCCAGCCCCGTGTTTCTCTCTGCACCACTGGCAACTAAGAAAGAATATTCCTGCTCAAGAAAATCCATATATAAAGCCTCCTCCTCAGCTGCACCTTTGCATGCAGGCTGCTCTCCAGGAACTGGTATCTTTCTCCAATACATGACCTGAAAAAAACCACTTGATTTGTACCCACTGTGCATGTGGCTTGGGGGAACTCTCAGAAGTCTCTTGTGATGTTTTAGGAAGCAGTCCCAAAGATTTGAGAACCTCCTTTGACCACAGGCTGTCTATTCTGTGAGATGTCAGGCTAGAAGAATCACACAGAACTAACCTGAAACCCACTGAATCCAGATGACATCGTATCTTCGTGGGGCTGGTGTGAATTCCTGGAGGCTTTTGCAGTAATACATCTCCACTCTGTCCTCCTTGCCCTGCAGGTAGTTTGGGACCTCAGCCAGGAAATTCTCCATCATATCCACCAGTTCCACACTCTTGAATACTGGCAACAGGACGTGCTTGCTGATCCGACCTATCCCAGAGCCACAGTCCAGGGCACGGTTGGTGCCAGCTTTCCCCACCCCCTGTGGGATACAAGAAAATAATTTGAAATCTGAAAAATACCACCTGAAAAATCACAGCAACCATGTTACCCACTACAGCCTTTAGCCCAGCTAGCCTTGTGTCTTCTCTCCTTATCTCTGCAGGGCTGTTGCAAGATTGATAAGAATCAGCACAGCTTTGGGTACCATTGTCTGAGCTGAGCTGGGCTGTCACATTCCCAGGCTGCTGCTGCTGGGACTTCCTACTGCATTTACTGCTGTACAGTAAGTTTTTGCTTGGTGTAAGAAGAGACAGAGTCTTTCACAAGCTCCTAGCTTTCTCAGAAGATCCACAACTCTTCGTAAAGTCCTTGCAACTTCAAATATTCACACCTCACAGGCAACTACATGGCTAGACAAGCCTCATTCTGCGCCCTGTAAAGGCCTAATAAAAAAGGAAGCACACACCAAATACTGCATTCAAGCAGTAACTTAGCAGCACAGAACTCCCAAGGTGCCCACAGGCATTTCTGTAGATACACAGAATCCCTGGGATCAAAGTGCAGTTCTCAAAACAAATTGTGTTTGAACAAAGATCTTGGAATGCTAGGTAACTTATGACAACTCAAGAAGTTTGGGCTGGAGCATATACAGAATTTCTCTTTTAGGCATAGAGACAAGAAAGATGATTGACTAGATTTTGCTTAACTGTTCCTTTTTTCTTCATAAATGTCATCTTTGGACAGAGATCAGACATGAAAAAACATGGCACAAAGGCTGCGACTATGAGAAAATAATGAGGCGCTGTAAAAGAAGCTTTATAATGAAAGCTGTATTTCACCCCTAAAGCTTCCATTCTAGCTATAAAAAGGCTCTTAAGAGCCTGCTGCTGTTCTGTAAAACAGAGATTCTAAGTCTACAAATGCACTGACTGTGGGATAGGAGCTCCCCTGGCCAAAGTTATCTGTTAAACAAATATATTAAAAGCAAATGTAAACACCTTTTCCCTGTCCCCTGGAACTGAGTGTTGAAGTGAAAGCTATGGGCCAAAGTCCCTGCTGCAACTTCACTGCTCTCAAAGGAAATAAGCCCAGGAAGAGTCTTGCTCTTCCTGCTTATTGGGAGACCCCGCTTTGTAATGAACCAAGCATAAATCATGTAACTCACACTTTTTTGGCCTGGCTTCAGTGGGTAATTCAGTAGATTATTAAGGTCAAAGGACAGCACTGTCAATGACATGACTATGAATAGCCCAGCCGAGCATCTGATTACACGGAGTAACTGTAGAAAGAGCACACGGCGCTCAAGGGCTCTCACCAGTCTCCAGGGCTGCTGCTCCCAATTTGTATACCCAGGAAGATTAATCTTCTGATGTGTGCAAGAGTCCACAAACCTTCAACCCTACTGGACTCTGGAGACTACCTGTTTGTAGTTAGCCGGAAAATGGGAGCCATTCCTCATCCACAGGCTGCACTTAGGAGCACATGGCTTTTACTGAGGCCCAGACTAAGAAGAAACAAGAAGTTCAGGAAAGGAGAAGGAACCGTGTCTTGGATCTTTACAAGGCGGATTTCCACATTGTTGGCTGGCACATACATACAGGTCTACACTGATGGGATTAACTAAAAATCTTTGAGAAAGCTGGTGAGAAAATCAGGATGATTTACCAAAACCATCAACAGAATTCGACAAAAAGCCAGGTATCTCCTTCAACATTTGTGTTTCACAGAACCTACAGCCACAGTACCTCGCTCAAAACAGGGAATTCATCTCCCATGATACGTCACAGCAAGGACCTCCGATGACACATCTCTGTGTGCCATTGAGAAGAAGGAAAGGGAACAGTCATGGGAGATGAAGTTCGTTCCCACACTTTGCTGAAAAGTAGCGAGAGCTTCGGGCAGTCAGTTGAGAAGCCCTGTGAAACACCACAGCTCCATTTGTAATGAAAATGTTGACATAATTCCATGTTCAGCTAATGTATTTTCAGTTTGGAAGTGCTCAGGGCTTTGACAGAGTATTAACATTTTCTTTGGAAGGCAAACATTTTCCCAAAAGTCTAATTGAGTTGAAAATCAGACTCCTTATTTAAAAAAATAGCATAAGTGAAAACTGTAAGCCAGAACAGGCTTCAAAATTTAAGACTGACTGCTCCTCTGACTATTTGCTTCCCATTACTCAGAATCACTGTCCTTTAGGACACATATACACCCCAAAATTGTTCTGTAAAGCTGAATAGGGCACTCATAAATTTCATTCGGAATAAAAGAGCTGTGGGATATATTCCTGGTGCTACTTCAGGTCTTGGAAGAGTAGGAAGGCAGTGAAGCTAAGCAGGACAAAAAAAGGAACCAGAGTTCAAGAAATAGATAAAAATCACAGTGGTTTTCCTTCTAAATAAATAAAAAAAGAGCATGTTTTCAACAACATCTCTTCTACCACCCTGATCAAACAGGAGAAAAATCACTTTCAAGAATTTTTCACTCAGCAAGTAGCCAATCATGCAGGTGAGTTGGTGGCAAGAAAGGGAGAAAGCGTTTAGGGCAGAGAGGGAGCTATAAAGTCAATATGATCTCCGTCTGTATTATTTTACACACCTACAGCTCACGACTGATCCTGAATTAATGCTTTCTTTGGTTTTTTTTATTTTCTTTTTTACTCACTACCTCCGGATTAGGCACTTGGAAACACAGTGTCTGTGTGGACATCAAGGCATTAGCACACTGCCATAAATGTGCAGGGCTGTAGCTCTGCTGATAACCCTTCCCCATGGCTGTACCTGAGACAGCCTCGACCTTGTCTGCTCAGCACTGTTGGCTCAAGCCATGTTGCTCTTGGTTTGAGTTCTGCCCACACACACATAAAACCTCTTAACTCGAGCACAGTGGCACTTTCAACTCCGTTTGACTCGCCTGGGAAGGAGACAGGCTAAAATATAAGTGAAGTCCTTAGTCCCTTCTTTAATTCCTTCCATGTGCCCAGGCAAGATAAATTCTCCAATGGTAAAGAAATCTGTAGCTCAGTTTACAGTGGTGCTAAGAATCATGCTAAGAAATGCCATACCTGAAGGTATGCAACATCAGTCATGCAAGGGAAATGTCACTGTGTGGCATTTCCACGCCAGCCAAACTCACTCAAGAGGGGTAATTTGAGTGGAACCGGGCAACTAGTTTTTGTTAGGGAGCTCTGGTTTTGCCAGAATATAAAGTTTTAGATGAATAAAACTCTCTGTGAAATTGGTATTTCAAATCTAGAGAATAGTTTTAGCCAAAAAAACATGGGAAAGAATGTTGAAAATGTCAAAGTAGTTCTTTTTTCATAACTTTCAAGGAAAAAAGAAACCAAACTTGTCAACTTTTCATTTCTAAAGAGCATTTTTTTATTTTGGAGCTGACTGGAACTCTTGAAGACAAAGGGAAAAGTTTTTCAGAGGGTGAAACAATAAAAAATTGTTCAGTTGATCTGAAACTAATTTTCCTAGTTTCCAATTTTGTTAAACTTCTCTTTAAAAAAGAGAAAGTGTATTAGGGTAAAGCAGATTTGTTTTTTCTATCTTGATTACCTTATTGGTTAAAAAAAAAGTATTCATGGAGCCATAAACTTGGAAAGACAGTTCATTAACTTTATTATAAAGTCACTGCTACAGAAAAGACACTAAATATCAGTATCTGGTTGAGCAGGACTCAAATTTCAGTAGTAAAAAAGGAAAATAAACCACAAGTAGCATAATCAATTTACTTCATCTCAAGAGAGGCTTTAACAAACTAAATCAGAATTAGCAAAAGGTGCAGACTCCTTTCTGTTCCTTTTTTATTTGTTTCTTGTTTGATCTTGGCCATTCAGAGTATCCTTTCTATCCCTGGCTAATTATAGGAGTAGGAATTCTGCTCTGGAGTATTTTGTATCTGTCATCACACCTGATGCATTGGGTATGATTCCTCTTTGGCATGTGAAACTCTGTTACAGACTGTACTTCTTTCCTTTTCGGGTCTTGGCGAGGAGAAAGTGTAACAGTGTGACACAAACCTGCTGCAGGAAACTGTGATGTCTAGGCAGGGTGAAATCTTCCCTTGAGCACACACTTACACGCCACTTGAATTCTGAACATGTCCTTAAAACAACACTTAAATAAAATTTAAGGAATGTGCCTCGACTGCATTTCATTTTTTTCTGAAAATGCCATTTTCAGAAATGTCATTCAGAAATGTCACCATCAGGTTCATCTCCTTACTGAACCTCCTTTGTATTTTCACATTTTGTGTTTGTGGACAGGATGATACAGTGAGGCTCTGAGAAGCCTTTTTTGCATCAGCATTAATACAAATGACTGTTGGTATTAAAAAATGCAGCCATTCACTTGTGTTTTGCTGGCTCACAGCCCCAAAAGTCTCTCTCTATCAGGTACAGCAAGCTTTGCCATCACTTGGCCTTCACTGCTCTGCATGATTTCTATCTGTTGTCAAGCCACACTCATTTTCCATCCCAATCCATTTAAACTGTGCCTTTTTTTTTTCCATACACAGCATCTAATTAACCTATTGAGCTTTCTTCCCACAGTGGATCATTAAGGCTAAAAAAAGGTCATCTGGCTATCCCAAATTTGTACATTTGAGCAGGAAATTAAAGATCTCTGATAGCATTATATAGAACTAGTCATTTTGTCAGCAGGAGAACTTAACAAATTTGTTTTGCTGTAGTTTTGTGGATTCTGTAACATCTAATACTGCTATTGAGCTGTTTAGTGGGCTCTTTCCCTGGGAAGAGGGAAGGGCAGTCAGAAAACCATCAGACCACACTTCTAAAGATTTTCAGATTTCCAAAGACACATTTAGGACTCAACAGGATTTTCAGAAACCTAAGGACCAAAGTGATACTGCTCTTAAAATCCCACTTGGCATCTCCTCGCAATTCAGGTCAAAGCAGACCTTTGAAGATGTTTACAGACCTTTAGCAATCTGCCTGAAAAGGTGTTCAGTGACACTGGAATGTTTAAGGAAAAATATTTTGCCTAATGTGTAGCTTATTCTATATACTTCCAGTGTGTAGCAGATGGGGGGTTTTATTGCAGCATTCTCAGAAATATCTATGAATAGGCAAACCAGAAACTGGGCATTTAGTCTCAGCTAGTTTCCCAAATGGACTGCAGGCATTTTCACAGACAAATCTGCCACCGAAGCCAATAAGGATTTTATCATGAAAGGTCCCAGTCCTGCACTGAGAATTAATCCCTCACTCAAACCCAGCTACAAGAACTCCTTGGACAATACTCATTGCAGCTATGGAGAATTAGGAAAGGATGTAAAACAGGTAAATAATGATGTAAGACCAGGCAAAATGTGCATTCATGCTGATGCATGACCTGGCAGAACACATGACAAGACCCAACAACAGTGGTGACCTGTGACTGTGAATCAAATGTGACACACGGTGTCATTTAAATTAGATGTGGCTGGGCACCCTGCACATAATTTTAGACATATCCACTACTTCTTGCAGAAGATGAGATTAAATGACTCACCCCAACAAACTTCCTGAGAAATTCCCGGGAGGATTCAACATCTGTGTTGGAGAGCTCGATGTAGTCTCCCATCATTCCTTCCTCCGTGGCAGGCACCTCCTGGTAGAAGTGTTTGGCCCTGGCATAGAACTGCATCTCCCCATTGATGACTTGACTTGTCAGAGCGTAAAGTTTCACTGCAAGCAGATAAATTAGTATTTTATTGTTACTGGCAGGTGTTTCTGGCTTAGTTAATTGCTCTGGAGGCACGATGACAAAGATTTATGAACTTCAGTTGAGCCTTCAAAACACCAAATCTGTTTCTAAAGCAACAGGTGGAAAGAAAGGTTTTGGATTAAATCTTACAAGACCTCAAAGGGAACCAGCCCTCAGGCAAATTTGGTGCTTTCCAGATTCAGAAGTCATTTCAATCATCACACTACGTTTTCACGTCAGTGAAGAATCACTTCAGGTTTGAGGTGAACACGCATGCCAAAGACAGCAAGGGGTCTGATTTTTCCTGGAAAAGCTGTGGGCAGCATTTACTACTATGCAGGGTCATCATTTCTACTATCACTGACCTAACTGTTGTGCAGATTTCCAGATAAGCTTTCCAGCTATTGACAGCTGCATGGACAGTGCACCAGGAAGAGAGTGGATGAATGAGGCACTTGCTCTGGTTTATTTTTAGTGATACTGTACGGTCTGTGGCAGTGCAAGTAAGCTGAATCAAGGAGCAGATGGTAGTCTCAGGCCTAAATGAGTACACAGGGGGGACACAATTTAGAAGAGACAGTCCTAAATTGTCACAGGTCAAGGGGCAAGGTAATCAGTGGGTGATATACTGAAAGGTTCCTGTGTGCCAGAGGCTTGGATGTTTCTTTTCATTGGCTTGGCTACGTTGCTGGTAACATACAGCAATCAGTAGTTTGAAGCTGTTTTATTAAAACCTGTAAGTTTTGCTGGGTAAAGGGCTATTTTGCCCTGTTCTTTAAAAACTGGGGTCTATCCTCCACATCCTGGGGTTTTCTGTACTCGATGTGCATCAGCGTATCAAGAGTAGTTGTTTTGCAGCTCAGAAGTTTGGATTGGGGCAGGCTATAAATTTTGCTTGAAAATCATCACCCCTGAGTGTCTCATGTGTGCATACAAGTGTCCAGGCATTCTCCTGTGTGTATGACAGACCCTCCACCAGAAACACAACTCCAAGCCTGACAGTGAAAGCCAAGCAATGAGGAAGGACAGAGTCACACTAGGAACAAGCCTTTGCAAGCACCGCCCTGCAGTGTGAGACCAGCTCTCTGCTGCAGGTTCCCAGCGCGCTCAAGGAACTGGAAATGATCCAGCAGCAAACACCTTTTGAGTTCATAACAAAAGTGAGGGAGAGCTCCCTGCCAGCTGCATGCACAGAAAGACCAGGGGGCAGTGCTTTGTCACTGCATCTTTACACTTCAACGGGAGCACTGCCAGCTGCTGCTGGGAAGGGGCTGAATAGGCCATGCCTTGCTTATGCAGGCTGGGGAACAGGAATTATGCCCTCCACACAGAGGATGAGAGTAAGGCCAGAGGCCCTGAATATAAGCCTGGAATGTATTTAATTGAGGGCAAGCAAGCTCAGCAGGGAATGATAAGTGTGTGCCTGCCCATCCTCAGCAGGAGAGTGACATTTTGGAGGCAAATGAGGGGGGGGGCGAAGGAAATAGGACGGGGAATAATTACCACCAAGGACCACTCGGAACAGAATAGTGCTATTGGGTTACATATAAGCAGCATGCCCAGCATATCCCTCATCCAACAAAAGCAGCATTACCAGCCCCTCTTGTCATCACCTGCTTAAGTCAACTGCTGAACGGATACTATTAAAGCTTTAATCCATTACACATTTATGTTATGCCTGAGAAATTTATACCACAAGAAGCACTGAGCCCAGCAAGGGTCAAACCTGGGAGTTTTACACACTCCACTGATTATATTCACATACTCAGAAGAAACCATTTAGCTGAAGAAATTAATACGAAGGGGGCAGCAGCCAATCTGCAGCACAGCTTGGCCAGGGTGGCTCTCAGAGCCTGGGAAAAAGACTCCAGCAGTGGCTGTGATTTTTCCAGTAAGGGATCTCTATCCTTCTCCACAAGTGGCACCATCTTGTCTTCTCAGTGTCTCCTTTAGCTCCATTTCAAAGGTCAGCCTGTCTGCTGAACAGAACTGAATCCCTGCATGTTGGCTTTGCGAGATCTTCCATATAAGAATCCAGTGATGATTCCAGGGGTTGTTTAACAGACATGTCAAGGGACAGTGATTTATCCCATTTTGCTAGATCGAAAGGAAAGGCATTTACAGGCTGTCTGCACAACAAATATTCAGAGTCCTTCTACTCAAAACATGAGCCTGACCTGAGGCAACACATGGGGACGATATGCTGTTCAGATTATCAGATCTGGAGTGTGTGCTCTCACATTTCTCACTCAGAACCAGTATCAGGCTTGCAGAATTCCTGCCAGGACTTGCATGCACACACCAGCTGATTGCAGCTCCTCCTGGGCCATCTGGGGCCCCAGAGCTCTGCCCTAGACGCTGATATCCGAAACCAGCTCTGGGTGAGCATCCACAGGAACTTCTCTATGCATTAAACTGTGCAAAGATGTTTTTATGCATGTCTCCCACCCCAGGGCATGCAAGGACATGAGCCAATGCAAAGAGTGGCACTGTACCCAAAGTTTTCTCCTGTGGACCCACAGCCTCACTCGTACAGTGTCAGATCTATGGAGGTGATTTCTACCTCTTGCTCCCTCAGTGTTGTTCCTCCCTCTCAGGAATTTGCAGCACTGCCAACTCTCCCAATGTACAACCCAGTTTTCTAGACAGAACCAATCAACCTCACCTCTGATCTGCCTCGCCGCTGTACCTGGCATGCAGGCTCCAGCAGCAGAACCACAGGGTTCTGCATCTCAAGAGAGGACAGGCTTTAACAAACTAAATCTGAATTAGCAAAAGGTGCAGACTCCTTTCCGTTCCTTTTTTCGTTTGCCAGCTTGCAGGAATGTACCCCAAAAGAGAAGTGCCACATGTCCTCAGTGGCTGTCAGTGTCGCAGCTGTGCCCCCCCCTCATCACAGGACCTGCCAAGCCAGAGGCATCTCCCTTTCCATGACCCATGTGGGACTCTCTCATGCATCAGGAAATGAAATACTTGTGAGGCCTGCTATGGGTACACAGCCTGTCTTCAATGAACTTCATGAAGTAGGGCATAAGCAGGATAGGACGATGCAGGCTGCAAGCTCCTCAGATATCACAGGGCAGGCAGCTGTCTAACACATGAGGTTTTCAGTGTTAGGGTAGGTAACTTGCAAGATTAAAGGTCAGAAATGTGCTTCCAGTAAAGAAGAAACTTTTTCATGGCACACTTGTCCCTCAGCTGAATCTGCTGGCAAGTCCCCAAGCAGAGATGGTTGAAGCAAACCCACTGTTCAAGCAGGCTGAGGGCACAAACTGGTTCCCTAAATGTCACTCCAGTCATGGGACATTAATAATTTTCAGTCACTGCAAACACAGCCTGGATGCAGAGTGGTGATCTACAGCTGAATGCCAACCAATGTGGACTAGACAGAAACTATCCACCTGAGCCTTTTGCCCTGCAAAGTTCAAAACATCATCTCTCATATTTTCTTATGGATCAGTTAAAAATGTTGTTTTCTAGTGCATCTGGTCTAAATTTCTAAAAAAATGGACCACTTAATACATAAGACCTAGTGCAATCCCAACCTGCTGTACACTGTTCTTGACTGCAGGGTTTCCTCAACTAAATTTCCCTGGCAGAAGTAAATGTTGCAAGTAAAATTTTTAAAGTTTTTATTTGTGAACATTATTTTGTGGTTTCAATTGCTTTCTGCAAGATACTGAACTAATTCCAGTTTGGCTGAGTGCTCCCTTTTAAATGCAACATCTGCTTCGTGCATCAGCTGAAAAATAGTTATCTGCGTGCATGGTAGAATGCCTCTACCTCTCTACTGTGGTCTGAGCACCATGTAAATTCTGTTTTATAGAGGATGAACATCATCCCACCCCCAAAGCAGATTTTACTTACAGCCACATGCCTCACACACAGGAGTATTTGTCTCTAGGGATGGATCATCTCAGTTTTCCACTGCAGATCTCAGCCCACTGGCACCGAGTCCCACAGCCCATGCAAACACGTGCATAATTTCCAGCATCTGAGTAGCTCCATTAAAGTCCACTGGGCTTAAGGGCTCTCACACACATTTAAGTACATTGTTGGATCAGGGCCTAAAGTTACTCATGTCTTTTATTTATAAATGTTACCCTGGTCTGTAAAAGTGACATGTTTCTCTTAACAGGCTGTGATACCAGATATGCTCAGCTCCTAAATAAACATGCCTAGAAGCACTCCACCACTGAACCCAGCAGTGGAGTGGGGGGAGCGTGGAGTTAGCAGAGTTTGAAGGAAGCTTTGGACCTTGCTGATCCTGGGCAGCACTGCAAGATTTGATGTGAGGCTTGGTTTCAGTGTTACTACTCATAAGTAGGGTTAAACACATACTTAACTTCCCTGCTAGGTCACAGTGTTGCTCTAGTCCTTTAACACTGTTTACATAGAGATATCTGGCTCTAGTGTTGAAGCCTGAGAAGTTCAGCTCATTTCTGCTCAGTTCCACTCCGAACTGAGCTGGAAACTGCCATTATGCAGAGGTGTTCAGACCTGCCACATTCTGTCCTCTCCATCACAGAGAGCACTGGATCACAGGATAATCCAAGTTGAAAGGCACCTAAGGAAGTCTCTGGTCCAAACTGCTGCTCAAAGCAGGGACAGACATGATGTCAGATGAGGTTCATCAGGGTTTAGACAGCTGGGTTTAGAAAGCCTCCAGTGATGGAGAATTGCACAACTTCCCTGAGCAACCTGTTCCAATGCCTGACTGTCCACACATAAAAAGATTTTTTCCTTATAGCCAGTCTGGGCTACTTTTGTTTTGATTTATGGCCACTGGCCCTTGTCCTCATGCCTCACACAACTGTGCAGATCTTAGCTCCATCTTATTCATTACCTTCCTGTAGGTACTAGCAGGATGGTATTTGGTCTCTCTTCTGGCTGAACATGCCCCATTCCCTTTGTCTGTCTTCACAGGGCATGTGCTCCAGTTCCCTCACCACACTGGGGAGCTTCCAACTCATTCCATGTCATTTCCTGCACTGTGAGTCAAGACTCTACCCGTATGGTCTAATGACTGCTGTAGAAAAGGGGATCATCACTTCCCTCAGTCAACTAGCTATGCTTTTGTTAATTCATCCTGGGATACTGTTGGCTGCCTTTGCTTCTAGGACATTCAGCTGCTGCCTACCAAAACCCCACTGGCAGGGCTGCTCCCCAGTCAGACACTGATCAGTCTGTGGTGTTGTTGCCAAGGGTTTTTCCTATCCAGGTACACAACCTGGTATTTGGGTTTGAATTTCAGTGGATTTGAATGGCACTAGGTTCCTACTGTCTCTTTCCTCCAGTCTATTTAGGTGTCCCTGGATGGCAGTCCTGACTTAAAGCTTGTGGGCAAGTCCTGCCAGTTGGCTGCAATCTCTGAATGTGATGATAAAACAGTCCTTCAGCTCCTCCAGGTTATTGATAAAGATGGCAGGGGAGTTGAAACCAGATGAACTTTAAGGTCCCTTCCAGCCCAAACCATTCTATGGCTCTAAACAGGACAGGTCCCAGGACAGACCCTCATAGGATTCCACTGAGTTCAAGATTTGACCACAACTTTCTGAGCCAATCACCCAAACATTTTTTACCCACCTGATGTCCCCCTATCCAGACCCTGACATCATAGCAGGATGTGAAGTTCCCTGGATGTGTACTCACAGCATATGAACTACTCCACCTGTCCTCGTGCCTACTTTTACTTCATGACAATAACCATGGAGTAAGAGACATGCTGCACTTTCACATGAAGGCTGGGCTCACAGTCCATGTTCCGTGGAGTCAAAGTAATTTGGATAAGCTGGCAATAAGCTTGTAAGCTCTTTAGTTAAGTTTTAATGAGTCAGGTCATGAAAAGCCTGGCAGAGGGGACCTTTGGTCTGATAGGAATATTTTACAAAGCCTGTTGGCTAGGAATGGAAATTCAAATAAAATTCAGACAAGAAATAAAGTATAGTTTTATGAGTGAAGCAATTAGGCCTGGAAACAGCTGAATGGTGACTGATGGATTCTCAGCCATTTGCAACACTTAAACCAATGTATTTCTGTGTTCATAACAACATACTGGGACCCAGACAAGTTACAAGCACAATGCCGGAATTTTTACATTAAATTCTAAGTTAGATGGTCATAATGGTACCTTCTAACCTTAGAATGATGAAGGGGTACTTACACTAACAGTTAACACTGTAGGAAATCCTGCTCAGTTTCTATTAAGTTGTATTTATTTTCAAAACAAATGAAAGAACAACATTTTTATAGACTTCGTGAGGTTCCATCAACTTGCAATTGATTTCCCTTCCTTTCCATCTTTCCTTTTTTTCCATTGTTCACAGCTACCTACCACTAGAGATAGGAGTATTTATCTTCCATGTTTCATTTTAAACAGCTGCAGATATTACTGCATTTAAAAAGCCACATTAAAAATACTAAGATGCCATGGAAATGTTTTTTCTCTTTACAGTATTTGTCAATTCTACCCTCTTGAGCAGAGTTATCACTGGCATCTGTACAGTTCACACAAACAGGTAATATAATCCTTTCACCTAAATGGATCATTCAATTAGAAAGGAACCCCCAAGAATTCACTTAAACAGATTGCACAGACTCATCCTTCCCATCTTAAAATTGCTACAGCTCTGACATGGAGTATAGACTGAATAATTCTGCTTAAAACATGACATGCTAACGTAATATAGACTCAAGTCAAATCTACTTTTTGGCTTTATTATCACAGGGAAATTTTGTTTCTTATTCAGGGTCAAATTTTCATAAGAAACGAACATTTATTTTCTAATTTTAAAAAAAGCACAAACAAAAAAACCCAAAAAACCCCAAACCCTCTTGGCATTCTGTACCAGAGGCTGTCACTGAAATTTGTCTATAAATAAATTTTTGGAAGCATTTTCCTCCCAGAGAACAAACAGTAGGTTAGACAGTCTGCTGCAGAGATCTGCGTAACAAAGACTCTTGAAAAAAAGTTTAAATCACTGTCTTTCAAATCACTACCTTCACTTGTCCAAAACAATACAAACACCAGAGCTAAGGACACCCAGAATGACAACAAAAGAGGTATGAGGCAAAAGAAAGAATGGCCTGCCAGCTCTGCTAGTTTTGCATTTGTCCTTCCAAGTTCCAAACAGGTCAAAGCATGTTTTACTCAAATGATGGCAAAAAAAGGAAAAGTCAGCCAGAAATCAAACTTCTGATTCACTCTTGCAGCCTTACCCTTGCCTTCCTCTAAGAATCTGTCGAGTATTTAGGTGAAACAACAGGGTACTGAATTAGAGGGAGTTGAGAGACACAGTTCCAAACTCCTTATGGAGCACTGTAGTCTCTCGAGCTGGGCTTCTCAAAACTACTACTACTCCTCACCATCAGGAACGTGTCTGCCCTCCGCCATCTGACATGATCCATCTTTCCAGAGCACGGTCACACACACACGGACACTCCTGCCCATAGCTACTCACCCAGGGGAAGCTTTTCCAGCAGATAGAGGTAACACTTAAAGAAGTCGTTTTGGATCGCCTTGTGCAAGACAAAGGACATGCTGTGCCGACAGAGTTCTTCGTCTGTCTTGTGCCAGCGTGACTTAAAGGCCAAATGTGCTGCTTTATAGGCCATGATGAAGATTTTTTTTGTGAAAGTGGACAGCTGTTGTGGCTGGTGTTCTCTGGAGGACCCGTCCTTCCGAGGAGGCAGAGGCAGTGTCATTTAAATTGTGGCAATGTGCTGTCGTTCTATATCGGGGTGTGTGGCAGGGGGTGGAGGCGGGCAAGAGGGGAGTGAGAAATGCTGGCTCTTGGCACTGGCTCACAGTTATCCCTGGAGTGTTGCCCTCGGAAACAAGCAGGTGCTGGAAACTGAAAAAAAAAAATCCACCAGGAAATTGCTTAGCCAGGGTAAAAGTATATCTACTCCAAAAAGGAGTGGCTTTAATTCAATTCTACTTTTCCTGATCTTTTCAGCTTTCACTTCAAAGGAACTCAGATATTACCCAGAATCTCCCTCTTATATCTTGCAGGGTGATTTTGTTTCTGTGTCTCTCCCTCACTATTAGTTCTATAGTCCAGGGCACTCAAAAGGAAGGCCAGAAGACAGAACATGGATGTGCCTCTACACAAACTGTGAGTCCTAATAAACTGTGATCATAGCAAGCAAAGAGTGAAAGCAACTGATTCAAGCATCATGTTTTGTCTCCGTGTGTGACAGGGCAAGTCACTATCTATGCCTGGGTTCTTTTAACCTGTTTAAAGGGTACAGACTACCTCATCATCAGGGACTAAATTGAAGGAATTGTTGTCTGGTAACACAGGAATGGTAAAGTCAGGGAAGGATAAGAGCTTTTGGCTCTAGTAAACAAAATACAGAAGAACAAGAAGAGATAAACTGCCTGTTTACAAGGAAAATGTATTGGTTGGAAAAGAGCAGGTCCAGGCCACTACAAGAAGAGGGCTGTATATAATAAGTATGTCCCATCCCAGAGGAGGTGGGACAAGGGGTCCCTCAAGGGACAAGGAGAGACAGGCATTGCTTCAGAACCTTTGTCTCTCCATTGGTAGCTCAGGTTCCCAGTGTGGGACAGCCTCAAGCCTTCTGAGCTGCAAAGAGATCTGGCAAGGGGATGATGACTTCCTACTGACTGCACTGATCTCCACACAGTGTGTTCATAGGCTTCCTCTTTCCAAGCTGTTTGTTCCAGGTGTCTGCAGTGTAAGTACACTGCAATGCAGAAACACAGTCAGGAAACTGGATGTTCCCAATACAAATGTGCTGCCCTACATCCCCAGCAGTACTGCAACCTCCTGACAAATATCTGACCAAATTTTAAGAATTGCTCAAAGGTGACCCAGCCTTCACCAAGGAAAATAATTCTTATTTGGAAAAATATACTTACTTTTCTTTTAAGTGGGATTGGTTCCCTAGTTCAGCTCACAGCTGACATGTGGGAATTTGTCACGTGCCACAGTCTGGGGGCTGGAGCAGCCACCTGGGATGGCGGTGTGGAGGAGGGAGCCATACAGCCGCAATACACAGTGGCCTTATCCATAATGCAGATCTCCCTGCTCCATCCTGTCAGAGACATGCGCTCGACAGGGTGCCACAACAGCCAAAGGTAATCCTGGTTTCACTCAGCAAAGTGCGATTTCTTCTTACAAGACACCATAAAACCCATAAGAATTGCTGGGCACAGTGACATCCACACTTGTCTTTCCACAGTACCATTCTCAACCACCCAACACAAACGTGCCAGAAATAACAGTTCTGAAAAAAAACAGGGTTAGTTTTTCAGGGTGAATGTTGATTATAAGTCTTTTAGGTAAATTAGTGGTGGGTTTGGCTCAGAGTAGTCCTGTCCTACACAGAAAGAGAGAAGATCTCCAGAAGGCTGCATAAACACTACTTCTATTATTTTACCTGTATGTAATCAAACCCCTGTTGCAGCTCTGTAATCTTTGAGTTGCTATGAACACACCCTTGGTCCTCAGATCCTAGTGCAGCTAAGCAGGTGAATCTCAACAGCACTGAGCCTTTTAAAGCACTTTCAAAGCACTTCCTATTGCTGTCAAAGCTTAGAGGAAACAAATTTGTGCCCAAAACTGCATGATAAAGGTTGCATAAATAGCAGGGTTGGGTTTGTTGGTTTTGGTTTTTTTTCACAAAATGGATGCTATGTTTTTTATTTGTCAACAGCAGCATATTAATGTTTTCTGCGAAGAACAACTCACAAGTGGTTCATGCTGTCTCCTAAACCCATATTCTGAACAGGAGTAGTATCAGTTTACCCAGAAGCTGTGAACAATTCAAGCACTATTACACACCCCACATCAGCATTAACAAAAAGAGTGGGGCTTGAGTATGGGCATGATAACACCCATACTACCTGTAGTATATCTGCTGAAATGTGAGCAAACCCACATCTCAACCTTAGTTTCCTTTCCCAAATGGCCATTTGACTCTTTCTGAAGTTGGAACCAGCTAGTCATTCTTTTTCTTGGTGGTAGGGACCCTGGAAAATCCAGACCTCCGGATAAATTGGAGTAAACTAAAGTAACAGTCTACACATCCATAATGCATGACAGTCATTGGCTTGAATCTAGCTTCTGGTCTAAAATAAGAATGTGCTTGTATTTATGTGGGTAAGCAAATAGTTCCTCTGTGTGACTTCCTCTTCCTTCCCACGAGATCAGGCAGTTCTGTGACAAGAGGTTTAGCAGAAATTAAAATGAGGGATCAGCTAGAGCGGCTTCTTGTTAAAATACCTGCAGCTGATCTCTGTCTAAGTAGCAGGTTTAAAATAAGGTATCAGATTGCTGCAAGATCCAAGGTGGATCTGTTTGTTGGAGCATCAGGGTATTTAAAGAGGAGTTGGACTTGCTTTTATATTAGTAGGTAACCACCTGTCTCTGCAGATTTGAGCTGTACATGCTACTTCTGAAACACATCCACTGCACAGAAGAGAAAAATAAAAACATGTGCACTAGCTCCACATATCACATAGATCACAAAGGGTCAATTTTGCCTTTAAATTACTGTGTTCTGCTTACAAAACACCTGGTATGCAATTTAATTTCCACACAGACACAGACAAGCCATCAGGACTGCTGTAAGATTTCTCTTTATCTTAGAAGGGCCTCTCTAGTCATTCTTCTCCCTCACACTCACGCTTGGCATATGCTGTCAGGAATAGATGCGGTTAAAGCAAGTAATTTTTGTTTTATCTTTGACAACAGGTTTTTAAGAGTTCCTGAGAACCACGGGATGATGTTGACAGAAGAGGCACAGACAGAGGGCACATGTGCAGTTCTGAGGGCAGCGAAGAACAGCTGCAGGTTGGATGGCAGCTGGTAACCTTTACAACTGACTGCTACCTGGGTTGTTCTGGCTGCAGCTTTGGTGGCTTGTTCAGAGCAGCAGTGAACGCCCCTGTCTGGGTGTCAGGCTGGAAAAAAGCAATATGACAGTGGATGCACATATTGTCTGACTTGTTGAGGTCCAGAACTCTTAGTCACAATCCTAAACACCACTCATGGGTCCAATTAGACTTAGCAGTTTTCAAAATTATTACTGTGAAAATACTTTCGTTTTGAGTTGACTTTGGAATTGACAAAAAAAAAGTACTTTGGGTTGATGAGAAACTGAAATACTGCCCTTTTCTCACACACAAAAAAATTTCTATGTCAGGCCAAACAAAATGTTTTGGTTTGTTTGCAGTGCTATTTCCCTTCTAATTTTTTATTTGTCTATTTGCAATCAGTTTCAGGTAGATTTGGTTTCAGCCTATCATTTACCAATGCAAACAAGAATAATGTCACCAGCAGACTGGTCAGTCTTGCAAAATCACTCTGTGGCAAGGAAATGCAGAGCAAAGCAAGTCCTTGGGCAAAGACCCAGCCTTGGGAGGATAGGACTTCTGATGTCTCAGGAGAAACCCTTGCTTTGAACCGCATTTCCAAATCAGAGTTCACTGCTTGTAGGTCAGGATGGCTCACACCCTTCAGGGCACATCCTGCACAATTCCCATGCGCTTTCATGGGTGCATTCACAGCAGCAATCTGTTATCATTTATACAATTGGAATTTAGCAATCTGGAATTCCATCTAAAGCAACAAAACACATCTGAGCCCGATGGGTAAACACATTAAAATTAATGTAACTGAAATTGCGCAGAGCTCTATCCCTATGGAGGGAATACACACTTCTTTCCCTCTAATCCTTCTAGCTCTGGTGCCAACACTAAATTACATTACAAAGAAAGTGAGAGAAGCCACTCTTAGGTAGGAGAGGGAGCCTGAAGATCATGTCCCAAGCACAGTGACAGTCCCAGCAGGACCCTGATTTGGAGATCCACAAACAGTATGCTAACATAAATAGCAATATTTGGGGAGGACTCCTGCATGCTTTGGCTGTGAGGATTTTATTTGGTTCTGGTTAGGGACGCTCAGTAGTGCTGAGGATGAAGGGAAGGAAGGGCAGGGTTCCTGATGAAACTGCAGCAGGGGCTGCTCTGTTGTTCTTGATAAGAAGCATGACAGCTGTGCCCACAACATCTGGTTTTCATTGAACCCTAGTGAGAGTTCCTTGCTGAGTCTCTTCCACCCCATATGTGGTGGTTTAATTGATGGAGCCTGAGAAGGTTTTAGGTCCAGCATGGAATGCCGCCTTTCACTGTGATATGTGACTCCAGATACAGTAAGGGCTGGGCTGCTCAGAGTCATCTTTTAAAAACTTTTCTTTTCAATATTGAATTTTGAGTCTATTGCCCTCTGTTGGCTCAAGCGCAGGGTAAAGCTCTTTTTTGAGGTGAAAGCTAACAAAAATCTCCTCCTGGCTGAGTGGTGAGGCTTGTGGGTTTTGGGAAATGCCGGATCAAGTCTGCTGTAGCCTTGTGCGTGTGAGTGTGCATAATTCCTATGCCCCTGTAGCTCTGTCTAAGAATGCAGGCACAGCTCTAACCAGGGAGGAAGGGGCTCTGGAAACTGCCTGTCTCGGCCATTGAGGACTGCACATAAGAAGAATGTTTTAAGGAGTAATCAGAGGGGATAGTGGTTTGGAGAGCAGGGATAAAGAGGATGTTGCACACGCGGGAAACAGCACAAAAAGCAATACAGAAACCCCTCAGGGAGAACTGGGCAAGTGGGACATAAGTTAGCCCTAATATCTTTCAGCTCTGGCATACAACTGCCAGAAAAGCTTTGGTAAAAAGTCTCTCAAGGATTTATTTTCAATTCCAAAGCAAAAGGAAGATGGCAACCCACACCATCAAAGCTCCTTCTGCACACAACACTGCCAGAAAAAACATGCCTTTCCACTTCCTCTCAGCTGGATCCTTCCTACCTAATGCATGAGACTGACCCATCTGCTCAGACCGAAGAGCTACTGCCCAGTTATCCTGTGGCTGACAGCCACTGGCAGCAGAGCGTAGGGAACAGCCTAAAATCATTAGGTAGGAAATATGCTTTGGCTGGTTCTTAGCACTTACATGCTACTCCTGCACAGAGCCAGACCAGGTATTTTCCTGAACTCTTAGAAGGCCCAGGCATGAAGTCCCCCAGTGTAGGAAAACCAGGGCACGTGCTGGTGATGTGACATGAGAGTGGTGATGCCAGGAGGGTACAGCCTTCCTGTGGAGTGCGAACATCCTGACAAAAGAGAAACTCCACCCTGAGAAAGCAGAGAGTGCAATGGGTAACAACAGAACTATAGAAAGAAGTGCTGTGGGCAGACCATGGACGACAGAGAGCATTTAACCTTCTCAATCTGCATCTCTTTTTGCAGAGGCAGAGATATAAAGATCCAGACTTTCAGATCTGGAGCCCCGTGGATCCCTCCCTGCTGTTGGCTCGGATGGCAAACATCAGACTGGCATTTCCCTGATCTGATACAGCAGCACATTTCACAGCAGTGGTGGTGAACATCCTTTCAGTTAGAACTAAACTGGAAAATATATTGTTCTGTGAGCCACAGAGAAACATAAGTGTTTCTTTCAGATGTGTCTTTCTGCTTCTATCTGAAATAAGCCTCATAGCTCCTCTCAATTGCCATCTATTGGGAAAGATCCACCCTGGACAAGAAACTGCCTGTGCTGCAGCCAGTCTGGAGCTGCTCTGGCCAGAAGTTTCTCTGTGCTGTCTGTCTGTCTGTCTGTCTTGCGAGTGTACACAGAGGGGCTGACCCCTCACTGCTGCCAAAGAGCTGAACTCTGCTTAACTCTCCCTCAGCACAGTCCCTATGACGGGTCTCTCCCTCATCTACCTGGCAGCCAGAGCACATAAACCTCTAGAAATTTAATTAACTTCCAGACTCTGTGCACATCTTTCAGTGGTGATTGCACTTGGCCAACATGTCATGAGGTTATTAAGAGGGAGGGAGAATAGACCTGATGAATGCAGGCATAGGTAAGGCAAGATAAAACTAATTTCCTCAGGAAGTCAAAGCAAAACGAGCTGAAAGGAAAAAAGAAAAGTTGACTGCAGGGAACAAATATGACAAATGACCTTGAAAGACCTCTGGCACCTTTAGCTCCTGAGAAGGAACAGTCTGGCAGAAGCCTGTGAGGGTGTGTGGGGGTGTGTGTGTGTGCATACCAGGGAGATGAGGGGGGGGCAGGAGCTGTAAGCAGCACATTCTGTGGATCAGTGAAAGTATCAGGAGTATAATATCCCTTGCATTTCAGATACATTTCAGGGTCTGTGACACTGCTGGCTTGACCAGCCTTCATCCTTAACCTGTCTCTGAGTTGTGTGAAGTTCCTCAATATCAGGAACTCGCCAGTTAAATCCTGCGCATGCATTGGAACATTAAATTTTCCATTTCTGAAAAACTAAGTGATAAGTATCAAGGGGCAAGAAAACTAGATTAAACTCAACTCCTGGACAGCATAAACACACAGGAAAATGGATTGCAGAGACTATAAACACACCTCTTTGTATGAAATACTGCTCTTACACAGAGGAGTGGCTCAAAATTTGCAGAAATCCCCTCTGTCCAGAACTGAAGTAGAAACCTACATGATCAAGACTGGAAATGGTTTGCTTTGCATTGATACTTTCTAGATAAACTCTCAGACTAGAACAATTCAAAAGCCAAATGTATGTGTGTTGTCTTTGGAACCAAAAAATTATCAAGACATGAAAGGTTTGAGATGGTGAAATGTTTCCTCCAGAGGCTGGGGATTAACAGTCTGGGCAAGTAGCAGAGGAGAGAAATAAAAAAAAAAGAAGTAAAATAAAAGAAGGAACTCTTAAGTGACCTGACAAGGGAAACTTAAATCTTATTTTTAAGAGGTTAGGTTGTACTAAAGCTTGAAAAATTAAATCCACAGCTGTCTCCAGAGGACTATATCTCACTGAGAAAGCTTCAAGTAAGTTTATCATGTATCCAACACCTAGACATTGGACCTCAGGGACCACTAGGATAATATTTCCTCTGGATTAGCAAGAAAGCTAGCAAGTGACATTTGTATGAGACTAACTTTTAGTTTAAGGGGTTTTCTTATAAAATGATAAATGAAGAATGAGAACACTGGGAAGGAAAGTTCTTGCAGTTTGTAAATCTAATACACCCCCACTATTTGTTTAAAAATGTACTGTTATCTCCTAAATTAGTTTTATTTGGTGACATCACTAATTTGATGTTTTTACGTCTGTCATCCTCCCAGTGAGGATCAACGTGTTCTTTATGAGCAATATTTTTAATCTCATAATCCCCTTTATGAGAAATGCTTTTAATTTCAGAGACCACGAACACTGGCACCGAGACAATATATATAAAAAAAATTCAAGAGCAAAACTATAGGAAACACAGGATGGATCTGGTACAATTACAGTGCTTTCCTTCTTCTGGGATTCTTCACTACTAGCCAATAAAGCCCAGGATATGTTGGAATGCTACTAATTAACTCACCTCACTATGCCTTGCCACGATAACTGATATACCCCTGGGTTCCAGGGGAATCTTATGAAACATATGCAATGCTCAGCTGGGTGAACTAAGGACAACTTTAATATGCTAACTTTGAAATCTGAAATCCAGTAGCAAATTCAGTTTTGTACAAAATAAAACTCAGACATCTACACAAATGCCAATGTTGGAGTTTTGCAGCACAAAGAACTTTTTACTTACGTATTTCATTCTTTCTGTGTCTATATAAAATACACTGGTGTGAGGAACAGACCACAGGTCCCCACACCAAAATGCTGCCAGTCTGTGGATGGGTTACAGTAATGTAGCCTTACCCTGTTCTGCCCACAAAGAACACCAGTGACAATTGTGTTTACCAGTTCTATAGAAAATCCTCAGTTGCACACCTATGTGCTTGTCTGTGCCTGCACAGATGCACATGTAGGAGGTGGAATGAAGGAAAAGCATACAGAGCAAAATTAAATGGGGAAAGTGAAATAAGGAGAATTGCTTAAACAGCTTACAGATGGTAACTAAATTAGTTGAAAGCTGAAGGATTGTTTTCTCAACACACAGCTCAACAGCACTGTAAAACTTCCATTATTGTAACCCAGAAGCTCCTGAGAACCAGTAATTTCAAGAGCTGAACTCCTGGGCTCTCGTATTTTCTTACCCATGGGCCAGCCAGACCAGTCCCTGTTTCTTCTTTCCCCCAGCGCTTTCCAGGCTCCTGGAAAGCACAGCTAGGAGGGTGAAGGAATATTCTTTACCCCATGTTCTCTTCCACCTCTCTGTTACCACCCCATACACCTTGTTTTGGACACCATCACCATCCTCCTCTGACAGTCTCTTCCAGGTGCTCTCCTGCCTTTCCTTCACCAAGCAGGGTGAAGGGGCAAGTGCACTAAATCAAACACAAGTTCAGCCTCTGCTTGGTTCCTTCCATGATGTAAATAAAACAAATTAGCATCAGGGCAGACCCTGTGAAAGGATTTACTGTACACTCACCCACATTCTCTTTCTTAGATTTAAACTCCTGATATAAAGATTGGTAATAATGAGGAAGCATCAATTCATAAATCTTAAGGTAAGTCATTCCATGTGTTAAGTGCTATCCCACTAAAATTTTATGCTTTATTTCAGGTCTGAATTCATCTAGCTTGAATGCCTTTCCTTGTACTTCCACTCTGCTACACTCCTTACATGCTTAGGCTAAAATTAGATGGAAACAAATGCAAAAATACTATCTGTAAAAGTAGAAGTGTTTTCCCTGATATGAAGAACAATGCTGGTGTTGTCCATGATAGTTTAAAAACTTAACAAAAAGATTTTGGCTGTGAAGTGTTGTGCAAAATCTTCACTTTTTAAAGGAAATAGCCACCATCTGAGGCATTTAGAATAAATATTGAAAAATTGATATTTCCCTATTGAATCCATTCGAAATAAGTTAAGTCAAATTACCAGAGCTCACCAGAGCAACACCACGTCAGCTGAGGTACTAATTCCTTGTTCTCCCTTTGCTCTTTTGGACAAAAACTGAAAAAAGGGCAATTATTGTTGTGCAAAGTAGAAACAATTTGATGACCACATGCAGAATCTTTTTCTTTTGAAGGGAAGGAATTCCTGATTTATGATGAAATATAGACTTGTTCAAGTGTAAAAGAGACCCCTCCTTGAAAACACTTTAGCTAGTGCTTAACTTTATTACTGTGGCAAAATTAAGCATGTGCTTGAGTGATTGCAGAGTCAGAACCATAAAATGTCACAGCCTTTATAGCTATGAGTCTGCTTTCTGCCTGCTGCATCTAATAAACATTAAGAGGTGAAATTCTGTCCCCACTGGGGTCAGTGGTAAACTCTGATTGATTTCAGCAGAACCAGGATTTTGCACAAGAAATCCCCATCACTGTCATTAGGGGTCACAAGATGACACGAACAGAGAAAGGCCATCTGCTCGTTCTTGTATGGACACTTCTATATTTAATCTTTTTGGGCTGTTTGCCAGAAAATTAGGAGAAATGGAATACGCAAACCCTAGTGCAGCACAAATACTGAACATACACATCCAGAACATACTGACAGGTAGGTGTGGCACTTGGAGATGTTGGCAGTGTTAGGTTTATTCTAGGACTCGAAAGTCTTTCCAACCTACATGATTCTAAGATGCTGTGAAAATATACAACATGCTCTTTCTCTCAGCAAAATTCCCTCTTAAAGGATTGGTCTCAAGTCAGACACTGGAAATCCATGTAGGTGGTTATTTTACTCCAACTCCAGCTCCAGAAGGAGCTACAAGGCCATCAAAGAAGAGCAATTCCATAGAAGGTGGCAATTCTGATTTCAATAGGCCAAAAGAGAAAACAGCACACTCTGCTCTACAGTGAATAGTTAAAAGAAAGCTCTTTGAAGAGGTCTGCTTCTTTTCACATCTTTAGATATTTCTTTTTACATCTGAAACAAGGAAAACCTACAGGTAATTTTCTTCCCTGGTTTGAATGAGTTGCAAATTGATGCATTTACTTAGCTCAGTGTTGGATTAAATATATTATAAAATACAAATCAAGTTCTTAAAGGAGAATCTTGTTTTCATTTTTGTGAAGTCTCACGTTCAAGAACAACAAAAGCACCCAGAATTTGCCAGCATGACCATGTGTCACTCTGAAAATGCCCTTCTCTTGTGCAGATGTCCCTATTACTGCTGATCAAAAAGGCATTCAAGAATCACCTTGATCTGCACTCCAAGATTAATTCCATCCAGAAGAGTTAAGCCAGACTTTCCCTTTGCATATCAGATTCTGCTTTGCCTCGTCTCACTTCCTCCTCCCAGCATAAACTTTTAAGCCCAGGGTTTATTACCTCCATTCCTCAATCACTTACTGTGTGACAGCACATCAGATCAACATCATCTCCATCTCCCACTGAGCTGCACAGTCTAATCACCTAACATGTTTCCCTGGAAGCCATCCTTTCAAAGTGCTCTACTTTATTTTAACTAATAAAGGATCTTAAGGAGTTTTATGCACAGTTCATTTTACAAGGTCTAGGAAAATACCCCATATTCATGATTTTTCCCTACAAAACCACTGAATTCTTTTTCTTCCAGAGAGCAAGATGCAATCTTCGATAGATAGATTACAAATCTCAGGGTTGCTGTGGTTTCTCAACTCCACAAGACACAAGAGACTAGTCTATTACATTTTAACAATTCCATTTGCTACAAAAAAACAGTGTTGGTTATTTTGTTTGATTTTTTTTTTCACGGTGATGTAAAAGAAACCAGTCCCACCCAATGCATTTTCAACATGCAGTCATGTCATATACCAAAGACTCACTGAAGACAATGGAAACATCTCTTCTGACTTAAAAATCACTGCAAGGACCAGTACTTTTCAGTCATAAGAGAACAAACAGGAAGAAATAAAATCAGCTTTACCATGAGGCAATGTGGTGGGTGTTGCTCCAATGTCACTGAGTGTATTCTGTCCATCTGGTTAATAACATCTGTCTGCACCTTGACCAAAAAATATAAATCTGGGGTTTTTTGCATAAAAATGTAGTTAATTACTTCATCTCTGCTTATTGTACCATATACTTATATATATACACATACATACATATACCATATGAGAACACTCCACAGTTCTGTCTTTCCTCTTGTTTTTTACCCGCCTGCTTCACTCCTCCTGCCCAGCTTCTCTTCATACAGCTTCCTCCATCATTCTTTTCCTATTCTGATTTTCTCTGCAACTCCCATGCTCTTTCACACCCTTCCTCTCTCACTGCAAAAAATCTCTTCTTCAACCTGACTCCAGAACAATATTTCTTACAACTGTTCTAGGAAAAAAACCAAACTACTCCAAAATCCCCCAAACAAAAGAAAAAAGTAGAAACACAAAAATCTTGTACATTCCAGCTTCTGCTTGCAACTTGATCACCCTTCTGCCCCAAATACCAAGCTCTCTTTCCTCCTCCTCACATGCACTTTTACAATGCAGGTGAGGGGATCTCCAGAGTCTCATCCCATAAACCTCATCACACTATAAGGAAAGGGATGTAAGGAAATTGTGCAAAACAACATCAGAAGTTCAGGGCAAGGCTGTAGAACAAAACCTCAGGCAGCGTGTGCTCTACAATTTAATTTTAAAAGATTCTACCATGCAATACATGGGTTTTGGTGTTTATGCCATGTGGTTTTCTAAACCCAGCATCAACTGGTTGTCACTGACCAACAGAATTATCTCATCTTGGCAGTTCTGGTGGCTCAATCCCTACAAAGCTGAGGTATTTCATTTGGACTTTGTCAGGCTGAGACAGGCTCTGCTGTTCCTTCAGGTGCTGACAAACAGCCAATATTAGCCCAAATATCATGGCACACTTAACTGGAATAAATGTTTCTTTACTCATATTTTTCAGGTCTCACATTCTTTTGTATCATTCTCATCTTGTAATCTTTGACCTACTTTCCATAGGTGTCTAAAACTATTCTCTATTCATAGGCATATGTGACCAGATAAACAAGATAAATTCATAGTGAAACAAATGGAGATTGTCAGGTACTAAGTGCTCAGTAAATATCAGACTATTTATATGGCTTCAGAGTTTAATGTTTGGCTTATGCTTATCTGGAGAGCTGCTGAAATCACTGGAGAATTATCATTCTGATTAGGTAGTGATATTTTTTTTTCTTTATGGCAGTATTACTGTGATAAAAATAGAATAAGCATATTAACAAAGGTGTTGTGCTCTAGCAATGTTTTGTAAATTCATGGCACTAAGGTAGCACTTCATATTTCTCAGGGTACTTTCTTTTTCCATTTTCTGTTAAAACAAAGGCAAGGCATTGTGTGGATACCACAAAATATTTTATTCTGCTTGGTTACAGATTATGAAAGTATAAAAATTCTTAGTTTTTAATAGGATCAGTAGACATTAAGTATTTATGCTTAACATTCTGCCACAATAAAAGCAAAAGCTTTGTTGTCTATTATTTATTTCTGTATTACCCCTGCAACTCTGGGTAGACAGAATTTTCAGTTGTATGTTATGGGGCAGCAAAGAGCACTCCAGAAAACTTCCGCCCATTAAGATCATTTCTGATACCTCCTGGATATGATGCTCTTTGCTTGTTCTTTAGAGAGGCTTGGAAACAAGATAAAGGGACAGAGGATTCAGGTGCTGGCTGTACAGTGTAACTTTTCCAATATGATTTTGGATTTGCAGCCACTTTGCCTGAGTCTGGAGCTACAGCAGTATCATCCCCGTGCTCTCTGTGTGTCAGTGGCTGAGCAGCAGTGCTGCTGACCCAAAAGGAAGATTATGCTTCAAAACACCAAGGCTGCCTTAAGGCTGGGCTTAGCCAAGAGCTGCTGCTGAGGACCAGTGACCAGTTCAGATGGCCATAATGGGGCAGGACACCACAACTTCTTCAGTCCTCCTCTAAACACTGCACACAGAGTCTGGAGCATCTCTTATGAGGAGAGACTGCGGGAGCTGGGACAGTTTAGTCTGGAGAAGAGAGGGGATCTCATCAATTTGTATAAATGTCTCAAAGGCAGGTGCCAAGAGGATGATGCCAGACTGTTTCCAGTGGTGTCCAGTGACAGGATGAGGAGCAATGGCCATGAACTGAAACACAAGAAGTTCCACCTCAGCATGAGGAAGAAGTTCTTTGTACTTCTTGTGCAAAGGGTGATGGAGAAAGCTGTCCAGGAAGGTCGTGGAGTCTCTTTCTCTGGAGACATTCCAAACCCACCTGGATGCATTCCTGTGTCACCTCTCCGGGTAACCCTGCCTTGGCAGAGGGGTTGGCCAAGATCATCTCCAGAGGTCCCTTCCAACCCCAGCTACGCTGGGATCCTGTGAACACAAAGTGCCCTCACTCCTGCTGCTCGCAGTGTCCTGAAGTACTTCTCACCAAAAACAACTTCCCGATTAATTGAAAGCCCATTTCATGATTTGTCAGGAGATGGCAGTGATGTATATCAATTTCAAAATGATAAAGCATTAAATAAATACAGAAGACTAGGTAAAGGGTACCAACCCACCTACCTCCACTGTAGCTTGAGTTCGGGTCAATTCTTACTCTCGGCCAAGGCTCTACCAGCTTGAACCATAGCTGATCATATTGACGCCCAGAAACGCAACGATTCAAGTTTAGAAACTTAACTCTTGTGTACACATTTAGAAGGAAAAGCCAGCTTCTTCCGTTCCTCTCCTGATCCCTTGTAAGCAAACAGCCCGTGAGGGGCCAGGACCGGGCGGGGCAGCGCCTCCCCCGCGCCTGCAGGGGGCGCTA
>VXAD01009135.1:38462-225294 GCA_013399195.1 Dicrurus megarhynchus | reverse complement strand
GGCTTGGGGATGGGTGGGAAATAATAGGTGGGGAGGTGACAATGGGGAGTGTGTTGAGAGGGGAGATGATGAGGTGGGCGGAGGTATCGGGAGTGAAGAGTGGCTGTTTTGAAAACTGACTGGAGGTTGTGGTGTGGTGGGTAAGATGGGTGAGGGGTTTGGGAATGGGAGATTTGTTTAGGCGGCCCCCCCTCAGTCTGCTCCAGTCTGTTGGGCAGAAGACTTGGATGAGGACTGGGAGGGTTAAGGATGAGTTTAGGTTACAAAGGCAGGGTAGGCAGAGAGATGGGGTGGGTACTGCTCGGGGGAAGGTGGTAGTTTGGAAGGGTGCTCTAGTCTGGGGATGGCTGTGGTGGCATTTTATGGTGTGCTGGGGATGAAGCACTGAAGTGACAGCAAGTTGAGAGGAAAACAGATGCTATTAGGAGATGAGTGAGGAGGGTCGTGTATTAGGTGTTGGGATGGGGCAGGTGGCTGATTTGGGGGGTCAGGGATGGGATAAGAGACAGTAAGGCCAGGTTCAGGGAGCAGCTGGGAGACATGGACTGATTCAGAGGATAGTTTAAGAGTATGTCATGGCAGATTGGGCGGGACAAGTGACATGAATGGAAGAGGTAACTGTGGTATATAAAGTGTATGGTCTGGGTTTGATGTTGCAGATGTGAATGAATGGTGCCTTTTATCTCTCTATTTGGCAGTGAGACCAGTCAACCTAAAGAATAGGGCCTGAGCTGGCAACTGCAGGATCTCTGTCAGTTGTTTCAGAGGAAAAGTGACTCAATTCCAAAAGATGCCAGGTCATCTAGGCCTCTGTTCAGATGTGATGTGTGAGCAATGTCACTTGCTCCTATCATGCAGGTGATTTTGTCCATCATGTCTTGAATCCTAAGGAGTTCCTGGTCTTCTCTTGTTTTTTACTTCCTTTCCAATTACTAGTATTTGCAGAATTTCCTGTTCAGACTGTCTAGGTTTTGTTTTTTCTCCCCTTATATGCCACATATTAAGACCCAGTTGGAAAGAGTGCAGGGAAAAAAAACTCTCCTGATAATCTTTGAACATCAGTTCTGTCATAACAGTGCTATGATGGGTAAAAATTAAATGGCCACCCTTCATTAAATCAATAGCTGTATCTTTAGAGTAGTGGCTGTTTTTAGCCTTGCATATTCAGTTTGTGCCATCCTATGTGATTTTAGAGGAATCTTTCCTTTGTAGTCATCCCTGCAACAAGTGTAGTTTTCTTTCTTTTTTGGGAGCACAAACCCAAAACTACCTGCTGTGCTGTTTGATGTGACCAGGCTGGTGTGCAAGTGTGGTACTCCTCTGCTCCCTGCTTCCCTCTGTCATCCTTCATGAGCACTCCCCCTCCCATCAAGTCTGACTTTCTGGGATTTGTTATTGGATTTTCAGCCTTCCCCACGTGCGCCATTTGTCCCACTTTTCATTAGGGTAGTTTGCTTTTTCCCTCTAAAGGAATTAGTTAATAAAGAATATTAACACTCCAGCTTTGGTTATGTGAGCTCAGCTTGTCCAGCTTTTGTCTGTAGCAAAGGCCTTCCTCTTTTAAACCTTGAACTGAACTGCGTTCTTGTTGACAAAGCAAGCAGTGAAGTGAAAGTACAGGCTGATGTGCATGAGAGTTCCCCAGTGCATTGCTGCTTCTACTGGTTATAAGGTTTGTAGTTTTAAATGTTTTATGAAGTAATTTACAGACTCAAGATATGTAGAAAATCAGTAAAAAAGATGTTTGTAGATTTGGGGGAGAGGAGGGTTTTTTTCTGTAAATAAAGATTTACCTTGTGATGCTGACAATCTGAATGCAGTGTTTTCCAAATGAAAAACAACTTCAGTGGCTGGGGAGTACATTTTAGTGTAGATCCTTAAGTATTTCACAAGTTAGGATTTTCAGAGCGGGAACTTGGCTGTGTATTGATTTGTGACTTCATTAGCTCCGAAAAAGCTCAGGCAAAGAGGGTGTTTGTCGGTGTGAGAGGGCAGAAAATCTCTGCAGCTGTAAGTTGTTCAGTTTACCCATCTGTCCCTCTTAAGGAAAAAATTAAATATGGGAAGTCCTAAAACAGTTTAAGCAGTCTTAAGCTAAGACTCTCCTGGTTGCTAAGCTCATCAGTGGTTTACTGTTGCCAAAAGGAGGAGGTTTCACTCCTTCTTTTTCCTGATGATAGATGGGAAGTGTTGTTCCTTTTCTATAGACAACTTCAGTTCTGTGACACATTGAAAAGCTTCCTCTCTCCAAAACATGGAGAGTTTTCTGTTGGATTGCTGGAATTGACTGTGGCAGGGATTAATGAGCCCTCATGTTGAACTCCAAGGTGACTGCCAGGAGCAGGGAAATACGGGAAGATCTAGTCATTTTGGCAATGATGGGCTGTTAGTTCATCTTTATTCTTGTAAAACTTTACCAAACTCCTGTTGTCTACCCATTGTTTTCTTTATATCTGTGAATATTACTAAGCTGTCACTAACCGGAGCTTTGACTGTCCAGGAGCCTGCGTGTTTGCAGTTGGCATCTCCTGGTAGATCTTAATATGGGAGAAATATATTTGGAGGTGGGGAGTGAGAGCTGGATTCTTTTGAAATAGATTTGCCATAAGCTTTCTGCCCTGCAAGACTGGACCTTGTGAGAACAGAGAACATACTGTAATGAAACATGCATCAAGGTACTGTTGAGGGGGAGCAAAACCAAATATCTTCAAAAAACTCTCAAGTCATAAATGGAGTTTTGCTATACTCTCATGGAAAATGTTACTCTCTAGCAGGGAGATATATTTGTTTGCTTTGTAGCTTTATGTCCTTGCAAGGCTGATAATTGAACTCGACTCTTCATTTCGCACAGCAGACTTCTCTGTGGTTTGTGGGGTGTTTTGGCTGTATCTCAAGACAAAGGTATTTTTTGCAGTTGTATTCTGCAGACAGGAAGGTGGACACCAGAGTAGCTGGGTAGATGGAGACAAATTTCAAACATTTTCTGCTGAGAGTGGTTACACCACAGGCTGCATCTGGATTTGTTGACATTTCCAGCTCTATGAGGTTGAAGTTGTTTTCCCTGATCCATTTGACCCAATGCCAAGGCTACCTGCTATCTCCTGGCTGCTGATATGACTACTGGTGAAGCCACTTGTAATTCTCCTTATGGATATGATCTGTCTGAAAAACCTGAACGTCCAACAAAAAACGCAACCCACGTCCCAAAAGCCAAATCCACATTTTGGAGGTGTTTTTAATCTGCAGTGTTTTAGCAGCCTGGTTTATGGCATGACTGTACCTATTCGATTGGCAGTACCAAGTGGAAAAGGGACAAGTGTCATCTTCACCAATAAATAAAAAATGCGTCACTGTATTCTCTGGATGTGGTTCTGCCACTGCTTGAAAACAGAAATGAGGTGTGTCTTCATATATCTGAGCCTTTCCTCAGGACCCTTGTGGACACAGAATTGTTGGCACAAAGGAGGGGAGAGCAGCACAGGCCCTTTTAGCATTGACATGTCCCAGAGTACTTCCCTGGTGAATACTTCTCCCAAGTATCTGTAGCTGTAGAAAAGCAGGTAGACACGATTTATATCTTTTGATGGCAGCTGTTGATTTTTGTAATCCTTCAACCCTGGCAGCAGGCACAATGAGATGAAGAACAGTAGCAAAGAGGTTTGTGCTTCAAGAGGGAATAGTTAAATTGAAATACAAATTATCTGTAATTCAGTCTTGTAGAATTTGAACTACTAAGAGTTAGCCAAGACAGTGACAAAAAAAATTCTGTTTTTAAATGACTCCACTAAGTGAAGGCCATTAAACAAAGATTTGTCAATGCTGACAAGGTTATGGAGAATCAAATGGGAAATTCGCCTCCTTGGTGAAATGCATCTTTTTGCTCATTGTGGCAATGTGGAACAGGATAACTTTGATTTCTTTCCTTACCTGATTTCTGTGACTAAGGCTTGACCAGTGGCTTGGATGTTTCTGTACTACACATAATAGTCAAGAATATGGCACTAGCACCAGGCTTTGGTACAGCTGTGTGGGATGGAATGTGATATGGAAGTAGAGCATTACTTGGGTTTAGGGTCTGAATAGAACAGGAGGCAGGTAACTGACTTCTGCTCTGGTGTGTTTTCTGAGCTTTTAATTTAATCTTTTTTTTTTTTCTCTTTGTGACAGGAAGGTAAAAGGAGGTAACATAGATGTGCATCCATCTGAGAAAGCCCTCATTGTCCATTATGAAGTGGAAGCAACAATTCTGGGAGAGCTGGGAGACCCCATGCTGGGGGAACGCAAGGAATGTCAGAAAATGTAAGGTCATAGCAACATCTGATAGTTTATTTTGATCTTCATAGTCATAGATTCAATAACTCAAAGTATCACCTGCCTCTAAGAAATTGTAGGTTATAATCTTTATGCAGCTTAGTGCTGGGCTAGCAGAGGGTTTCAAAGCCAGGAAATAACACGTGCCTAGGAAGGTTAACATCTGAAACACATGCTGTAAATTGCTTTTCAGCCATGTCCTTTAAGGTGTTTTGTAAAGAAAAGTGATTACTCCTGTTTTACATGATGGGTACTCGAGGCAGAGAAAAGTAAAGTGATTGTTTCCTGTGCAAATGGTAGTTCGTGTTGGAGCAAGAAGTATCATTGCAAGAACCTCCTGACAGCCTTATGCTCCAGCTGTTGGCTCTCCTGTTGTTTTGATCTGCCCCTGCCCAACCAGTGAATTCACTACAGTATCTGCATTTCACTGGTAATTTCTTGCAAGACCATTAAAATATTCCCCACTGGAAAAGCCCAGAGAGCTGTCAAAACTTCAGCTTCCAAGCTGCAAGGTTGGACCTATTCTAGGGGGACTTTATCTCTAAAATGATGTCTTTTTGAAAATTTTAGCTGAAGTGGCTACCTGTGTGAGTGCATATAAGANGAGAATCCTTAAATTGTGTCAAATTTCTGAAGATATCAGAAGCATTCTTCTGTCGTCAGATGCAAGCATAACTTGCATCTGCAAGGTGGTGGAATTCCTTTTTGTTCCACCCTGTTGTTAATGCCCACAGAGGTTTCTTACTGCTCATTGCTTGTGGACCTGGCTGCAGATCTGCCAGAGCTGCGGGAGACTCCTGGCACTCCAAAAGAACCTCGCTGTGCGGACAACACCCGGAACTGTTTCTCATTTGGGACTTTTTTGTGTGCAGTACTCTTTTGTGGTCCTGTGCACTTTTTATGGGGTGTATTGCAAATCAGTTACTGTCTTTTGTATCTAAGATGGTTGTAAGGGATCTGTTCATACAGCTGCATTTAATGTTGCTGCTTGTCAGCTCATGGACAGTTACGCTCCATCAAATCTGTTTGACAGTTGCTTGCCATTTGGAATTCAGAGACACCACTTTCACATGAAAGACACAGGCACTGGGTGTATCAGGATCATTCTGCTTCAAGAAATTAATGACTGTGTAAACATAATCAAAGGACTGAAGATAAAAAAAAAAATTTAAAACTGAAAAGAGACTTGTCTGTATTGCAGAATTCGGCTGAAGAGTCTTAATGCAAATACAGACATTGGTTCCCTGGCTCGAAAAGTTGTTGAAGAATGCAAGCTCATTCACCCCTCCAAGCTTGGAGAAGTAGAACAGCTGCTGTACTACCTGCAGAACCGCAGAGATGCCTCAGCAGGAAAAGGTAAAAAATACAGGCACGAAGTAGCTTGGGACGGGGGTCCCTCAGCCTTGAACAACTACTGTGTGAGGTGTTTCTAGATGAGATCCCAATGTGCCTGATGAGTTTTTTGGGGATAGTGACAGTAGGGGAGATGGATGGTTTAATCACCCTTGAAAAAATTTATGGTCTTGGAGTGAGATTGGAGGAAATTACCTTTCTAACAACTAAATTTATTTTATTATTTTGGTTAAACTTAGTATTGATGCGTCTTACTGGCTGCCTTGTGCTTTAGCAGGACTTGAGAGGTACAGATTCTGGTATTTGGTGCAGCCTCTTCATTTTGAATCTGCACTTGCAGTGACATCAAAAGTCTCTGTGACGATCTTCCTAGAAAGATCTCTGCCATCACCTCTTGCAAGGGTGGATTCAGCCTAGGCTGAATTTGGGCTGTGTGTAAAGCTGGAGAGCTTAAGAGCCTGACAAGCTTTGGTACGGTGTAGCAGACAGTTTGGGGTATTTCTCTCTCATCTTGTCATCTTAAGTTCCTGGCCTCTTGGTGGTCCTATTTATGTCTTAGGTTTACCTTAAACTTTCTGCTCAGGGGACAGTTTAATATTAAACATTAGATCCTACATTACCTTGTGGTTAGCAAGGTTTCTTGCAACCATGAAATGGTAAGCTTTGTTCTTGAGCGGGATTCCTAGTGAGACAAGTTTAAAACAAAGATTTATGTTATATATGTGGTTTGACTATACGCACTTTGCATGTTTTACCCTCTTTCTCTCTGCATTTCTGCGTCTTGGTGTGTCACAGGGCACAATCAGAATCAGAGCTGCTGAGGTATCTCACTGTGGAAGTGCATGTTGTCACTCTGGGCTCTCAGGTTTATTACCCTCTGTCTCCCCAGCTGATGGGGCTATAACTGATCATTTAGACTGAGTTGTTAAAAGGCAGCTGAGGGTTTGCCTTACTGCCTAGGGACTGTTCAGCTTCAGAAACCTGTATTCATCTGGCAGGTCAGCTTGTCAAAAGGACTTTGACCTTGATTTGACTAGACTGTTCATTTATGAGAGCACTGGATACGTGTTTGGTCTGTGAATGTGTGTAACTTAACAACACCCATGTCTTTTTCTTTATAGAAAAGAAAGAGAAAACCAGCAAGCCAAAAGATCCACCCCCATTTGAAGGAACGGAGGTAAATATTGGTGTTAAAAGAGAAATGCAAACCCCCGTTTACTACTTCAGTAAGCAGTTATAAAAGGGAGGAGGGGAGAGGAGATGCTGAATTTTTGTGTTTTTCTGCTTCTTGTTTTTTAAACAAAGAACTTGGTTTGCAAATATTGCACAATGGAAAAAAATTATCTCCATAAAGGGTAAAATATTTGACTTGCATACTTGCCCCTCCAAGTATAGCATGCAGCAGGACAGCTAGTGAGGTCTGGAACATCTGACAGGACACAGAATCGTGTCTGAGCATCCTTTGTTTTTAGGAGTTCTGTCTCCTCAGATTTCCTGGTGTTCATTGGCAGTGATTCTGCATGTGTTGAGGTTTTTTAACTTGTATTTTATTATTGCTTAAGATCTGTACTCAGAAGCTGAGTGCCCTTTTGTCTCATGACTAAATAACTTTGTGATTGCTGGTGTTGAATTGCCATCTCTCTGTGAAACCCTTGCTTCTGACTGCTTTCAGATTGATGAAGTTGCCAATATCAATGACATGGATGAGTACATTGAGTTACTGTATGAGGACATTCCTGACAAGGTGCGTGGCTCTGCCCTCATCCTGCAGCTGGCCAGGAATCCTGATAATTTAGAAGAGCTGCTTATAAATGGTAATTTTAAAACCCAATGGTAATTTCTCTTGATGTGCTGTTAATTTGTGTCCAGGGAAAAGTAGTTCACCTTTAATTTGGGATTTTCTTTAGTTTGCTAGACTCTATTTCTCTGTATATAATAAGGTGGCCATCAAAGTCCAGTTGGATCTCTCTACGAATGGATGCTGCTCAGACTGGTCTTAGGTGGGCCTAATACTGAAATCTTCCTGGCCTCTACAGGCTTCAGGTTTTTTTTTCTGATCCTAGTTATTTTGATGCTAAATTAACTTCAGCTGGCATTGCTGCTGGAGATGAGAATGTATTGTTGTATTCTGTAGATCAGGAAACTTGCCTTGAAAAGGAGATTTGAAAGTTGATGTAAGCTGATTTTGTAATTTTCTTCCCTTGCCGCTTTTGTCTCTTTTGCTGAGCCCTTATACCTTCACGTGCCTTGAGTAAATGATGACTTCAGTACATACTCATCTTGCAATATCACCAAGGAAGATGGAATGGGATGGGAATGGTGAGCCATGAAATAATGGCTTGTCCCTATGAGTTGTTGAAAATATTTCAGTGCTTTGTGTTCCCAGTTGGCTGCTTTTCTCATTCTGATTAAGTAACATGGTGTACATGAAGAGGTAGGGGAAGGTGAATGGAAAAGTGAGATGAAATAAGACAAGGAGAAATAAATATAAATTATTAAATAATATGAAGTTAATTGAGGGGGAAAAATAAATAGAAAGGTGGGTAAGATACTGTCTGTCAAGGTAGAATTTAAAGGAGGATTGAAAGTGAAAATTGTCATGTTTTAGGCTGGGGACACAATGTAGTATGTAACACAGAGCTGGCAGAGGCCCCACTGTCTGACGGTTAGTGGTAGCTTTAAGATGACTTTGGTGTGTGGTTGCAGTTTCCTTCCATGTTGTCACCTCATAGGGTTTGTGACAGGATGTCCACCTGGGGTACTTTCTAGTTCGGTACAGTCTCTAAACAGAACTTGTGAGCAGTGTTGCCTGTTAAAGTGAAATACCTGGGGATGTCTTCCACTAGAAAACTGATAGATGTAGAATAAGCTGTATTCAAATTCTGAGGCTCACAAGATAAAAAGGAGGGACACAAAATGCTGATGCTTCTCTAAATCTTGTTTCACTTCAGAAACTGCCCTGGGTGCATTGGCTAGAGTGCTGAGGGAAGACTGGAAACAAAGCATTGAACTGGCTACCAATATAATTTACATTTTCTTCTGCTTTTCAAGGTGAGTGCAGAGTCCCTGGGTTTAGAGACATGAGGAATGTAGCTCTGCTTAGTGGCTTTTCATTTGTTTTCTGGACTGCGCTGCAGAACTTCACTGAAAGAGGAAAAACAAACGCATTTGTGCCTCAATTTTATCACTTATAACAAAAAGAACTCTCATGGTGAGGCAGTGTCTAAGAGAGCTGGGAAGAAACTAGTAAAGATTCTGACTCATAGCTTTGTGTCAGAAATAAAGGGTGGTTGAGCTGCCACCTATAATTTCCATCAGCACTCCTATAGAGAAGAAACAATGTTCAAAACTGAAGTGAGTGCTTGCTCTTATTTAGCTATGCCAGTGTTTCAGCATACCTTGCCTAGAAACAATTCAAGCAGAATTTGCATTTACCTTGGTTTTAGGTCTCTGTTGTATTTCTGGTGAGGAGAGAGTGCTGTGAAGCACTTGCAGTATGGAAGGCAGGGCTGAGGGGAAAACCTTTGCCTTTATGCATGGAAAATTGGAATGTGTTTTTATTTTGACCTGGAACAACAAATTGCTCCTTGTCTCTGTACAAGTTGAGAAAATATTCATGTTTTTCAGGGATTGTTCTTGTTTTGAACTAGTTTTCCAATAGGGAAATGCTATAATGGGGCACACAGTAAATACCTTTTTTTATATTTCATGTGGTGCAGTATCGGGTCATTGCCAGCATAGATGTCAAAATAGATATGGAGTTGTTGGCATTTATTCCTCACAAGTATTATTTCTTCAATGTAGTTTCTCTCAGTTTCATGGAATAATCACACATTACAAAATTGGAGCTCTGTGTATGAATATCATAGACCATGAGCTGAAGAGACATGAGCTTTGGCAGGAAGAACTTGCTAAAAAGAAGAAAGCTGATATCCTTTTGATGTTCTGGCATAGCTTGATGGCTTCTGACTTGTCTTGATAAGTGTTGTTGGGTTATACAAGATGAGTACACAGCACCTTCTGTAAAAGCGGTAGAATTTACTAGAAAGTGCAAAATACAATTGCAGATATGAAAAAGCCCAAGAATGACAAGTTTGGGATGCTGAAGAGGTTAAGCTGAAGCTACTAAAGCGGCACAAGAAAAAAAATGTTGTATTTTATCAGTAGTATGTCTTAGAACAGATGTGCTGCTTATTAGGGTGTAATATATCCTGGCCTAGTTGGAGAGAAGAATCATGGCCTGGATTACAGGTGTAGCAAGCTGTTGCTGAGGTAGAGCCTTGAGAGTGGGTATTCCATAGATCTCTTGCTTTTAACTAGTGATTGAGTAACACTTTTGAGGACAATTGTCATCTAGCCTGTGTAATTTTTCTCCGAACTCCTTAACTTCTGCAATTCACTTGATGAAGATCCTGAAAATCAAACTCTGAAAAAGGACTATGAGAAAACTTACAAGAAATACAAAGGGCTGGTTGTCAAGCAGGAACAGCTGCTGAGAGGTACCAAATCCAAATAGCAAATTATTTTGTTGTTGGTAAACGTGGCTGAGGGATTCAGTTTGATTCTTGTTATAACCAGGATGTCTTAAGCATACTGAATGTATGGATGAACATGGAAGAGTGTTGCCAAAGAATAGGGAGAAGACAAGTACCCAGTCACATTGTTTGACACTATTAATAATTTTAAAAGCCATTTGTAAGAAGAAGAAGAGCAAAAGTGATCCACTTTGCTTTGCTCATGATGTGGGTTTGGGAGAAGTTGGGTATTTGGGTTTTTTTGGCTTTGCCTAGCTTAGCTTCTGTCTGACTCATTGAATAGATTTCATTCTATCTCAGTTTTTGTACTAAAATACACCTGATGTTGGACTGAAATTGTCTGAGTGGCAAACCTTTCCTGAGAGGGGCTTTTTAATGGTTCCTGTTGGAACTGAAATTTAAAAAAATACATACCGCACAACATAAAAAGCTTCTAGTGATCATAATTTTAATTTTCTTTCAAATCCATGATTAGAATTGATCTTCTTAGTGCTTTTTAAGGAGGAATAAAAAACATTCACAGGCAGTTGCCTTCAAAATGCATTGGCAAGGGAGCATAATGCTTCTGAAAGTCTCGTCTTCAGCACTTAGAGTGTGTATAGAGACTTGTTCAGTTGTGTTGGTTTTGATCTGTTGGTATTATTTGTTAGTTGCAATTTACCTGCTCCTAAACCTCGCTGAGGATACTCGCATTGAGCTGAAGATGAGAAACAAGAACATTGTCCACATGTTGGTGAAAGCACTGGACCGGGATAATTTTGAGCTGCTTATCCTTGTTGTAACCTTCCTGAAGAAACTCAGCATTTTCATGGAGAACAAAAATGATATGGTGAGGCTTGTAACACTGTACTGCAATGCTGGAAAGGTTGGAGTTCTGAAAACTTTGTGTAGTTGGAGGGAAGAGGGAGACATCTCTTTTTACACTAAGTATCTCTAGCACTAATTATCCTGTTTTGTTACAAGTAAAATAAGTAAAAGAAAAGAAGCACAACATCCAGTCGTAACCTACTGCAAACATTTCTGAGGAACTGTCATCCCAAACAGAGAATATGATCCTGCTGCCATTAGCTCCTAAGAACTGGAGGCAGTTATTCTTCATAAGCTTTCTTTTTTTTTTGGTGAAGTCTTACACTTCTGAAATTGTAGCATAATTTTTTTTTTTGACTTCAAGCTCTAGCCAAGTATCTCCTTTACGGATCTTTTAATAGATGCTTGACTTCACCTTTGTGCCTTTACTACAATTAATTAGATGAAAATGATAAATTTTCCTTATCCAAGAGGTAATCTGAGATCCATGGTACACATAGATTGTGAGATGAAAAGATCTGTAGTGAATTAATTGGACCTTTGCATGCATGTGCATTGAACACTGCAGACAAGAAGTATCTCCCTTATTTATATATGGTACTTGGTTAGGAAAATAAGAATTAGCTCTCCAGCCCACTGATTTGCTGGCACACTTTCCCCATTCCATCTGATCTAGTGGAAAGACAAATGAAACAAAGTTGTTAAATTGATTTTATTTCAGATTGTTGTAACAGTTTTGAAGGTGTTGGTGTGCTTCAGGTCAGCTGTCTGAGCATTCCTCACTGATAATAAAGATGATACCTTTTTTCTCCACAGTATTATTAAGGAAAGCTACCAGTGAATGAGAAGGTGTTCTGATATTTATATTGGGCAATAATACAGAAATGTCAAAGGCAAAATTAACCAAGATTAGTTGTGCAGCACCTGATTCTAAGTAAAACTGAATAATCCATATGTATTTATAGCACATTCTTTCCTTGGCTATTCAAGGACCATATTAAATTCAAAGCAGTGAGGTAGGAGTTCTTGCTATCTGATTGTTTCTGATCAAAGCTGTCCAGTCAGTTGTTTGATTATTGCACTGTGCTGTGTGGGGAGAGCTGTAGTTTCTTTTCTTAGTTTAGTATTCATTCAGTGTCTATTTATAACCAGACTAGTAATATACATGGAGAAGTCTGAAGAATGCCAAGTAATTTTATGTGCCTCCTTCTGGCCAAAGAAGGATCTGGGAAACAAAAAATGAATGCATTTAAAAGATTATGTCAAATAAAAGCACAGAAATGTTGCTTAAAACAGGATAAAAATGTTCTGAAGTCTTGCCAGTCAATGTTCAGATGTGTTTTCTGGCGGGTAAAGTGAACATGATCTCAGGAACTGATACCACTTCTCAGTTCCTGGATCCCACTTTTTAATTTGAAAGTGATACATGTTTCAAGATGACTTTCATGCTTTTATTAAATTAACATGCAGGATGGCATGCCTCTTCTGAGAGCACATGCACACTTCTGTTTAGGGGTTCATTTGAAATTCATAATGAAAGGTCTCAAATTCTTTTTGGATGCCAATTTTCTGTCTTTCTTGGTTGGGTCTGTCTTTGACTCTACTGGCAGTTGCTGCAAGATTGCTTGTGTTTAAGTTTAAATGAGTTCTCTCACCCCAATCTAGTTTTGCAAGTGATGTCTTCTCCACATTCCTGCAGTATTCCAACTGTGAGGAATGTTTCCAAGACATCTGAACTATTTGGTTCAAAAACTTTTTTAATCAATGTTTCCCAGTAACCCAATCTAGAAGACTTCAACCACAAAGGCATAAGCAAAACTGCTTCAGATGAAAATGCATTAACAGTCACTATTATGGCTACACATTGGATATTGAAGCCAAAGTAAGTTTGGGTGGATTATGGATTTTTTTTTTTCCTTGAAATACAGGTTGAAATGGATATTGTTGAAAAACTTGTGAAAATGGTGCCATGTGAACATGAGGACCTGCTGAATATCACTCTTCGACTCTTGCTAAATCTCTCCTTTGACACAGGCCTGAGAAGTAAAATGGTCCATGTTGGTTTGCTTCCCAAACTCACTGCACTCCTGGGTATGTTTTCTTTTGGTCTAACACAGACATTTCAGCAGGGACAGTGGAGCTGTTTGCATCATGATATGATGTGCCTAAAAGTTGCTGTCTTTACCACTTCCTCACTACTCACAGCTTCTCAGCATTTACATCATCTTGTCACACACAGGTTTAAACAGAAGTTTAGAAGGTTTCCGGTAGATTTATTTCTAGGTTCTCCTAAACTCTAGAATGAATCTTCCAGTCTTTAAAAATTATTTTGATAGCTACCTGAAAACCACATGAGCTGACACAAGGGATGTTTGTAATTCTGGGGGAGCACCTAGGAAAAATAGCCAGCAACTTCACAGAGCCTAGCTGATGGAGGTACAAACTATATATATATATATTTATTTTTAATGAAGCTTGATATACCTGCTGGCTCTTGTAACTCGTCCAGCCATATCAGAAATCTCCCAATTTTGTTAGTTTTAAGTCTAGGCAGTACTGATTTCTATACTTGCAGCTTGGCAATCTTGTGTTAAGATCATGTAAGTACATCAGTTACAAGTGAAACTTTTTGTTGTCTCTACAGGAAAGCCATGGAAACAATAAGCAGTTTGGGAAAAGCAGAGGATTGTTCTATTTGATCACTGTTGTATGCTGGAGTTCTGAGGAGGGAGTTTTATTGCTTTTTGTGTGTTCTTTGGCTGATACTACCTGAAGGCTGCTCTTCTAGATACACCAAAGGTTTAGCAGGTTTTGGCTCCAAGGATTGCTAAGTGGGAATAGAGGATCTTGTCTTGTGTGAATCACTGATGCAAGACATTGCTGAAGTCTTCTGAAATATTTTGACTTTGGGATGTGCTAAATCCAGTGCAGATGGTGTGTCCAGATAATAGTGGGAGGGTAGGCAGTGCAGTGGTGAATCTGAGCTTTCTCCTCTAGCTTTGTAGTCTCTTAGGATTGTTTGTCTCCTTAATTCTTCTTCAGCCTCAACATGGCCTTATTGCTGTTTAGTGAATACCATGAAAACTTACAGTGCTTTGGAAGCCTTAATGCTGTTGGTGATTATTATGTAACAGCTGCCTGATACATCCCAAAATGACCTCACATCTTTTTATGCTTTCTGTCCCACAACCACGTTTGCCCTGGTCTGAGCTAGGATGATGAAAATTGGCATTTGGAATCCCTCTTCTTTATCTTTTTATCCTCAAGACAATGTTATTTGGTAGTAAAGTGAACTGAGAAGTGGAAGCTGATGAGGAAATATCTTTTCTCTTGTTTGAGAGAGGATCTCATTAGTTTCAGCTTGAGTTGTAAGCTTTTTGGAGCAGGAACTTGTCCCTTTTGCTCATACAGCAGATAGTGCTGTGATCTAAGGGAAGCTTCTGGGGGTTTGCCACCCCAGGCAATGGCACAACACAAATCACTGAAGTCCCTGCTCCCAGAAATTCCCCATTTAATATTAGAGTCAGACTGAACTCACCAGTTAAATATCTGCTTTCTAGTGTCTGTTTCTAATGTGGAGAGGAGAATTGCTTTTCAAATGCCATTCTCCTAGGGTTGTAACTAGGCCTGTGTGGGAGGCTGTTTGGCTCAGAAGAACTGGTTGCTAAAATTGGAGTCTGTTCCTGAAGTGGCTGTTAGGGTAATCTACTGCAAGTCCTGCAGTGTTTCTTTTCTCATCTTGGAAGTATTCAACCATTTTATTCTCTTTTTTTTTAAATTATTTTTTCATAGAGGCATGTGCTGTTTGCCCTTGCTTCTCCCTGTAGAATTGGTTGATACGTATTTTTGGTGTGCTAGCTAGAAAATCTAGGTAGAAATATTGTCTATTACTTGTTTCTTGAAGCCATCACTGTGATTTGTGAGACTCTTCTTGGTGTGGTGATTCAAGCACTTCTCAAATGCATCACTTGGCGTATCCTGTCTGAGAGAAGTCTGCAACTTGAATAATAAAACAGCCATACGCCAGATGCCCCATTTATACAGGTTATTTGGGTATTAAACACACATTATTCAAGTCAGTACCCTTCAGTTTACATTTGCAGGTCATCTCCAAGTGCTAACACAGCACAACAGCTGTTGACAAGTCCCTGTACAACTCCTAATGTCAAGAGGTCAAGTGTGCTGACTCAGCCTCCTGAAATTAAGCATTTGTGCATGCTGGGCCTCTGAGTCTTTAGCATGGGGTTTGAGATGAGTATAAATTAAGTGTAGTAGGTGTTTAAGGGGAGAGTTCAGATTGCAAAGAATTAAGGGATTTGTTAGGCAGTGGTTTAGGGTTGAGCATGGAGGTGGATGCAGTCTTCAGTTCTGGAAGATGCACTGCTTTCCCAAGGGACATTTAATTGGGAGCAGGAAGGCTCTAAATGTAGGTAGAGGCTGAAGCAGTGGGAATGGACTGGCTTCAGCTGAGCTCCCAGGAATGGAATAAGTATGCCATGGGTATAATGGACAAGGACCATCTTCTTTCTTTCCATTGCACTCCAGAGTGTTGAGGCTGCTGTTGAAAGCATGGACATGAGAAATTCTGCTGAAGTCTTGGTTTCCATTTTAATTAGCTTTTTCTTTTTAATGGTGCCAATGCCTGCTTCCCCATGTAGCTGTGCCAGTCAGCACCACTCTCTCATTTTCGTGGCTTCTCTTCACAAGTCTCAAGTATTGTATATGACAAGACTCCTCTTGCTCCCTGCAGGCACCCAAATTAATCAGCTACAGCTGATCTTTGTTATGCTGCGACTCTCAAAGAGCTGTATGCAGCTGAGGGAAGTTTGGCTTCAGACTTGAGATCTGAAGCTGAAGCAGAGCTGTGGAGGCCTATAAGATAGAGTCTGCTGTATTCAAGTTTTTCCATACATAAGATGGTTGAGGCGCTGTGAAAAGAGATTTTGTTGCTTTGTGTGACTTCTGTCTAAGAAAACCTTTTAAATGTTGAATCACTGAGGCCCTGCAGAGAACGTCTTTTGTCATGTGGCTTTGTTTTAATACTTAGGAAAGATCAATCTAAACATGATTTCTTTCTGTGCCAATATATGTGAAGTAGGACTTTAGTTGCCTAAGGTGAGAATTCATGTGAATTCACCGAGTGGTTTAAACTAGATGTTTGCCTGAAACGTGGAAAACACAGGTTCAGTGTCTTCCAGTCATCCACTTGGAAGGAGAGACCAAAGCAGCCTGCTACACGTGACTATGGAGGTTTAGCTTCACTCTTAGTGGCACAGTTCAAGGGCAGTGGGGTAGAGGAGTGACTTGCTCCAAATATGGTAGAGTTTGGAGAGGGAGAAGATAGAGTTGAACTTAAAAACAGGATATAAATCTGTTTACTTAATCCCTGGAAATGCTCTTCCACCATTGGACATAAGGGAAATGTTACCCTTTTTCATAATTCTTCCCCTGGATGTGTGATTGGCTTCTAAAGTAAATGCCCTGGCAGCAAACAGAAGAAAACATTGTCTACAAGGAAGAATAAAAACCCCTCACTTTTCGTTTGGACCAAATCCACTTTGTTTTTCAGTTAAGTGGCCAAACCAAATACAAAATTTTTAGTACAGCTCTCTTAAATATAGGCACAGCTTGTGATTCATATTCTTCTAATAAGGGTGCTATTTTATGCTGCGTCTGAGTTGTTTCTTAGCCTTTGTGAAGTGAGACAAATAGTTCCCCATTTGCCGTGAGAACAGCAGGCAGTTTGTACAGCAGAGCCAGCTGAGTGCTGCTGTGGGGGTTATGGCAGCCTGCAAACCTCATGGTGAACCCCTGTTCAGAAGCAGCTCATGGCAGCATCCCTGTGTGGTGGGCAGTACTGACATTTCTGGGTCCTCCCAGTAGTTAGTTGTCCCTCTCTAAGCATGCAAATTGCAGAGAATGTTGCAAAAGCTGTTACAGTGGGAACTGTTGCTGCTCAAAGAGTAAAAGGAGTAGGTCTGGCTCCATGCAGGGAACAAACATTTTTTTATGATGTGTGTGCTCATCTCCCAGAGCTGCTGGACAGTTCTTAGGTGTACTCAATGCATATTGTCCTGAAATGCCATTTTCTTTTCCCCAGTGCAAGCCATGCTGAAAGAATGAAACCCCATTATGCTTGGAAGTCAGGCTTCAGTTTGGTTGCTTGCAATTGCTGTCTGCTTTTAAAAATTGAAGGCTGATTGAACACAGATACTGGTGAGCTAAAAAATGGGTGGGTCATAAAACAGGACCAGTTGCAATTCAGGCCCAAATGGAACATGGAGTGCAGAAGGGTTGTGCATACAACTGCAAAAGTGCCACACAGTGCCAAGATAGTCAATCTCAAAAAGATTTTAGGTGGTGAGGAACATCCTGGGTTATGTTTTTCAGCACATATTACAGTGGCTGAAAGCAGTTTGGCTTTGTGGATTTGTGTTCAGCCAAGCAGACAAGCATTTGTTACACAGCACTCTGAAATACAGTGTGGGCAGCCCCAGGCAGTAGCCCTAGGGTTTTGCCAGTCACAGATTGTGCCCAGTTTCTCTGCCTTATTAATGTGAGCATCCTGGCACGATGCTCTTAATTTCTTGGTGTTCTAAGACTTAGTATCAGCACATTGAGAAGCAGTAGCCACCTAATCTTAGATAAAAATTCAAGGGCTGTGCAATGGTTTGCAAACTCCCAAGTAAGTCAGACTGCTCTGACTTGTAAATTTAAGCTGGAGAAACCAGAGCAGAGAGTAGCACTGACAGTCTGATTTAGTCCTCAGTGAAGAGCCTGTCTTTACTGGATTCATTGATAGAATTTTTTCTGGGAACTGCTGAAATTCCTCTGATATTTTTCCATTCTTTACAAGTTGGGTTTAATGAGCAATCAAAGAATTGCCGAACAGTTGTATGTTGGGCTTCTTAACAATCAGGTCTTGATATGGTATGCAGCCAAGCTGGATTATATGGTGACTGCTGTTTAAAAAGCCACGTAGTACTTTGCTCTCTAATTAACGGAGTGCTGTGGGTTTTTAATGCTCTATTCCTTTTATGAAAGTTTCTTTTAAGAAGGCTTAAAGTAGATGTGCTCTCTTTATGAGTTCACTTGGCCTTTTTGTAATGAACTTATTATGGAGCTTCACACATCTGTTGAAAAATGGAGCTTCTTATAGGCTACTGCAGTGTTTTTTCTGACTTTAATGGGCCTCGTTTATCCTATAAAGAAGCATACATTTTCTTACCTGATCAAGTGAGCAAACAATAAGGGTCAGATGTGGCAAAGACCTAACAAAAAGCACATGTCCAGCCATCAGGGTGAGGTAAAGTCATATCGGGATTGCTTGAAGTTATTAATGGCAGTAAAATTTATGCTTCCTCCTGTTTTCCCAATTAAATTGAGAAACCTTTTTTTTTTTCCTAAGGTGGCTCTGCAGCAGCTGGTTCCAATACTACTTGTGTGAATATTGCCTGGGGTGTCTCCATTCCTTTATAGTAAAGGCTGGCTGAAGCACATTAAGTAACAGCTCAACTACAGGGACCAGTCTGTTGGAAAGCAGTAATTATTAAGGGATTTATTTTAATGGTAGTTTTTTTATCATTTGTGGTGAGTATGGCCAAGGCTTAAAAAAAAAGAAAAGCCCTCAACAACAAACAAAAAGAACCATGACACAAAAAACCCCACAAACCAAAAACATCTCTTTAACATTCATATTCAAAATCCTTATTAGAAGTGCAGATAGACCTAAGCATGTCTGAGTGACTTAAGGAGAGTGTTGGGTGCACAATGTGTCTTAGAACCCAGCACTTAAATTTAGATACCTTTAATGTGGATCAGACAGCAAACTTCAAAGAAAAATTGACTTCTCATTTTGAGAAATATAGAACTCAATGTAGGGACTTATCAGTGTCAGGTGAGTGAAAGCTCATTGCTGTGGTGTGCTGGTCACAAGGGCATGTGTGTACTTAGCTGTGTTACTGGCTTTTTTAGTAAAGAGGATAACTTTGGTGTGACAAAAGAAACTAACTTCATGTCTGTTGACTGAAAATAGAAATGTTCATGGCAGCAGCAAAGACAGGAGTGGAGAGATGGCAGCAACCTAAAGATGGGGGAGCTGAGCTGTTGGAAATTCACTGAACTGATGCGGGGAAAGGATCCCCTGAGCCAGTATTTCTGTTGTGGAGCTTACAATATGTGACTGATTAATTCAATGCTTTTAATGGTTTCTTAGCTTATTGCAAGAGCAAATTAATACTTAACAGTAAAAACTAAATCTTCTGCTGAACTGTTGACATCTGAAAGCTTTACAGAGCTTAACTTGGATGCCTGAAGCATGACAGAACACAAACAACTAGTTCCAGTTTCTTGGAAAAATCTTCATGAAGAAGGAGTGGGGCACTTCTGTAATCTTCCTGATCTATGGTAACATCATAAAGCCTCTATGAGGGCCAGGGTGGAAGAGAGGAGCACCTTTTCTAGAGCTGTTGTGAAGGCTGGGGGCAGAGGGGTGGCCTCAAAGGACCACATGGAACAATTTTGCCGCTGGAATAGTCCTAGAGATCCTGAGGATTTTACAAGTTCAGGTGTAAGGGTGAAGGTTACACTCTGCTTTCCCTCAAGATGCGTGGAAGCATCTTAACTCACAAGTTTGTTCTTTACTTAAGAGTTTCTCGAATGAGTGCTGAAGTCCAGGAGACCAACCGTAGATTTCCATGGCTGCAGTTGCTGAGGTGAGAAGTGCTTTGTCAGTTGATAATATTCTCTTCAAACCCTTTTAAATTGGTGTTTGAATAATATGGAACTCAATTCTTACTATCTGGAAGACTGAAAAGCTCAACCAATATTTAACTCCACTTTTTGGGCTAAGTAGATTTGAACCTCAGCTTTGTACTTCAGCATCTTCCAAACACTGGTAAAACCAGTTTCCATTTCAAAGTGGTGAATCATCCCTTTCTCAAGGCAAGAGGCAGCATCCTGCATTGGGTTTGTTCCTCCTTCAAGCAGGAGCATGTTGGAGTACAGCTGCACCATGCATTCAGAGCTAGCTGCTCTGCTGTGGAGCCATGAGCACAGAAAACCTCCACCTATTTCCTTTCCCACTGAATTCCAAACAGATTAGAAGGGTGTGTTTAGATCAGAAAAGTCTCAATATTTTCTAGTGATTTTAATTGGAACAGTTGATGTACTTTAATGAAATATAGTGCAGAAATGGCAAAAATTATGCATGTCCTGTACATTTCCATTTAATCTATGTAGCTTAGTGGAGACTTCTAGAAGAAGAGCTTTGCTTGGAATTTTTTCCACCTACTTTGGAAGTGTCTGTTTTCTTGGTCTGAATCAGACTAAGAACCTGTTCTGATTTCTACCTTCTCATAATAACAACATTAGTTAACTCTTATTTCTATCTCTTGCTTTCTTTCTTGGTCATAGCCTAACCCAAAACATACTACTTTTGTAGAGAAAAGAGAAGCAGCTTTACCTTCTTCTTTCAGGGATAATCCTACTGCCTCTTGATTTCTCTCTAATCTGAACTTTCAGTTGATTTCTCTCTGCTTTGTGAAGTATATGGGATATTGCAACTAATCAGCTTCTGTGTGAAGTTACATGAGTTCAAGTATGATTGGTTATAGCCCATCCTAAGGAACAAAAATGGGGTGTGTTTTGCTGTAGGAAGAGCAAGCCTCAAAAAAGGACGCACCTAAATCCAGCAGTGTGTTAATTACCCAGTGGCTGTGCTGTGTTGTCTTTATGAGTGACAATGCTGCAGTGAGGTGGTTACTGAATGTTTTTCAGTCTGTCTTGCGTGGAATTCCAGGCAAAGAAGTGGAGCCTGAGGCTCCAGACGTGCAGCTTCATTTTGTCTTGTGCTGGAGCATTAAATAACTCAAATTAGTCAGTGTTTAGTCCTTTAGGATTCATCACTATAGTTCTTTCTTTGTTTCCTAGAAAAGAAATTGTAACCAGGTTTCAGATGTGGCATATACTGAGTTCTTTGGGTGAAGGGGAAAAAAACCCCAGAAAACTAAACCCCAAACCCAACCCTGGCAACACTGAGATTTTAAATTAGGCTTATGGTATGAAGCCAGTTTCAAATAACATAAAGGTGGCACAAGAGGGGTTATTAGTATGTAATTACTATCATAATGTTTTATTTACAATGTCTAGTCTCCTTGAGTCTGAGCAGATTTGAAAATTCTTTCAGGTTCTCTTGATAAAATAAACTCATATATCCAATATGATTTATATTTACATATGTAAATCAAACCAATATGTGTCTAAAGCACACACAGACTAACTTAGTCCAGCTGTTTCAGAGTTGTGACGAATGAGATGGGATAGAGGTAAGTGGAGATGCCTTTCTGTAACTTTTTTCCTAAAATCACTGCTAATTTGAATAAAACAGCTTAACTCTTGGTTAAGCTGTTTTCTGACATTAGGGTGAGACAGTACATAGATCTGATACTCAGCTTGTGGCATTCCTATTAATGTAGATTTCTTACTTGCCTACTTTTGCAGCACATCACATTAGGGTGTTAGAGTTTGAAAGTGAAATAAAGATTCACTCTGCCATTTTAACAGGTATTTATCGTCGTTTGTGTTCTGGTTTTGATTTAGTGGTGTTAATGTTTTGCACATGGGTGGGATAGGGCATATTTCATATCTATGGTGGAGACATTGATGGTTCCATTAGAAATGGTAGCTATTTGATTTACTGATAGTGTTATATTTGAATAATTTAGTCCATAATTTATATCCTTGTTTTTACTTTAGCATTTGAAAACTGAATGCTGCTGCTGCAACTGAGACTGGCAATTCAGTTTTACAGCTTTAGGGTTTCTCTTTTTGTCATGGAGCTAATGGAGGATTTTTTTATTTTAAGCTCACAAAATGAACCAAAATGTAGGACCTGATCTTGTGATCAAGAAATTGTATTTTTTTCTTTAGCTTCTGCTACTAATACCATTTAGATCTTTTACCATAGTAAGAACTAAACATGGAATTCAGGCATTGGTCCCTAGAACTGGCACATGGCTGCTTATTAATGTTCAAAGGCTAAAAATCTGAAGCCATTTTGAACTCAGAACCCATCATGTATTTATTTCCCTCTCTAATTTGCAGAAAACTAGTTGTGAAAACAGCCCCAGGGACCTGATATTTTTCCATCCCATCTGCTCCAGCTGAACTACAGCTGCAAAAAAAAAATCTAAGTATTGTTTCTATAAACTGTTGAGTGTATTTTATAACACAATAATTCCCACAAAATCAGTAACTGCAGTTAATGACTGGTTTGTTAAGGCATTAACTGCACTCAGCTGGGAATGACCAATTTCTCAGGAATGGCTGTATAAGAACTAAGGCTAATTCAGTTACACTTTCAAATAATTATTTGCTTAATTAATGGTAGATTCTTTTGGAAATCCTATCAAAGTGCTTATGACCCCCACATTTAATATCCAATGAGTTCATGATGATTCATGTTTTATTGCCATAAATACCAGAAGAATCCATAATGACTAGGCCATTATTTTCCAGGGCTGCCCTTACTGCTTTAGGCCATTTGGCTATTCTGCCTTCAGTCATAAAAAGCTTGATGCTCAAAACTACCAGCATTTGTAGGCCACAATTTTCTGGCACCCCACCAAAACTTTGGTGATTTTTATGAACACGTTTGGCAGAGATCTGGTTTTTCTTTCCTGTCTTGATTTTTCTAGTTAGGGCAATAACTGATGCCTACTGTATGCAGTCATAAGGAAGTCTTCCTTGCAATGTCTGCTTTTTCATGTGTGGCCTTCAGCAGTGGTCAAAAATAGCAGAAAAGGTATCACTTGCATGCATTGGAAAGCTGTTTTCCAGCCAGGTGCTGGGCAGGGTTTGAAATTTTTACAGCCAAGTCTTTATGCAATGCTTGACTCAGGGCTAATTCATTAGCATTCAGATGAGTAGAAAATAATTAGAAAAAGGAAGCATGGTACTGACATATTCAAGTAATAGTTAACAGATGCCAGTTTATATTTTTGGAAGGGAAGTACCAATGTAAAAAGATGAGAATTGGCTTGGTAGGTTTGTCAGAATCTGTCACTTCTTACACTTTTGTGTAACCTTCAGCCTGCAGGTGATGCTTGGTGTTCAAAGTTCTTTAACTGTTGTATCTGTTCTCTTCCTAATCTTCAACAAACTGGTTCTGCCTGGTCTCCAGTCAACTTTCCAACAAAGTGTATCCTTCCCAGCTGAGCACAAGATGAACAGTTGTGTTAAATCATATGCTTAGAAACAACCACCTCCTCTTGATTTTCCTGGAATGTTTGACTCTTTGGATCAGGAGTTGCTGCTGTTTTGCATGAGAACTGAAAAAGTCAGGAGGTTCTGCTTTTACTTCACCAAAGTGCATCCATAGGGAAAGCAAAACAGTGAAACTTGCAGACTTCAGACTGAAATTTTTTCCTTTCTGGGAAATTAAAATGTGTACACCATTAAAATCTTAAAAGATGGATTAGTTGCAGACTGTTTTCTTTTAGCTTTAGTTCTGTAGTTTACTTTTCTCATTAAATTAGTAGAATTCACTTGTTTTACTCACAATTGAAAAGTACTTCCTTGCTGAGGCTGTCCAAGATGTGTCTGTGATTTAAATGCTTTAAACCCTTCTCTGTTCCTTCTATTGACAATAGCATAGGAGAATTCAGGGAAAATTGGTCAGATAACTGCACAGCAAGGAGGAATTTAAATTGGGTTCTTCTCTTTGAGACTATAGCTGTCTTTGCCTTTTGCGTGTCATGAAATGTACTTTATGGAACATACTTTTGGAGAATTATTTAAGTGCCAGTCGTTAAAAACCAGGTCTTAGGAGTTCATTGAGATAAAATAAGTTTATTTGAATTCCAGATATTCTTCACACTTCAGGTTGAGTATCTGAATATTTTTGATTATTTTTGGTAGTTTTGAAACCAAGGTAGTGCTGTCATTTAGCACTGACACCCGAGGTGGTGTTCAGGCATCAGAAAGTTTATTGTGACCAGCTGGACCTCTGAAAAAAAGCGGTTAGAAAATCATGCAGAGTTTCTTCCAAAAAAGAAAACAGAAGGCCTTTACTGTTATATCAGCCTATTATGATTGAAAATAAGCCACTAATATTGCCAAATATCTGGAAGCTGGTAAGCTTACCAGTTGTAAAACTGTACCTTAGCTAATGCTTTATGTTAGCACAAATGAAACTTGCAAAAATAAGGAGGAAAAAAACCCATGAAGGACAGAGGTGTCATGGTTAAACAGTAAAATTTAGCATCATTCTTGTTAATGGTCTGCCAGTTCATATGTGTTGAAGGTCTGGTCTAACTTCATTCCAGTTTTCCTTGTTGGTGTTTTGGGGAGCTTTTTCCTCTTTTATACTGCCTTACCTTTTACTTCACACACTGTTCCTGCATTATCCAGGTAAGCGTAATTGTAATTTGAGTCTTGTGCTCAAGTCCTGAATATAGGCATGGAGTGAAGTGTTAAGAGCAGTGTAACAGATTTTTTTTTTTCCTTAGACCCATGAAATTTGGAGGAATAATTTATTCTGTAAACTTCTAAATTTGTATAGAAGAAACCTTTACCTGTATGTGTGGGAAGTTTTTTTCATGTAATTACTGTTTTCACAATGTTACTGCAAGAGAATAGGTAGGTAAGATGACCAGTCACAGGAGAAGCACTAAAGATAACACACACTTCATTTTGTTTGCTAGTACCTTGTGTGCTTTTATTTTCATAATCGTCAGAATAGCTTTCACATTTGGGCATTGTCCTTCCTCCAGCTGTTAAATGTATGGAAGATTATGATACCAGTTATGTTTTTTCAAGCAGTTAAGACTCTAGAAGGGTTTGAAAGGCCAGCTATGATGTTAGGTTAGACATGGCTAAGAATACTTCACTCACTTGTGTGGCAACTGCCAGAGGGGTTTCATGGGTCTCTTTTGATAGTTCAGTTTTGGAAAAGGCTCATTCTTAGGATAAAGGCACCATATCCTTGCTGCTTAAAGGAAATTCCAGCTCCCAGTGATATATGCAGAAGGAAGGTTTCACTGTGTTGGTTGCTGTTTGAGGTCTTTGTGTTTGCCAAATTATTAGATATTTTCTGACTTAGCTTAAATAGAAGTGGGAGTTGGGGTATTGCTGGTGCGTTGTGTAAGAACCGTGAATGAATTTTGAGTTGGTGACCTTATTACATCCTGGTTTAACTAATGTAAACATTCAAATGGAGGTTTTATCCCATATATAGCCAGTATCCTGCTCATATAGGGCTAGAGGAGAACTTGAGAATGCTCAGTCTGGGTTTGAGCAGTGAGTCAGAAGCAAATTTGTCTGTGTTGTTCTTAAACAGTTGTATGTTTGTGTAAGACGATTTTATAGAACATTTCGGTTAAATACTTCACATCCCACTCACATTAACTGCTCTAATTTTTCTCGAGAGTCTTTCTCTTTGGTAAATATTAATATGAAAATACACTCATGTAGTTTTTGATGTGTATGAAACGCAAAGGCACCGATGGGGTAATATTGTCATTTAGGATAGTAAAACAACAGTATGTGATTTGCTTGAAAGGCAGTGGATTCCTTCTACAACACCTCTTAGTAGTAGTTCTTATTTTTCTCTCTGGCGTTGGTACATTCTTTATTATTTCACTTTGAGACATGCTTGTTATTTCAATAGGTATATCCACAGCTAAATCTTAATTTTCTAGCTGGAAGCTGATTAAGCATTTCTCTGGATGGCCAGTCATTATCAAGCATTCCTTTCACAAAATATATTCCTTGCAAAGTGGGGTTAAGGAAGTGTTTTGTGGTGCTGGGAAGAGGAAGGAATATTTACCATTGCCCTGTTTCCCTCTTTACACTAATATGTGGTTCATTTGGCTAGGCCAGGCCAAGACCCTTTCACTAATGTGCCATTTCTGATTTGAGTTTTCCTTCTATCAGCTAGGATTGTTCTGCTTTTCATTTTCCTCTTTTGAGTATTTAACAACAGCTAAAAATACTTCTATTAATACTTTTTTTCTTGTTCTAGGAAACGAAAATAACAAAAAAGTAGCGATTTGCATTCTGTATCACATAAGCATGGACGACTGCTTTAAATCGATGTTTGCATACACAGACTGTATCCCTCAGGTATGTGATGAGCTGATAAAATCCATCTTCCCTTGTGCACTCAGTCAGTCCCTCGCTCATGGCAGAGCTCGCACTGACACCCGCAGGTGACAAGGGGAACAGCCACGGTGCTGCTCACAGTGAAGCACCTCCTCAGGCAGGGACTGTTCTCCTGGGTTTTCATGGTCCCCAGCAAAAGCCGAGGTGACATGGTCTGTATCAGTGCTGCTGACACTTGAGCTGCACCAATGAACTGCTGAAATTACAGGTGACCCGGTGGATTCCTACAGAAGATCAGGAATGCTTGAGAGAGATTAAAGCTTGTGCAGAGCAGGTCCTTAGGGAATGTAGTGGAAAGTATTTCCTTTACAGTTTTAGAAGACATTCTTTCCTGATCCCATTGGGCATCAAAATTGCAGTGTCTCCAGTATTGCAGGATATGAACTGGAAACCAGCCAAGGAAGGTTACATTCCTACATGACAATTCCTTTTCCAACTGCAGGCGTGTACAACAAGGGAGACTTGATGACTGTGGAAAGCTCTTCCCTGATTTTTCAGGCTGCATTTTGTTACTTAACTCATTGACTCAAGCAGAGACAATATCATTGGGGTTTTGTTTGTATGTTTGGTTTTTTGTGTGCATGTGTTTTGTTGTTTCTTGTTGGTTTGGGGTTTTTTTGTTTTTTTCTAAAGTACCAAGTCTTCTCTTACTGATCTTTTTCTCAGCCCTGGTGAGGCTGGAGTTGAGAAAGCCTGTGTTGCCTAAATGTAAAAGCTCTCTGGTAGCTTTTTTAGAATTGCACCATGGTATCTTCTTTCCTGCCAAATGTGTTTTTAACATCAAATTCTTCCAGAATGGAAAGTTGTCATGGAAAGTTATCAGAATGTTTCTGGTCATTATCTCATGACAAAATCGGTGAAGTTTTTCCACATACAAGATGATTTTGGATAATAGAGAGGGGAGAACTGGTGGGAATAACTAGTATATATTACAGAGTGGTCTTGTAAACATCCTGCTGACTGTCTTTTCTACCACAAGAAGCAATTATTTGTTAAGGCATTTGCATAATACAAGGGGCCTCATTTGTTCTGAGCAGTTACTGGCCAAACTCGAATTCCTGCATCAGTGTCTCAGGCCTTGCTTGCGATGTGCTTTCAGGGAATTGTGGTATGACTCTTGGACCCCCAGTGCTTACAGAGCTGTGTCCAAAGACTATTGGAGCAGGAAACAAGTCTGCTGCCTTCACTGGGCCTTAGTGAAGTGAACAACAAAACTGTAAAGTAGCTTTGGCTACTATGACTATTGATGCTTCACAGGTCATGTCCGCCAACAGTTCAAAAAGAAGCTGAGCAACCAGAGCTTAAATTTTACTAATGAATGTTCAGAATTGGGGTGGTTATCAAGGAAGACAGATAGAAAGCATTGGGAAGAGGATAAGGCATCAGGAAAAGAAAATTACTGTTTTAAATGGACTCACTGCTGTCTAATTCTACCCAGGAAACCCCAGATCTCTTTTCAGTAGTGGTATAAACTTCGTCTGCAGTTGTCTCTTTTTGAGGAAGGGTGTTCATCTAGACTGTCAAATACTCAATAATGAATGTTTAGCTGTTGTAGAAAGCGCTTGGAAAAATCAGCCCCCGGTAGTAATTCTGACTGCGTGAAGTGCTTGCCGAGGGCTCGCGCGTGCTGTCCCGGGTAAACATCCTTGTGGATTGCAGGAGTTAGTGGGTGCTACTCTAGTAACAGTTAAAAGTGAGTATTAACAGTTCATTCTTGTTTAGACCTCAGCAATGCGTGTTTTGTTTAAATAGGTGCAAATGCCATCCAGATGCTTATAAAAGCCTTTATTGGTAATAACCTGGCCAATCAAAGGGCATGGTTAGGCAGTGATGTCATGCTGATATTTAATATTATACCGCAGAGCGGTGTGCAAGGTTCTCCAAAGCTGCCCACATGTTTTCCACCACGGTTGTCCTGTTTGGCCCCTCTTTGATCTCTAAGCTTCTTTTCAGCTTAATGCTGGTAAACGTCCTCTCTTGACAGCCCCCTTTGCTCCTGTCCGCCATTATCTGCTGAAGTTCAGAAACCAGAGCATCACTTCAAACGGCAGAGTTGGGGAGTAGCCGCTCAGGAGAGATTCCTGAGGCATGCAGTTCTGGCATAATCATTCAAAGATGTTGGAGCTAGGCTTGGGGAGGGGGTTGGACAGAGGTGTATGTGAACAGAGAGCTGTGGGGGTTGGCCTCTGGTCACTGGTAAATAAGTGAAGGCAGGTGCCAGAGAGTCTAGACACAGTGATTTCAGTCCTGGTCTGTGGTATCTGATACTCAATATGGGACTTGTCTGATTGAACACTACTGCCTCTTCATTGCACATGCTGCAGTCTTTTTACTGCCTTCCTGTTAAATCAGTAAAAGATGACAATGGACATAGTAAAAGCAGAACAAATTTAATTTTAATATTTCCTATTTGGCAGCAATTACTCTTCCTTTTGAAGTGGCACAAGAAGCAATCAAATTAAATGAAGACATAATGGGAAACATGGAACTCATATGAAACTATTATTTTAAAATTTGAACGGCTTTAATTGAAACTGGATATATTTTTTCTTTTTATAGAGAAGTAGTTCAGTAATTAACAGTGTAATCCCATCTTGTTAAACATTTAATTTCCACAGATTTTGTATTGTGTAAGTAATGAGAATGTTTCCCTTCAAATTATTTGAGGGGTTTTAAAAATCTGTTTTTAAAGGTTTTGTAACAGCAGAGTTGCAGGGGGTGATTTTTGAATGCTCGTGTTCTACTTGTTAAGTGGCAATTTTCTTCTCTGTTAATTCCCTCTTATGTGACTGTCAGGCTTAACGATTTAATAAAGTAGAGATTTTATAAGTTCTTAAAACAACCTAGAGAAATCTGATTCTACCTTTTTAAGAAAGGGAGGAAGAAATCAATGATAGCTTTTAAATGAGTACATGAAAGTCTCAGGAAAGACACAAATAGCTATGTTGTAATGTAGTTTTTTATTTGGGGTTTTTTTGGGTCCATTTGGAATGACAGCCTTCTATCTGATAATAGGTAAACATACAGAATGGCTGGAGTAAAATACTTTAGAGGGAATTCCTGCAATCCTATTGTTTCTTTTTATTTTCTTCTCTTTAAATGAATTCTTCACTTACTTTTTCTAGCTTTTAATTCATTGCAAACCTGTCTTTCCACCAGGGGGCAAGCACACAAATATTTAATGATTAGTTAGTTGTTAAAATTCATGATTATATGTTGCTTTCTTCTCCTCCCTCCCTTTCTGGCACAAGCTGAGCAGCAGTTTTTGTACCTTATGTCCTCCTTATCTTTAGGTTTAGTTGTTTCCTCTTCCAGTAATCTCAGTCTTGTCATTACATTGTTTTGCATTATAATCTAAACATGTCTTATGAACTGAGTGGGTTTTAGAAGCAAGCAGGGTGATGTCCCACAGCCCTGAAGTTGTGCAGCTTGTCTGCCAGGATTGGAACCAGAGGGAAAAGAAATGGGTTTATTTTAGTCATGTTCATTTATTCAAAATGCCGTGTCAAAAACTGTTCCTATTGAACCAAATGAGCCCAGATAGCCAGCCTGTGATGTAATGGACAATACAGGGCCAGGTGTGTAAAATGGTGGCAATCCATAGGTTATGAGCCTTAGGAATCACCTGGGAGTTCACTGACATTTGCTGAACAGTTTGAACGGGATTATAGGTGATTGTCTACTTACATTAATGTTACCAGAAGAATAGGATTACTACTGAAGAGTCTTTGGGATGTGGCAGTGTTCAGCTCTAGCTGGAAGCTGCAAAGATAAAGAGCAGTGCTGCAGATAACAGCTAAACTACCTATCAAACTTCACTTAAGTATGTTTAGAGTCATAATTTTATTAAACTAGTAGGCATTAATCTGACTTTCTGTGGAACTAAGTTGTGGGGGGTTTTTCTTGTATTAAATTCACCTAGGCTTTCAAAACAAATTTATCATTTCACAAATACTAAAAACCAGTAAAACAAAAATTTCAGTGGTAGCAATAAAATGTAACTAAGCCAAGTTAATTTAAGGTGATGAGTGATTGCCATTTTTGGCAGTTTATAAGGATGGTTATCCCTAAATAATGGAACTATACATCTCATGCCCTTGACCTTTGTAACTTTTACTGTTCCTGTAGAAATGCTGAATATTAATTTTTAAAAAAGGTACTGTAGTTGATATTATAACACTGCTTTTCTAATGCTTTGAAAAATTAATGACCCAAGTGTGCTTGTGTGTCTTGGCAGTTAATGAAGATGCTTTTTGAATGTCCTGATGAGCGAGTTGACCTGGAACTTATTTCTTTCTGTATTAACCTTGCTGCCAACAAAAGAAATGTGCAGCTTATCTGTGAAGGTAACTGGACTGAGGTTTTAGTGGGGGTGTTGAGATGACAACACTTTATACCTACAGATGTAAATTATGTATATGTGAGTTATTTTTAAATGTATATATGCATCTTTAAAAAATGAAATGCATGTGTTTGGGTAATGATTGCAAGCACATGGCCACATATCCTCACATTTGCTCTTGGTGGCAGGAATGACACTTGAGGGAGATGCCCACACCTCTTGTACTTCCACACAGTTCTGAAAACAGGCTGATGACATTGCTGTGGGAAACTATGGCTGTATGGAGACATCAGGATTTTATTCTGCCTGATGCCTAAAATCCATCTTTGGCTAATCAGTGAAAACCTGCCAGTATCAAATGAATAGCCGTGATGTCTTTCAGTTGCATCTTTCCATTAATTTTTTTTTTAATTGAGCTTCTTTTGGGTTCTAATATTTTGACTCATGGTCTAGATGGTTCTGCATTTCTTTCAGTAGCTCTGGATTACTTTTAAAGTTTCATTATTTTCATACTAGCAGTTTTAAGTGAAACAATATTACTCAGTAGCTCCAGTTTTCACTTGTGCTGAATGTTTTCCCTATGAACTACTGCAGTCAGTTGCTAGCCTTCAAAAGGGACAATTGCAATCAAGAGATTATGTGGCCTGAAATTCCACTTTAATTCTGTGCATAGCTCTGTGGAAGGGGAAGCAGGGAGATCCAATTTTATATTAAAGGTACAAGTGAAACTCGAGTTAGCAGTGCCTTTTAGGTAGGCAGGGTGATCTTTTGGAAGCATAATGCTAACACTGGGATTTGCTCTATGCAGTCAAGTACTTCAGATCTGTGTATGTTCCCACGTATTGATCTTTGGTAAATAAACTTTTAAAACCATAGCAGTGTATCTATTCCATGGAATGGGGAGAGAAGTCTCTGTGCTAGGACCAGCAGCTGTGCAGCATCTCCACTAATTGCATTCGATGCTAGGATCATGGCTTGGATCTAGAACTTTCTTGGTCTGAATAAATAACTAAGCACACCTGAAGCATTTAATTATTTATCTGACTTAGTGTCCCACCAGGATGTATGGTCGCAGTAGTTGTTTCAGAGAAGCTGGAGAATTTATACAGAGCAGGTTTTTTCTTTTCAATTTAAACATGGAAGAAGCAATAGTTCCTATCCAGATTCTTTATTTTTTCCTTTTAAACTTTTAAAACTTAAAGCATTTTTTGGGTGTGTGTGATTTTTGATCAGCCAGTACTTTCCTATTTTTTTTTTTTATTTGGAGGATTTTCTAAGTGTTTGGTTTTTTTTCAGGAAATGGTTTGAAAATGCTAATGAAGCGGGCTTTGAAGTTTAAGGACCCGTTGTTAATGAAGATGATCAGAAATATTTCACAACATGATGGACCAACTAAAAGCCAGTTTATTGTAAGTATTAGGTCTTACCTAATGTGATCTCTGTTTCTTACCCTCCTGGAAAAGACTGGCTCTGGAGAGCTGCTGTGGTTTGTTTTGCAGGGTGTCCAATTTAAGTTTTCTTGTCTGTCCTGGGGTGATTTATGTTTTGTTTTATAAGGCTATCTCAGCTAGTAGATCAGAGTTTGGATCCCCGCCAATGGGGAAAACAGATCTTAAGCCTTATCCAGTGGGTTTCAAAACAAATACACAAAACCTAGCAAACAAACAAAAACGCCCCAGCTGCTGGGGTGAACATCATAACAATTAAGTTATCCTAAATTTCTGCTGTTGGACCTAGACAGCAAAGTCTGGTGGGTTTTTTTTCCCACTGTGCCAAGTGTGTTGTATTTGTGGGTGTTTTAAATACTTAATATTTAAATATTAATCCTGTAGAGTCACCCTTTCAAAAGAAAGGAGGAAAACACAACATTCTAGTCATGGAGATTTTAAACACATTCTTAAAATGTGGATTGAATATCAAATTGTCTTAAAGCAATATGAAATGAGTAAGTAGAAGCCATTATTCCCCTGTTCATGTCCTCAGAAAACTTGTAGTTATTTATTAAAATCTTTAGGTAAAGTGCTCCATTACTGCCACTAATGCAGGATGGTGTTCTCTGTCTTCGTTTCCTTTTTTTCTAAGAGCTTTTTCAAACTCTGTGTTGTAGTAACTACTTTTGGAACATTTGAACAAACAATTTGAACAAACATCTCTTGAAAGTGAAAAGATGGAGAGGAAGAGTGCTGAAATGTTTTATTGGATTATTCAGCAACTGGAATTGAAACTGCCTTATTAATTCTCATTTCAGGATCAAAGTCTCTTTAGTTTTCTTTTGAGAACTAGCTTTAGTTTGGCTGACTTGTGAGTTCTTCAGAAACCCAGATTATTCATTTGTAATGGTTGTTCCTGTATTTTCTTCAGGAATATGTTGGTGACTTAGCAGCCCAAGTATCAAATGATGAAGAAGAAGAATTTGTGATTGAATGTCTGGGAACACTTGCAAATTTGACCTTACCGGAGCTAGACTGGGAACTTGTGCTGAAGGAGTACAAGCTGGTTCCATATCTCAAGGATAAGCTAAAACCAGGTCTGTACAAAATTTGGTTGGGCTTTCAAAGCAGAGTCTCTCAAAGAATATTTAGAGTGCTCAGAGTAGAGTCTGTTTACCTTTATCATTTGTGATTGTTTAGGAAAACATAACACTGAAGAATAGAATCATGTCTGCAGATAAAAATACAACTGCCAGTAGATTAAGAATTCCTGAGAGAGGTAATACTTCCTGCCTTCTGACTTAGCAGGTTCTGCTGAAGATGACCTCGTTTTGGAAGTGGTGATAATGATTGGGACTGTTTCCATGGATGACTCCTGTGCTGCTCTGCTGGCTAAATCCGGAATCATCCCTGCGCTCATTGAGCTTCTAAACGGTACATTGCCATGTTTGACTTGTGAAAAGCAAGAGCTGTAATTGACATTGCTGTTTCCTTGCAAGGCAGGGGGAGGTGTTTGTATGTGGGAGGAGGAGCAGTCACTTCATTAGAGATAGATTCTGAGTACTGGTCTAATAGATTTGCGTTTTCCCACACCTTCACAACTCTTTAAGCATCAAAAGCTTTTATTTGTGAGACTTGAAATTGTGGTGGATTTTTTCTCTTTGCAGCTCAGCAGGAGGATGATGAGTTTGTCTGCCAGATCATTTATGTATTTTATCAGATGGTGTTCCACCAAGCCACCAGAGATGTCATCATCAAGGAAACACGTATCTTTTTAAAGATTAAACATCTAGAATTGCAGCACTTTATTGGCCATTGCTGGTGTTTGACTTATATTTCTCTTGCAGTAACCTCATGATCTCAGAGGTTTCTTTGTAAATATTTATTTCAGCTGAAGAAAAAACCCAAGCAGCCTAAGCATGTAAAGGGACTGTAAGAGTAATAGTAAAGATTAAAAGTTGATTTGCTTTGAAGCAGGCAGGGGAGTAGGAGGGGGATCACTGGACCAGATGACTCATTAGTTGCTATCCAGTCTGATTTACTGTATGGATTTGTTTTGTAAATCATAATGAAATGCACTGTTCACAGAAGAATGTATGTAGAGCATAGGCAAACTTCTTGCACAGCACCATTATACATATATGTTGCATGGTCTGAAATTCTGTGGGCCTTAACTGAATGTTAAATTTTATTGAAGCATTCAGAATGGGTTGAATGAGCCCTGGTAGGGATAGCAAGTTAGTGATTACATTGCTAACAATACAGAGAATATTTCTTAATGTTCTTTTTGCCTTTAAGCTCTGTGGAATATCTGAGAAGCCAGTTGAGTGGTTGTTCTTTGTCTCCTGTTTGGATTCCTAGGTTGCTAGCTTAAAAAAATTAAAAATATAAAGTTGGATCTCTTGCTAATTCTGTAACTATAAAGCACCAACATTTGAAAAATCTTGCTACATGACATGAAAAATTCCTGGCTCTGCTTTTTAGTGAAATTTGCAGTTTGAATAAGCCAGGGTTGGGGGGAAGGGGAAGGGGGGCAAGAAATGTGGTTTTCTCCTTAACAGTTTCTTTGCAGAAGCCCCAGCGTATCTTATAGACCTGATGCATGATAAAAATGCTGAGATCCGCAAGGTTTGTGACAACACTCTGGATATCATAGCGGTAGGTCTGATTTTCTTTACCCTTCCAGAGGCTCTTTACACGAGAGAATTCTAAAATAACTAAATATACTGCAAATTGAGAGAATTTTTCATGTGCAACTTTCAAATCATGTCAGGGCACAGTGATGATCATTAGGCTGTGCATCAAACTTCCAAAAAGTGTGTATGTACTTTGCAAATTCATACTAGTTAACTTTACACTTTTAAAGAGTGCTTTTAGACTTACATAAATTAATCACATTACATAAGTGTGCCAAGCTTTCATTAATTCCTAGTTCTCCAAACGAATGGCTCTTGTTACCCTTTTAGCAGCTTTTATTGAAGCAGCTTTTATTCAGCTTCTCTACATTGCCTGATGCCAATATTTGTTTCAAAAAGAAAATGTTGCAGAGATCCTGAGGCTGGCTGTTCCCTGCTCCGGGAACAGTCACTATAATATTGTCTTCACCTCTTGGATAGGTTTCATTTAGCTGCATAACTTAGTTTATCCAACTATCCGTGGATCACAGTAAGCTTTTGGGACAGTTGTATTAAACCTCTAAATTGGAAAAAAGAAAGAGTATTAAATTATCAGGTGGTGTTGAGGATTGTACTGACTGCACATCCTTTTGGATATAGAGTAACTGTCATGAAATTAAATCTTATAGCCAAAGAGAACTTTACTGAGTCAAGAGCAGCAGTGCCTTTTTCTACCTCATTGCTTTTTCAGTCATCTACATAATTTTTTCAGTTGAATTACGTGCATTGCAGCTTGTTCTCTGGAAAGTTTAATGTAGTCTAAGACCTAACATGCAGTTCAAAATATTGCAGTCTAGCTTGTCTTTTTCTGTTATACTCATTAATAATGTCTTCTAATTTTATATTCCCCTTAAACCAGTAAAATGACATAACATTTTCTGTACTGGAATTCTTTTTATCTGGATCTGGTTTTGCTTTGTGGAGGTATGAAATGAAAATTGTGCTCCAGTAGCGGAGTTGCTGTTGATATTCATTAAGGGTGAGATTTAAACTCAATTTAAACAAATTCAGATGAATTTGCACTTAGTACTTATTTATGATGGGCATCATGTTCAGCTTACCATAATCAGCTATTTCCAGGGACATCTACAGTGGAAATAGCAGAAGGATTTTTATATCTTCTGGGTGAGGTTGGACAATCTGAGTGCATCCAACACTTGTTTTACCTTGGGGCCACTGCAATTTCCAAGTGACTCACACATTTATTTGTTCATACAGAGAAGCTTTGCAGTGAGGTGCACAGTAATATCTAGTTAGTGAAAAATTGCTAGTAATATTATTAAGCAAAATTTATAGACCCTAGAAAAATAAACATACAAAAGTACAGCTTCATATTCAGTATTACCATCTGAGTAAAATGTACTTGGCTTTTTTTCCCTTCCTAAGAACATGAAATATTTATGCTAGGCATGGGTCAGTGAGGACTGCTAAGATAATGGATGGGAAAGGCTTCTCAACTGCAAAAAGCACTGGACAGGACTTTCAGGGCCTTGAGGAAGAATAAAGGGAAGAAATTATGTGGTACTGTGGTTATTGGGGGGGGAAGAGAAGACACCAAACACAAACTGAGAGCAGCTTGCATGGTGGTAAATTATATTTTTCTTTGCTTGTGGAGCAGTGCCACACTTAGAAAGGTGTTAGCTGGTGAGTTAGGAGAGTTCCTTTTCCAAGAAGGTCTTTCTGGCTTTATTATCTGAGTGTTGGGGTTATAAGTTGCATAAACACCATGGCCCTGAGTGGAACAGGAAGCATAATGTGCTGTCTTTTCTGGAAGACAAAGGTAACCGCTAATTAATTGATTGCTTTCTCAATCATGTTGTAACCTGATTGCACTTGTGTCTCTCAGTACAAAAAATCACAGGCAAAAAAGGCAACAAATTCTAGATGGTGATGGGAGAAAATATAAGAGAGGAAGTTATCAGAAGCTCAGATCTTGATAGGTGTTTTGCCACTCAGCTCAGAGGAATGTTAAAGCAGGCTGTAAACACAGAGGTATTTGCTTGTGTGGCAGTTTCACACAAGCAGTGCCTGCTGAGGTGTCTGGACAGACGTAGTCTCCAAGAGTGGTGGAACTTCTTATCTGTGCTAAATTCACAACAAGCAAACCTTCACTTTTCAGTCTTCTTGTTGCATACATGCTGACAGGAGTGGGTCCTCTGATGGAAATCAGAAAATAAATGTTGGGGAATAGATTTGAAAATAATTTCTACTTGGGGAGACAAATGCTTCTTTCACTCATCAGTGAGCTGTATATACTGTGATTGAAATAGTGCTGGAGAAAATCACATGGCTTATAAGCCTTAGGGGAGAAATGCTTTCTGTAGTAAAGTAATTGTCACAGAAATTATGGAAATGTTACACTAGTGATGATTTGTTTAATATAGCTTGGCTGGACTCTGCCATTGATGAACTGAAACAGATGTGCTGCTTTAGCACAGTATATACTGGGCAGTTGCAGCTTTGCATGGGGGAAGCAAGATACCCCTTTTGTCAAAAAAAGTCTGAGTTGATGATTTAGGAATGCTTCAATCTCAGTCATGTGCTGATTTTTGGCAGCAAGCAGCTAGTTCAGTGTACTTGTACCCCTAAAGTGGGGCAGCTCTCGGCTTAGCTGAAAGCCTGGAATCAGCAGCTGGTATAGGAGTCTCAAGCAAATTAATTTCCCTTTTCCTGTGCTTCAGAAGCCTGGACAACTGCAACTCCAAGCTTGTGGAAAGAGATGTCAGCTTACTTGAGATGGTTTTACTCTGTTCACCTTGGGCAACATTATCAAGAGCCACCTAATCTCTCAGGTTTCTTATTCTTTCTCTGCTCCTAGCTCAGTTTAATTGCAGTCAAATTATTTTCCTCATTTATTTAAAGGATACATAATCATCATCAGGTCCTTGGACTCTGAAGTCTGACCCTCCCCCATTCCCCCGATTTTCCTCTTCAGTGTCTTTGCAGCCTCAAATCCAGACCTGCTGTACGATCTTATTTCTCTTGTGATCAAGAGTGGATCACAATACTTCCTGCAGGAGTAAAACATCTTTTAGATAGCTACAGCATTGTAGCTATGGGATTTAGGAAGGGCCTCATGCCTAAGGTGTTTTTCGAGCTTTTGTTCTTTGCCCTGGGTATTTGTAATGAATAGCAAATAATGTTTGCCTTTTATGGAAATCATCGTTAATGAACAGCTTGCATCTTTCCCTGTTAGCTAAACTCCCTGATAGAAATCCTCTATGTTGGGAATGCTGGAATTTCACATAAGAAGCAGGAATGTGCTGTGAACCCTCTGTGCTCTGGGATTTGGGGCCAGCTGTGTGAGATGGCCAGCTCTCTTAGAGTCAAGGAAGAGCAGGCCACGGGGATTTGGTGTGGGCTTTATTTGAATAGGCAGCATACTCTGAAAAGAGATAACCTTTGACTCTAGCTTGGTGTCCTCTTTCCATGAAGGGTGCTGTAGTCACTCCAGGAAAAAAGGTTCTCCCTTCACTTGACAAGACCCCCTTTCTGTGGTGCATCTTGTTCCCCTGTTATCCTGTAGCAAACATGAAAACAGAGGGGTGGGCAGAAGGGCGGCAGCTGAACTGCTGACATATTTTCTCTGTTCATTGTTAAATATGCCATCAGTCTACTTTGGTGCTGGTAGCCTCTTGTGGCTCTGCCTGCAACAGAGTAACCACAGGCAGCTTTACATAGGGCAAGAGTGTCCTGATTTTGTCTTCACATAATACCTGTCTTGGACAGATTCCCTTTCAGCTTTGGTGCTTGCTCTCTGGACTTGTAGGACTAGGAAGGTGAGCCAAACCACTGATCTGTTACTTACATAACAGGTTGCCAATGAGATACCTTACATTCCTCCAGAGGGGAGGAAAAAAAAGTTTCTCTAATCTGCTACTGACAACTTTCGGGGTGCCCTACATTTTATGTAGTCACCTAAATTTAGAGGGCATTAATGGTTACTCTTTTTTCCTTGCCTTGCCATTAGTTTCAGATCTCAGATTTCTGTGAGCTTCCTGTCAGAGTATATTTAGTGATGAAGCTGATTGTGAAGCAGTGGCTCTGGGTTTCACAGGTGTAAGTGATGGAAGGATTTTTTTTTCCTGGCCTGTGAAGGAATTGCCCTCCAGTGGTACTTACCCTAAGGTAGGTGTGGTAGACACCTGCAGAAGGTGATCCCTAACATCTGTTTCTCTCCTTGGTTTATAGAAGCACATAGTTAAAATCACATGCCTAACTTTTGGATAGCTAGACAAGATAAATATTTTCTTTCTTAATAAATAGTTAATTTAATCTTTCATGTAAACAGTGGTTTTTTAGGGGTGGTTAAATAATGAAGAATGCAACATATCACCAAGTAGAGCCTTGAACATAATGAGCATTCTACTTACTGTATAGCAGTTTCAGTTCAGTATGAGGAATCACATCAAATGAACCCTATTACAGACCCAATTAAAGGGCAACCACATTAAAGTGAAAAGGAAAATCTGTTTTTCATCAGCTGTGAGAGAACACAAAGCAGATCTGTGTAGCTCTATGTTATCCTATAGTGTGTTAATCAGATACAAGGTGTGACGGAAGCCAGTGACAAAGGGGACCCTGATAGGGAACAGACACGCTCTGATAATAGGCCAGTTAACGCTTCATAATATTTCAATGGTTCAGTAGTAAACAAAGTTGGAAGTAGAACTTCAAAAAGGATGGCACATTCCTCCCAGAGTCGAGCCATACATCTTCTATGACACTTGTGGATTTATGGAAACCGAATGTTAAAAACAGTGATGTCAGGGAGCTCCAAAGAGAATAAAATCAGCTTTCAGAATTCCTCCTTTTAAGTTTCTGACCATGACTGCAGTGTTTGAGGGGGGTGGTGTTGGAGAATAGGCACATTCTGTTCACCTTCTCTTTCTCCCTTGCAGTGCTTTTTCAGTAGCCTAACGTTTAGAAGGACTGGAGGGTTCAAAGCTATGGCTGTATCTCCATGATTTTTAGTTTTCTGGTTTCACTGTTGCAGGAATTCCTTTGTGAAGAAAGGGTGCTTCATGTGTTTAAAAACCAAAACCCAACCAAAACAAACAAACAAAAAACCCACCCTCAAAATAATAATAAAAAAGATTTTAATAACTCAAAATACAATTACTGGAAGACTTGCAGTGTTTTAGGAAATTGTTTTGCTCTAAATGTCTTTAATTTGGTTTCTTTGTGCATTTTGGCTGTGGTCCTGCATTTACAGCTTTTCTTCCATTCTGATGTTACTCCATTTATCATTTACCCAGTGGTGGTTCTGCATATTTCCGTGGAAAACCTAAAGAGGTATTCCTGATCTAGCAGTACTTAAATGAACTTTTTTTTTGTGCTGAGGTTAGGTAAATTGTTCTAGGTTATTGCAAATCTTCCTTTTCTGTGATTGCTGCCAGAATGAAACTCCTGACAAAACCGATCATTGATCTAATTCTGGTCCAGTCACTTTGTAATATTTGTGTCGTTTTCTTTTTTCACTGGCAATGAGCAATAAGAACAAATTTGCCAAACTACTTGAATGGATAAATTGTGGTTTTTAAGTAATGTGCTATTCAATTGCTAATCCCGTTTTCCAAAATTTAGATGACTGAGGAAAAATACCTGGGAGTCTTAAGCCTCTTAATATAGTGTGGGAAATGTAGAATATATAGGAATATTCTGCCCTGCTGTCATCATCTAAAGGAAAAATCAGTTAGAGTCTGAGAAATGTTAACTGATTTTTGCAGAAGGATATAAGAAGTCAATGGCTATTTCTGACAGACATTCAGCATGTTCAGAGAGTGGTGTGTAAAGGAACTCTGATGTCAGGAAGTGGGATACTTTTAGGGTTGTAACTTTGGGAATATTCAAGTATTTTCAGAGTGCATTGATGGTAAATGGAAATGAGGTGATTTAGCTGATGGCCTTTGGGCTTTTGAAATCTTTTAAAGGTAAACAGGATAATGTCAAAGGGATTCAGCTTTCACAGAGGTTAGTCTAATTTGCTGTTTGTTAAATTTGTTTCTTTTCCCCCACTTCTTTGCAATCATGATTTCTGATAATAGTGTTCTTAAGACTGCAGTATGATTTCTGGCAGTTACAAGATGTTTCTCTAAAGCTTGTAAGTAATTCACAACTGCTGGAGGCTGACATAATAGCTAGCCCAGGGTTTAGCTCTGGCAGATGCAGCAAAGGAGCTGTTTCCAAGATGCTGGTCAGATGTCATCATTGAAAGTCATGCCTTGTCTTTGTCTTTTTTTTATGGGTCATTTTATACATCTCAGTGATGAGCTTGCTTTTTCCAGGGACACTCTTGTTATTACTGTTACTTCTAGCTTTTCTTTTTAGTCAAGAGTGGAGATGGGGGAAAAAAAGTCAAGAAATAGCCTGAGGTATTCTTTTCCAAACAGTATGAGGTGTAAGTGTGTTTGTTGGGTTTTGGTGGTTTGGGGGTTTTTTTTGTCTTGTCTTTTCTCCCTCCCTAAGGCTGCTGTAATACTGACAGACAGAAAATGGAATTTTGCTTGAGGCCTCTAGGCACCGAGAATATCTACAGATCCCACAGGTGATACCTGCTCTGGGTATGGAAGTTGTGCAGGACACCAGGTTTTGGACAGGATCACTGAATAGGAGTGCCAGGATGGTGAGGGGTGGAATTAGCAAGGTCTAGGAATTAGTGTTGGTCAGAGGTGGAAATGGAGAAATTGAGAATAATGAAATCTTGGATGTTGTAGATACTTATTGGCAGTGTCAGAGAAGCCTCTGGCAGGGCCAGCTGGCTTTTATGTTAGCCACCAATCAAAAGGTGGAAAAGGCACAGGATAGAGAGTGTTACCTGTGGAACACATATGATAGCAGTGAAGGCACGGCTGGTTGAACATTAAGTCAGTTAAAACCTCAAGTTCAGACAATAGGGCTTTTTTTAGCTTGAGCTACTAAGCCAGCTTATTCTGCCTTCTCTGCCATTTTATGGCCTCTGGTTGTAGACAGATCTACTTTGGCATGTCTAGCAGGAGCAACTTAAGGAGTTACCACTTCCACAACCAAGGCATTGTCACTAATTGTGTGTCATCTTCCTGTTCAGGGCTAAGTAAAACAGATTTTTAAAGCCTTAAACTACTTCAGCTTAGATCTGTGAGGAAAGTCTGTCTAGATCATGTGTTAACCACCATGAGAGTTAAGAAATTATTTTCAACTTTTCTCTCCTTTGTAGTTAGGTTAGAATACAGTGGAATGGGATGTGTTTCATAAGGGTATTTCTTCCCACAAGAAGAAACATTCTGCTTAGGGATGTTATTCTTGTTCACAATACTTGGGTTAAAAAAAGCACTAATCATGGTGCATGATTTGTGACTGTTCCCAAATTGATACCATCTGCAGATTTCATACGTTGATGAGTTTCCTAGAGATAGCTGTGCCCTATCTTCCCAGTAGGATTGAGGAACTGGGTGTTGTCCATGGGTCAGTGTTCCCTCAGTGGTAATCGCCAGCCCACAAAGTCTGCTCCATTTAGAAGATCCTTCTCTGAACAGCTGATTGCAGTGACCATAGCTGTGTCACTTCATGCTGATGTTCCTTTATATGGAATATCACACCACTTGAGTGCAATTAGGCTGTAATCCAGATGGAAATTTGATGCCTACATGTTTTTCCATAGTGACTGGAACTTATATTCTGTTTTACTCAGCTTTCTGGAAAAGTTCCTCTCAGAGTTTAGTTGTGTACCATTTTTGTGGCTGTTCAACATTATACATAACATTTGACATGAAGTTGAAAATTAAATTCTTGCTGGAGCTCATGAAATAAAATAAATTTATTGGTTTTATCACAGCCTTTTTTTTATCATATTTTTTTAGTAACTAGTTGTCCTAGTAAATGCTCATCTAACAAAGATGTGCAGGGTATTTGGCCAGTGTTAATAATTAATTATGAAAAATCCCCTGAAGATTGGCAGTAATTGGGTCTTCTTAATTAAACCAAATGAGGAGACTGATGATGGAACTGTTCTGTTCAAAGCAGGAGTTTTTTCTGGATGGTGTAAAGTTCCAAACCATGAAGGGAAGATTGTACTACTGCATCACAAACTAGAATAACACCCAGTGGTTGCAAAATCCCATCTTTGTTCAAAGAAGATGCAACTGAGTAGAGCATTTAAGTCACTGGGCCCTGGACTTGCATCTTTTGCTGATGTTGGATTCCCCTGCCATTTCCTGTTACACCAGCTTTGTCTGTAGCTCATCCTAAAACACTGTGTGGTGATTTTTAACAGGAATATGATGAGGAATGGGCTAAAAAAATCCAGACGGAGAAGTTTCGATGGCACAACTCGCAGTGGCTGGAGATGGTGGAGAGTCGGCAGATGGATGACAGTGAGCAGTACCTGTATGGTGATGATCCCATTGAGCCCTACATCCATGAAGGGGATATTCTGGAAAGACCTGACCTCTACTATAACGCAGGTAATGTGGCACATGTCAGTATTTAGCACTGGGATTGGCACCTCTGCGTTTGGAGTGGGAGCTTGAGCTGGGCCTGACTCAAACCTGCAGGGCAGTTCCCCTTTTGTGTCATTGGGAGCAGCACTGATGCCAGCCAGGGATGGGCTTGTCCGTGTTGGGATGTTAATGATGGATTAAGTACTGTATATCCATGATTTTAGGAAATGTTACAGGTCTGCAGAAATATGAGTAGGCCTGTCTCAGTCAGAGAGCTGATGGAACATGACAATGGATTCAAGTAAAGGTGGCCCAGCCTTGTTCTTCCCACCTATTTCTTGTGTACATTGCTTGTTTGCTCTGTAAACAAAAACCTTCTCTCATGCCTGTTACATGCACAGCTGTGGGATTTATGCTGAATTTTGTTTTGCCTGTTGTGTTAGTTGTGTGATGAGATTTTTATAGCAGATATTGATGAAAGACTTTAGTTGAGTCAGATCAAACTTGTAGATTCCTTAGCTGAGGCCATCATTGTGTGACTTTATTCTATCTGTATGATTTAGTCTATGTAGGTTTTAGGGAAGTGTGTGAATCTCTTCTGTAAATGCTGATTTATCTAATCCAGTGTTGCCAGCTGTTTCAGAGGGAGGTTCAAAAAAACTTTGCAGGAGACAATCATGAAATAATTTGCCCAATGGATAAATGTCTTCATAACTTTTTGTAACTAGGACTTGGCTTACTCTCTCAAACTTGTGGGTTTAGATCCTTTTCAAACTCCTGGATAACTGAGTGCATGGATTTTTGCTTTTTTTTTTTCTAATTGCTGGGTTTGAGTCTGTGTTTTTCATTTTCCACATAAGTGTCCAGTCCTCTGCCATGAAGCATGAGTCACAGAACTCTGTGACTCTGGATGAATTTGCAGGAAGAGTAATTAGAAAAACAAAACCACTAAATCCCATAATCTTCACTCATGGTTGCTGCAAGAAAATAATTGTGCAAGATCTCAGTAGCATTTCAGATACTGTTCTCAAAGGATATCAGAACATAAGGCTTCTTTTTCTTCTATTTTTGATTGCATATGTCAGCCATAGCAACTTGCCTCTTTAGTGTCATATTTTTTTCCCTTTTGGCTCCTGTAGCTTTATCTTGCTCTACTAAACCCACAGGGTTGGCAGTGGGAGCCAAGTGTTGTACCCTGTAAGGGCCTTTTCTTACATCATCTCCTTGGGGCTTCCTGAGGTAAAGGTATGCCTACTGTAGTCTCCCTTTACAGGTCTAGATTGCTTATTTCATAGGGACAGCTCTGTTGCCAATAGTGGGAGCTAGAGATGGAGTGACACCAGTAACACTGAATTTCCTGGCTTTCAATCATTTACGTTACAGGCTTAATGTTATTTGAACAAAGGGATTTTTTGTGTTGGAATTGATATTTGACCAGGAAGGAGAGGTAGAATTCCAGTGATATGTTCTGCAGATGCTTGAAATGTGCTTTTGTTTTTAAAGGTAGCCCTTTTTTAAAGAGTGATTCTATTCAAAATGCAGATTCACTTCTCAGGTTCAGTGCAACAAGTGTCAGTAATTGTATACTTCTGCAATTTCCTAGAATTCAGCTTTTGAAATGTGGCATCTCAAAAGGGACATAATATTTCTTTGAAAAGGCTACAGGTTACTGTACCAGTTGGAGGAGGGATTTGTGTTTCTGAAGGACAGATCATTAGTTAGTGAAAAAGACCCAAACCCACCAGAAATACAAATCTTTGTGCAGTCAGAAATGAAATACTTGTATTTCAGTTTGAGAATTTTAGAAGTGACCTACAGTGATGGCTGACACTCAGTACTAAGTCCCACCTTGACCATAATAGTTCTTGAACTCACTGATAGCATAATGAGTTCCTTATTTCATGACAGACCAATCTCTCTCTTGCACAGTAATTTAAATCTACATGAAAAATGTGGTAGAATCTCTGAAGTTGCCTTCCTGAGCTCAGTGTCTCTCTTGCTCTGAAAGTACATAACCTAATTTATGTTGAAATGTACATAACAACAGATGTCCTTTAACTTTGTAATCACATTTTATGCAGCTGATGCTATCCATGTGCTTTCATTTTCCTATAAGTTCATGTGAGCCATAACTCTGAGTGTTATGGTTTAACTGTTAGCACTCTTGATTGAAGACACTTTAAGTAGTGGTAGCAGTAGCCTCAGAGTTAAAATGTAGTGCTTGCTTTATTAATATAAAGACAGATGTTATTTTTAAGTTTCTGGGCTCTCAAGGAAGTTTTAACCAAGCCTGACTATTTAAAATGCATAGCCCTTAAATGGATTGGTTTTGATCCAAAGTGCTGCAGGTATAAAAGTGATAATGGTCCTCCTCATTTTGGTTCAGTGCAGCATACAGACTAGATGGTAAGACAGGAAAATTTGGCACAAGTGTTAATAAAGGCCATTTCAACTTTCACTTCTTTGGACATTTTCTATTTGTATGATGGCACAGGGCACTTGTGTCCCGCTAAACATGCTGAGAGACAGGAATATTGATCCCTGCCAGATCACTTGCTTGTCAAGTCATACTCCTTCACATACTGTACACACGTGTCTACAATTAGAACACAGCCATGTACAGCAATCTAATGCTGCTAAAATGTGGTCTGATCATGGCTAGCATTTTTCATTTGCAGTCTGCTGTCTTGGATTCAGTCACTTTCCCATGAGGTATTATCTTCTAAATGAATCTCTGTAGCACCTCATCAAATGTCTGTTAGAAATCTAGATGTGTCAATTCTATTCCTTTTATCACTTGTCACTATATTATCTTCAAAAAACATCAGGTAAATTCATAAAGCACAGAGAGATTTGTTTGAATGCCAGAGTCGTCATCTCTAAGCCCTTGTGTCTGTAAGTAACTTTCCACCGCTTCCTGTGCAGGCAGTTTTAGTAGTTTTGAAACCACAGAGGTTAAGCTAAGTGGCCTGTGACTCCCTGGATCTTATCTCTCTTTCTTTAAAGTGGAATGGCATTTGTAACTTCCTAGTCATTAGGAATCTCTTTCTTCCCTCTGTTAAACTCTTAATGTATCAGTCTGAATGTACCTGTTTCTGCCCTGGTTTTATGGGGGTGCTTTCTGCACTTCAAGTCTGGAATCGTTTTCATACAGTAATGGAGACAAACTGATGTAGGGTCTGTTTTAGTGAAATAGCTTGTTTTATCTGATTATAGCCTAATACTAATTACCAAGTAAGAACTGTGCCCTTAATATTAAAAAGAAATGTGTTTTGTGAATGGGAACAGCAAAGAGTTAAGATGGGATCTCATTCAGCTGGGGTCAGTTCAGTGACTTTACTTCACAGATGCTCTCTGGATTTACACTGATGTAACAGAAGGAAGATGTTCACTCCTGATTTTTTTTCCTCATATAGCAAGCAGGGAATATGAAGCCTTTAAGAAATACTTCAGGCTTTACAAAGGTCTGCATCTTCACATGCCAGTGTTGTAATGTAAAGGAAGCACAAAAAAACTGTAACCTGTGTTCTTGAGAGGATATCATGTAAAAAGCCTGCCCTTGTAGGAAAGAGCTCTGAGACATTAAAAGATGGGCAAGAAAAAGAAATAGGTTTGAAGTCACTTTGTTTTTCTTGACAAGTTTGAAGACATACAGTGGTGCAGGGTGGAGTCTGAACAATTAAGACCTTTTCTGCTTTTTTATTTTTATGCTGCTGGCCCAGATTAATGTTTTACCTTTTTCATTACTTGTTCTCTGGGCTTACTTTAATGATGGGAAAGACAAGATTTGTCTTGAAATAACTTTTATAGGCTTAAAAAAGAAGGGTTAAGAGAATAATTCTTAGGTACAGCATTTTTCAGGGCAGTGGGCTGAAGTTCTTTGGAGTCCCAGTAAGGATTTTTGGTACTTGAAGTTGCTGGGTTTCAGTATTATTGTTGATTTTTGTTTCTCACAGAAATATTGTAAGTTAAATTCCTAATGAATTGCTGAAAGAAACCAGGACAGGTGGTTTTGCCCACTTGCCTTCAAGTCCTGCTCCTTTACAACTCACTGTATCTTGTTTTTCTAGATGGGCTGATAGCCCCCGATGGAGCAGTGAGTCCAGATATCTTCGGGGATTACCAGCTTCAGAATGGAGACCTGGTTGGGCAGCACCCCTTCTCCGGCAAGTAAGTTGCTCTTAGTAAAGAATTCTTATCATCCAACAGTGGCTCTTCAAGTTTCTTTATAGGGCTTCGTTTGTAGAGCTCAATAATTTTTGCCCCATAGCAAAAGCAGTTCTAGTCTGTGGTCTGAATCACATGTCTATTTTAACATCCTAACATGTTGTAATACATCACAGCTTTCCAAAAGCTGTAGAGTAGAACAATAACACAGAACACACCACTAACTATCTGTTATGACAACTACTCAAATACTCTTCAGACACTGGGAAATATCTAAAGAGAGGCTTGAGATGCTGATTACCCAGATGATGTTTGTTTCCAATATTCTTAAATTTAAAAGAAGTCTTTCAGCTGCCAAAGCTGCTCCTGTGGGTTTGGAGTTTTTTGGTGTTTTTCCATTAACCTAAGTCTTCCCAAGGTATTCTCAGTTAGATTCCTGAGGGCACTTTGAAAATGAGCTATATGAGCAAAAGGCATCAGCTTGGCTTCTGGGAGATGTTTCTCTGAATTTCCCCTCTGGTCAAAGACCTCTCCTTCTCAATGTTGGCAAGCTGTTCCAGTTTGAATTTCTGAGTAAACTTCTCCCATGAGTTCAAAATAGAAAAGACTCATTTCCAAGAATGAAATCTTCATAGATCCTGATGCTGTAGTTTTTAGGGAGTGCCTTTTATAAAGCATGAGTTCTGTGCGCTCATTAGCAGAAAATAGTTCAAACACTTGATAGTCAAGGTACAGCATTCACTTTAACAGGATCCAGCTATATGGATATGCCCAGCCCTGGGACTGAAGCTGTTTCTTTCCAAAGGAAGAATGTTCTTTTCACCACTAATACCTTTAGCCACCATTTATAAAATGTAGATTATTCACAATATGTACAGCTGAAGCAAAAAAGATTTTCCTCCCTTACTTTGGCTTCTTGTAATTGTTCAAGGGTAGTGGACTGTTACTTTTGTTGGTTAATTTTACCTGGGATGCACCAGAAAGCTGAACATTGAGTAAGGGTTGGAATGGTGGTAACATTTTTAAGGAAAAATTAAAATAACTAACATGCTCAGGGGGAAAAAAAAAGGCAGAATTTGAGATGGATCCTCTAGGAAAAAGTAAGTATTTATACTCAGTAAGTAATAAGTTCAGAGTAGTGTGAGTCTGTGTTTGGGAAGGGGATGCTGGTGCCTCTGCTTGATCATTTCCAAATGTGCAACCTTTGTTGCAGAGCTTGCAGGTGGGAGAGAAACTGAGGTAAGTGTGGGCTCTGTGCTGCTCTTGGGGTCTTAGTATGTGACTCACCATTTTTAACTTCAGAATAGACACACAACCCACGAGGTGACAAATTTCTTTGTTAACCAGAACATTGGGGGGTACATGCTCCCAGCAGTCTTCAAGCTCACCTGGAGGTGTGGAGAAAGGTATGTAGGGTAGAGTTTGTAGACTCCTTTGTTTCCAGTAAACTTAGATAAAGCCCCAGTCAAGATACTCTTGTTTTGCCAGAAGGCTTTCAGCTGGGAAACAAAACCATCTTCAGTGTCCTTGGTTAAAAGTGAAGGCTCATCACTCAGCCTCAAATTGCAGTCCCTCATCAGGGAGCTCCAATAGTAAGCTGCTTTTTAATCAGATTGTATTCTAACTAACATGAGTAGCAAAATACACCTGGTGTGTATCTAGTTAAGTATTTGTAGAATTTTCTTGCATGTTTCAAGGCATTCTGAAGGCTGACCTCAAGAAACAAAACAAAAACTGCAGGTTGGCCCATTGATGATGGCCTCTGGAAATACTCGGATTTCTCACTAGAATTCTGTTTTCTAGGAAGACTTCTTTCAGTGTGATTGCTCCATGGACTTATCTGCAGTCCAGACACACAGTCTAATTGGAAACAGTGTGGAGTGCTGCAAATGTTCTTTCTTACTTGTAGCAGAGCAGGAGTGAATTGTTTGATAGAATAGATACTGGCAGCTGAGCGGCGAATCCGACTTTTCAGATGTGTGTCATTATGGGTTTGAATTGCTTGGCGCCAGCAGCCAGGATTTCCTGATGCTCAGACCTAATGTAAAATGCATTAGTGCTCCAAGGCATGAGCCATGGAATTGCCATGAGTCTGGAGTGTCAGGCCCTCCCTTCTCCCAATTTGAACTGGTGTTGGAAGGTAAAACCATACGTGTTGGAGAGCCTAATTAAAAATAATAGCAGCAAGTCAAGGCACTTTTTTATGTGTTATATAGTGTACATTTCAGCCATACCAAAACATAATTCTGGGGTATTTTTATGCTTACAGTTTAAAGCTAACAAGAACCTTATGTCACGGATTTATTTTTAACCAGTTCCAGCTTTTAATAAATCAAGATTTTTGTTATAAAAATGGTTCATTTTTCTATTATTAATATTTGAATATGTTTTCAGAAACTTTTTTAGCAAGAAAGCTGAGTTATGATTTTCATAGACAATTAGCAAGTCAGTTAATAGTAACACATTTTGGAAGTTCAAAGAGAGATGGCTAATAATGAGTGGATACATATTTTTGGTATGCTCATTTGTTATACTTTTTTTATTTGTTACACGTTTATTTGTTGTGCGTGTGTCTTCTGGTCTTTGCCTTTTATATTAGACTTTTCAATTCTGTAATAGAAGCAGTTTTTGCTGAGCAATGGGGTGAGTTCTGAAGTCCCCTTGCCATTTAAGACCACCCTGTGAATTTTGAGGTGGGTAACAACCATGAGCTGACTTCTTGCTACTCAACCTTGAATAATTTAATCCTTTCTTCTCCTTTCTGCATTCCTATGACAAAGAGTGAGGATATGTTACTTCTTTAATTTCTCTGAAGCTATTTCCTGTCCTTGCAGTGTGCTCAGAGTGGATCAGGACTTACCCTTGCCTCCAGGAGGGCTGAACAAGTCAGCCAGAAAGTCCCAGGTTTTTAGTTCCTGCACATCACTGAGAAGCTGTTTGTGTTGAAGTGGTGTTGGTGCCCAACTGAGCAGCCAGTGAGAACCGTGGACTTCCTTGGCAGGAAGATGGTGTTCTAGCAGAGGTCCAGGGCACCCTCTGCCATTGCAATTCCACACTGTTTCATTTGGGAAAATTCAGGGGAGTTGGAGCAGTGACTGTATGCGAAGGAGCAATTGCTGAAGTGTTTGACTCTCCTGTAATCCAGCAGGGATACCACAACCATATGTTGTGGAGTCCCTTGTTCCAGGAGACACGGGACCTACGTACCTAGAGCTGCTGCACAGTCTTAGGCAGGTAGGGAAGTGCTTTTTTGAAGTCAAGCAGAACAGGAATTAAAAAAAAATGGATTATGGATAGGCATCTGCATGCACTGGGTTACCACACTGGGGCTGTTTTCCCCTGTCATTTTTAAGAGGGAAACATGAAGTGACAGCATTTGCAGTAAAAGCATCTGTTGAGCTGGGGAATTAGGTGGAGTGTCTTAGAGACTTTTTTCAAAGACATTGCCTTCTCTTCATGGGGTTTCTTGGACTGTTCCTTTGAATCCTGGAGTATTGTTACTCTCAGGAGCTGAGAATGCCGCCTCACATGATCAGTTCCTGCATTGTGAAGTACAGAACAACTTTCAAGGGAATTGTTAAAGTATCTAGCCCTGAATTCAGTTTGTAGATTTGCTTGCATGCTTGCTGTTCTGGACACCTCCACATCCTGATAATTGTTGTTTCTGTTACTTGTCATCGTGAAGGAGAAGCAGCACAAAAGTGAAGACCTGGGAAGCTGCCAATTTTCTCCTAGTGTCACCCTGAGAATTGCTTTGTTTCTGGTGATCTAGCTTGTGTGTTTTGCAGCTTCAGTTTACAGCTCTTATCCCTGAACTATATTCTTAGTGAGGTTGTACTGTTACATATGAGGCCTATAAATAGAATTATTTCAGAATGTAACATACACAGGAGCAGTGATAAAGTCCATAAACAGCATCTCTTGTTTTCTTCAAAGGTTTGGAGCAGAATGCAGACAGATTGTAAGGTATGTTTTCCATTCAGCAGAAAATACGTGGCTGAGGAGGTTGTTGTGACAGCTTGTATCCAGGTTTTTTTCATTGGCTAGGAAAAGACTCTTGTGATTAGATTACCAGCTTTGAATCATCTTACTGTCTTTCAGAAGCAGATGGGCATTAGGCATAGATTTGAAATTTTCATCTGTTATTAAAATCTGAATTCTAGGTTTCTGGTTCTGATAAGTCTTAATATTGAGTGAAAGTTTTATGATTGTGGCAAACAAAAATCCCTCACCTTTGGCTGATGTGATGACAGCTTAGTGTCTGAGCTGCAGGGGATAAAGACCAGCTGAAAGACATCTTCCAGAATCTATGGTCATTTATCAACTTTTAATCACCTTCTGGAGACTAATTACTTTCTTGAGACACAAACATAATAGTGATGGCTAAATACCTTATAATGGAGATAGCCACAGTATTTTTCTTGCCCTTTGGGGAAAAGGCCACTTGTTAACCTTTCCCAGCTACAACTAGGTAATGATACAAACTCTGAGTGCAAAAGCCAATCTTTGGTTAGTATCTTCAACAGAGTTCTCAAATCTTCTCAGTCTGTAGCTTTGAAAAGATTAATAGTTAGGCATGCTAGAGCTGGCCAGAACTTTTTTTTTTCCCCGAGGGAGTTTTCTCCAGTGCAGGATCCTTTAACCTTGTTATAAAATGTAGCAGAGCTGCCATTGCATAATCCTCATTTTCTCGGAGACAAGGCCTTTCTGTGTGTGCTGTTCCCAGCGTGTGCACTCACAGCTCTTCCCAACAGAGATCTAACTGAGGCTTCTTCCCAGGAAGCAGTGAGGTTTGGCATGTCAAACACAAACAGTTTTATGGGGTGACTGTCTGTCTCTGTCCTTGGTGAACATCTTTCCTCTTGCCTGGATTTACAGCCTAAAACTGTAGCTGCATTTCTTGTTTTTGCCATGGCAGGTCACTGGGATATTTTGTGAGCTCGGTGTCTGGAGCCAGGCCCTTGCAGGCTGCTCTGTGCTGGCCCCAGGGAAGTTGTGGCTGGTGTTGGCAAATACCAGTGTGCACAGCCAGGCTCTTGTGTCTGGGGTTCATGGAAACAATACCTGGCCATAGGTCCTGGTGGGAGCACAAGGAACACTCTTAGTGTGACCTGGCTTATCTCTAGCTGGGCTAACCACATGTAATGTCTGCATCTGCTAAAAGTCCACACTGAATGGCAAGAATGGTCATATCCATAGCCTTTTTTCACTTGGAAACCCTGATGAAAATCAGATGGGAGTTTTCATGATGGAACAACCTAGAGCTGTAGCCTTTCCTTCCCGTTGATTGCTGCACTGTGGTGTGAATTCCCAGTCATGAGTTACAGCTGAACAGCTCCCATCTGGGTCAGGTACAGGAACTGCAGCAGGTGCTTGCAAATGTGCACTTTGTGAATGATTATCAAAATGCTTTTAAATGGCTGTACCTGTAACTTACATCCTACATTGACATTTATAGCTCTATTCCATATAGATCCTCATCTTCAATTAGATTTGCTAAAGGAAAGGACCGAAGGAATTGGTGATCTTGGGGACCCTGCTAGGGACATCCATCTCATCCATCTTCTATTTTCAGTAAAGTTCAGCACAGTTTATTTAGAAGTTGGAACATTCCCTTCCCAGCCTCTTAGGAGGTAAGTGCCATCTTGCAGGCTGTCTCTAAAGGTGAAAAACCACTCTGTTAGCAGACAGTAGCAGGGACCAGTGGCAGAACAAACTGTTTCATGCTCCTTAGACAAAAAACATTCTCATGTGGGGACTGTGCTGAGAGTACCCACATCTCTTTCCTCCTCATTTGAACAGAGGCAGTAATACTTCCCTGTCTTAGAGGTGGAGAGTGAGTATAAAATCCTTTAATGGAAAGAAAACCTAAAAGAGTATAAATTACTATTACAATATGATTCTACTTTGAACCATTTTACCATAGTGATGTTTCTTACAGCTCTGTACAGTATTTCTTCTTTTCTATAATTAAACCTTATTTTAAAAACAAAACCCAACTTAGTTGCTTTTGCAGTGCCTTCAGCAGAGTTGTACTCAGCTTCTGCCGCTATTTAATTTGCATTTCCCAGGAGAATTGAATTAGGTTTTATTAGTAAATTGGGCCTATAACCTTGCAGGCAGGTTTTATTAGTTTATCACACATCAGTATTAGCAAATTGTAAATCCCACTGAAACGAATTTGAAAAGGCCTTGAAGAAAAACCCAGAACCAATGAAGTTCCTGGACACAAATAAGGGAGTTTATTTTGGTTGGTTTATGTATTTTTTTTTTTAATCCCACAAAAATGTTGTTAGTGGCAGCAGAGTCACCTTTTTTATCATATTCTTTTGTCCTAACTGCTTACATGTTTAGTTTTATAGAAGTTAAGGTCAATATGGTCAGGAGGGTTTCACTAAATGTGTAATAAGGCTCTGTATGGCTTGAGATAAAGCACACTTCTCATTTTTGTGTACAGCCTACACTGACTGTTCCTGGGGAACAGGCAGAGAAGTTGTTTTGTTCCTCAGTGCCTATACAGGTGCTACATACCCCTGGAACTGAGATCTTGCATCTAAAAGAATAAGGATAAGGAAGTGGGAACTGCTGCCTTTTGGAGGGTTTTGGTCACAGTCTGGGACAAGCTTGTTGGAAGACTTCGTTTGATCGCTTCAGATCCTGCCTGGCTCACGGCCTAAATCAAAATTCAGTGTGTACTAGTTCTCTTTCAGTACTGAAATGTGGCAGTGGTGCTTCCAGCACAGGAAGGCTTCGTTGCTAAGAGCTTTTGAATGTGTGCTTGAATTTCTTTGTGTCTTACAGTAATTTGTTTCTGTACCAGTACTAAACTAGAGCTGTCTCTGTCCTTTTCTCGGTTTTTTTGGGTAGTGGTCATATTCCTGCTAGCTGTCACTTCATTATTTTTTTCATACTGTCTTCTCAAAGCCTTGTTTATAGAAATGCTGCAACCTGATCATATAATCACTAATTATCACTAATATGTATCTGACCAAATTCTGCTGTTATGCTGTGGACATGTACTGGAGCATTTTTGAAGACCAGGGGTCTGATTTTTCCAGAGGATGAAGATTTTGCCCTGTGGCCCATATTCATCAATGAGATTTTCCCAGAGTTTGGAGAACTTTTGCACTTCTGAAGGATTAGGACTGTAATTGAGGAATATCCATAAAAAGACAATATTATTCATATCCAATGTTTGATATACAGCAACTCTTGAATGTGCTTGGGTGTTAATTTGTTGTCACTGTGTTCTTAGGCAGTATCAGGAGAAGCTCCCAAGCAACTCTCCATGTATCCCCCACACACAGACGATGCCCTGAGAGCTGATAGCCAAGGTGGGCAGGGAACCAAAGGTGAGGAGAAGGGAAGTTACTCATCCCAAGTCAGGTGCCAGAGCTGGAGCAGGGCAGGGCTCTCCTGAGCGCTCCCACAGTGCCCCAGTGACCGGACCACACCACCTCGCCAAGGTGTGTGGTCTGGAGCCGGGAAGGATCAGGTTGCCCTTGTTTCATTTACTGTAAGAGAGGTTTAATTGCTCCCAACAATTGCACCAGTGTGTGAGAGATGAAATAGCTTGCTGGGGAATATTTTAAAGGCACAGTTTTTTCAGCAAGCTGCAGATGCCATTTGGGAAGAGAGTAAGTATTGAGGTTTTAATGCACTTCAGCTCTTTCGGAATACTGGATACTTGGGCCTCTTTCACTTGCAGTCACTTCTTTTACATTTTTTAGTTGCTTTTTATTTTATTATATTCCACCTGCAGTTGGCCTCATTTAACCATCATGGTTTAGGTGGCTATTAAGAATTTTAAAAGAATACCAGAATGCTGTAGCAGTGAGCTCAAGTCCTTTGGAATGTCTTACCAAAAAATCCCCCAAACCTGGGTCTGTCTCTTCTGAAATGCAGCATTAATTAATTCCCACGTTCTGTCTGCTGCTCAGTCCCTCCAGATGTGCTACTAGGAATAGACTGGCTCCCTGGTTACAAGCCATCTGGGCTCTGTAAACTGATTTGCACTTATATTAAACAATAAGTGAACAGAATGCGGAAGAGTTATTAAAGCAAATGTACATTGCTTATAAATCTCAAAGTAAAATATTAAAATGTAGTAAAGGGGAATGGAATGCACAAATGAAGACCTGCTTGTTTTTAATGAGTTTAGCTGTGACCTTCTCAATTTCAACCAAAAGAAAAGAATTTTATTTTTCTCTTTAAAAACAAAAAAAAAGAAAAAGAAACTATAAAACTGCTTACAGAAGTATCGGAGACAAAAACAAGGAAATATAATGTTCTAAACTTGACTGGTCCAAACCACTCAAGCTGCTGTGACAGCTCATAAAACTGAGAGTAGTTTTTAACTGGACTCTGTTTTACATTGCCAGAGTGAATTTTCCTTGCAGGAAGTAGCCAGAAGGTTTATTTAGTTTCCAGACTGCTGCTTTGATCTTTCCATTCTGTCACTTCTCAGGTTACATAGCCCTTTTTCACTGCAGTAAATCTGCAACAGTTAATGAGAATAAAATTTCCTCCTTCTCACTGATCACATGCTGTTAAATGCCAAACCACAGCCAGCAGCATATTTGCAGAATTCGGCTGCACTGTGCAAAAACAGCACAATCAGTTTAATCTTGTTGGTTTTGTAATTCATTTTATTGAGCTTTCCTTTTTCAAGTGACCTATTTTATCAAGACAAGTGGTTGCAAGGCCAGATCTGGAAGAAAGATTTAAAACTGTAATAAAGTGAGGGGTGTTTTGTATGCTGGGTTTAAGCATGCTCACAGGATTCAAAATTAAAATGAGGAGTTTTAAAAAGGCCCATATATCAGTGGGATATTTCTTGTGGTTATTATCTGAACTGAACGTGTGCTCTGAAAAAGTCTCTAGCATAAAAACTAATATATCAAATCAATTTCTTTGCCAAATACTTAAAATTGTTTTGATTCTAAAGTTTTATTCTGATTCCGTGTTTATCAGTGTCAGCCATCCAACTCCAAAGACTGACCCACCCTTTTCCCCCTGGAAAACTAAGATGATGTTTTTTGAACTCTGAGATTTAAAAAATAATAAATAAGCTTATGGAGTTTATTTGCCTTCAGGGTTTTGAGCTTTTGAAATTTTATTTTTTCCAATACTCCCTGACCAGCTTTTTTGGTCTGGAAACATTTGATTTTTCATTTGCTTAATTTAAGTTGAATTTTTTATATAGTAATGCTACTCCAAGATATAGATCTCTAAGAACGCATTCCTTGTCTGTATTTGTATCTGCCTTGTTTCCTGATATATATAGTGTTATTCCTAAGGAAAAAAGAAAATAGTAAGACACACTGAGATTTACTTTCTTCTTGATTTACACTAAAATCATTGCTGATTTGGGATAGATCTTGACAAGATTTCACTAGGGCCCCATGCTTATATATAAAAGTGTTTGAAATCAGGACAATCATCTGTGGTGGTAAAAATTATTTAAAGTTTCTTCATCAGTAATAATGCTCCAACTGCATTTGCTGTGTGCTCGAGTGAGCACTGCAAATCCCCCAGCAATGTTAACTTTCAGAAAAGGCTTTGAAAGCTTTTATTGGCTGCAGCTGGAAGTCAGAGCAGAACAGATTTCTTGACTTTCCCTCCCTCCCTCCAGCATCTGGATTCTCATCCACACTGAGCTGCCCTGCAGACAGCACGACTGTCACCAGTGACCTGTTGCTTTGGCTCCTCCAGGCATTGGTGCACAACAGGGAACTTTTGTCCCCATTTATGTTGAAGCACAGAACTGAGTCTCTGTGCTTGGGCTTAAGGAGTTTGTATAAACATTTAAAGGGAAAATTCTTCAGCTAAGAGCACGTCAGTGCAGGGCACCAAAACCTTGCATTCTTGTTTCAACTGCTTATCTCTGAGTACATTTTCAGTGACCTGCTCTGTAGTCTAGCACAAGAAGCAAGGAACACTTCCTGTGTAGAAATGGGAAGGCTAGTGGAAGACTTGGAGCAGATCCTGATCTTGTCAGTGACACCAGTCATCTCTGTGAAGCTTCAGGATCTTATTTTGCTCAGACAGTTGCCTGAAGCTTCTGTACCCAGCCTAACACTGAGCTTGCTGGAGACGATTAAAAGAGAGGCGTGAAAGCGTCCCAGGCCAGCCCTATTGCTAGTTTAGATTAAGGCACCGTACTCCTCAGTTTATGGAGTTGACACATACACTTTGGACTGTGCAAGGAGAGAGGGGGAGGAAAGGACATCTTGCTTTTTATTGCCTGTTCCTTGGGGCTTTTTTAATTTGTTTTAGTTTCTAATTAATTCTTAAGAAATGGATGTATCTAATCAGTGGGTTTGGACAGTTGTTGAGCCAAGAGCACAGGAGACATTTCTGTCAGGCTTATAATGGAAAGCCAGAGCTCTTGGTTTCCGTTCCAGCTCTGTCTGTACACTTGACCTTTTAAGAAATCCTGTAGAGAATCGCAGAGAAACTCCCTGTCCATGCGGCAGAGCTGTGAGCCTGACTGCAGGAATGCTACAGGAGCTCTCCCGATGCCCTTCAAAGAGACAACATGGCTGCAGGAAACAACTGCAGCCTTTGAGCTGCTGTTTTGCCCCCTGGCTCTGTTGGGGATTGGGTGCTTTTCTAGCAGAGCAGAAATCTTTTTTTTTCCTAAAGGGTTTTAGAGAATAAGCAAAAGTCTTTTCTGTCTATGTCAGTCTAATTTGAGTCTTCTCATTACTGTAGTTTGTCATTTGGCTGTCTTTAATGTCTGGGGTGTTTTCTCTTCCAATACTCCAATGGGAAACTGAGGTCATGGAGAAAAGGAGCAACTTGTCCAGGATCACACAGCAGGTAACTGACAGAGCAAGAAACTGAGGCCAAATCCCAGGCTGTGTTTGCAGAGCAGGGATGGCAGGAGTTACAGCTTTCAAGCAAGGCTCACACTGAATTTGGCTAAGCAAGGTCATTTGTTTTTGGTTCAGTGCTTTCCTACTATTCAGTTGGGAAATTTTTTTTTTTTTTAATGCTGCCTTCCCCCATTGAATTTTGGCGTGGTTATTGCTTGGTGCATAGCTGGAGCCTGACACAGAAGACACAGTGCTCATTTCTTCACCATTGTCAGCTTTGCATTTGTTTGTAATTAAATGGGAGAAACAGCAGTATTGTGCTGAGATACAACTGGGCAACAAGTCCAGAAGCAATTGGAAACTTTAAGTCATTAAGTACCCTGAAGAAAGCTGGATCACATGGAAGGAGAGACATGATCATATCCATAAAATCTGTATTATGATGCACAAGGGAGCTAAGGTACTAATGCACAGGTTCATTTGGATATTTTCTGTCTTGTGAACAGATACAGTATTATTGTTTAAGGGACATTAATATTTAATGCTAATGTAGAGATTGACTTGTTGCTTGATGCAGTGGGCACAGTCAGAGCTCCTGCCACAAAACTCCCCTCCCACTTGAGCTTGAGGAATAGAAAGCATGGGAAAAAAAGCTTCACAGATAGGAGAGAAAAACTTGGGGTCATGAGAGGCAGAATTTAAGAGACTTGTGGTTTATAGTTTAACGTCATTACCAGTAGTGGGAGAATCTACAGTTACAAGACATTATATAAAGAAACATTGTTTTTTCCTAAGGCTTCTCAGTTGTATGGAGTTTCTCCATAACCCATGGTTTGTGCTCTTACTCTGAAGGACAGAAAATTTATGGCCAGTGAAGAAAAACCAGAGGTAACTGGCTTGTAGGAGGAAATGGGATCATCTTCTACATCACTGGACTTGAGGCAAGGAAAAAAGCAACAGGCCTTGTGCCCCTTTCTGATGCCCTTTACCCTGTCATGGTGGTGTTAGGAGAATGGGGTCCCATCCAGTGCTTAACTGCCAGGGAATATCAGCAGAAAGGCCACAGAGTTCATGGCTTCAGAGGCTCTGAGCCTTGGTTCAAGTGTGATGGTTCCTTGGTACCTGCAAAGGATTAACTAAATGTGTCTTACCTGCAGATAACTTTAGAAGCTGGAGGTCTGTGTGTGTTCTGTGGAATTCAGAACCATTTCCCACCTGCCATGCTTGGATGCGCACTGTGCCTTAATCCCTGCTTGTGCAGTGGGTCAAGGCCTGGATGCCCCTGGCTCCCCCTGCCTTTCCATGCCTGGTCTCTGTGCAGAGGAAACCTGTGGAGGGAGGGAGGGAGGGAGCTGCAGCATTCACCAGCCAGTCTGCTAATTGGGCTGGCAGGACTGAGCATCCCCTATGTGATTATACTGCCCTGTACTGCAGGCCTTGTCTCAGACCGGCACTCATCACACTTCAGACACAAATAAAAACACCCACTGAGATGAGAGAAAAAATATGGACTTTGCTGCTGGCAAACTTCTGTGTGTCTTGTTGGCAAGTGTTATAATCAGTAAACTGCACCTCATTTGAACAGGTTGTAATGCTGTGCTTGTCTTGAGATTAGAGACTGGTGTGCCCACTCCTATGGCTCTGGCACCTCCAGAGGGAAAAGTACAGCCTTCAGTATTCATCTGAACATAATGTGTTTTGTCTGTTATACACAGGAACTTGAGACAGCGTTGTGGAATATAGGGGTTTATGGCATGAGAGTTTGTAAGGGAATACAGGATAGGAACTGTACTGTCACACATGAGTAGATTCATGGAGGAGAAAATTTAGGACTTCAGTGATGTTTGGCTGAAATTCTCAATGCCTGCCTGGGCTGAGGTGGGGATGGCTTGGGAGTGAAGACAGTGATTTTTAGAAACCATAATAGCCAGTGTATAGAGGGAGAAGGTACAGAGGAAACAGCGGGACTGCTATGAACTGTACTGATACCAGGCTTCTGAAAAATGCTCAGAACTCCTCTGGTTCTAACCCCTTTCTCTGATCCTCAGGAGGAGTTTTGGAAAGCTGCAGGTGCCACGTGTGTCAACAGAGGCTGTCTGTTTACACCTGCATGTAAACCCTCCCAAGATGCTCACTGGGGCATGTGGAGAACTTCGGTGTGATTCCTTCATTAGGACTTGGTAGGGTTGCTGATGAGTTGACAACTGCAAGTAGTGTTTGGTTGGTCTTACCAAGGTCAGAGGATCTACAGAATTAAGAATATGTAGATTTTTAAAAAATAAAATAGATTTTATTTTTAATAAGATTATAAAACTTGTATCCCCAAAGAGTAGCTGAGAGCCTCTGAGACATGAGGGCTGCTTGATGCAGAGTAAGGACGGGAAGATTGATGGGGTTTTAGAAAAAGTTTAGAATAAAAAGAATTGGAGATGAAATTTTGGCTCTGGTGGAAGCACTCTTATGTGTTTAGCTTGCAGTTTATTTTCAGGGGGCAGTGATTCCATGGTGCTTTAATTTTGGGCAGAAATGAATGAAACTTTGGCCCTAAAGTGTGAGCTCCTAAACTGGTGTTTCACCCTCAAAGGTTTTCCTGGGCCACTTTGACCTACACAGGCAGTCCCAGTCTTTCACAGCACACTCTGGAACAATGTGTGCCATACGGCTCCGTGCCCCTGACAGACCTGTTTCCCAGACAGTGCTTCTTGCTGATCACTCAAAGATCCATGGATCCTACTGGGGGGGCTTTCAGTTGGATTTCAAGTGTTTACTTTTGACCAAGAATCTCCCCAGTGATGCTGGACTTGCCTTTCTGAGGCCCTGCTTATGCTGGAGGAATTGGTACCTAGGAATTAGGCTGTGGTTTGAGAGCCCCTGTCAGCAGCAGCACTGGTACCAGTGTGAACACTGGCGTGGACAGGCTCGGGGCGTGCGGTGTCAGGGGAGCTCCCAGAGCTCCGTGGTTACTCTACACCCAGGTGTTAATTACCCAGCCCAGACCATGCTCACGAGCCTCTCCTGCTACCCTGCAGTGGGGACCAGCACAGACACCTGGGGGGGAACCCCAGCAGAAGATTCACAATGGAGCGCTCCGTGTCGGAACCTGCCAAGCATTCCAGATGTACCACAAAGCCTATCTAGTCCTGGAGGCTCTGGGGGCAGGAGGGAATTCAGGAGGAAAGTATTTTGTGGATGCAGCAGGATGCTGGCTGCCATTTCCTGTTGGGAAAAAGGCCACAATTGGTCTTTACATCTTAAATTTTGTCAGGGCACCGAAGATCCTGCATGGGCATATTAATTTGGATGCTCTGAATCAGAGCAAGCATCAATAAGCAGGGCTGTTAAGAAATCTCTCCTCACTCATGCACATCAGGAACATTTTCCTCTTCGGCATGTGTTCCTCAGTTCCCTAGCAGTACAAGCAAATTGGAAAGTTCAGCTGTCATTTGGGGAAGGTCATAGATCACACTAGCAGCCTGAGTAATCCAAGAGGTTTTAAGTATCACAGCATTTAGTTTAAAGTGAAATTTGCTCTGACAGGGGCTGGCAGACCAATAGGAAAAAGAAATATTTGTGCTTGGAGAAGTGCATGTGTAGAGACCTCGAGTATAACTGATGGCTGGAAGTGATTTCAGTCTAAAAAAAACAAATCATTAAGAGAGTGCATAGGGGTAAAATACACAGTTCATATTTTAAAGGGTCTCAAAATGAACCAGCAACTGAGGTTAGCAGTACATAGTAATTAGCTGGGCTGTTCACTGTTTAACTCCATGAGCCCCAGGCGTGGGGCTGAGCTTTGCACAAGAGCACAGTTGTGCTGTGCCAGGGTGGTGGCGAGCGCCGCTCTCTGTGCGCAGCACGATTTGTGAGACAAAACTGCCTGCAGTGACTTGCAGATTAAGGCAGCAGCCTGAGCCATTTATCTGAGGGGGTGTTGTGGTGCTGTGTGATCCACATCCACTCTATAACTGCAGGGTTGCATGCACTTTGCTGGGTGTACCCAGTTATATAGGAGTGAGCACTGGGAGGAAAGAATACTAAGTCAGGGATGAGTATTGTTGCCCCAATGGCATAATTATGTGTCACTAACTTTAGGGGAAGACAGGCTGGTGCTTGCTCTGCTGAGCACTGAGTTTCCTGGTAGATGCTGTATCTTAAGGCCAACAACACATTTTTCCTAGGAGCAAGCCTTGAAGTTGATTGCTGGTATAAATCTGAGCACACATGGCACAAATCATGATCTCAGGCCAGTCGTTATCCAACAAGTGTTTACAGCCGCAGAACTACCATCTCTGCTGGCTCTCCCCTTCTGCTGTTCTTGGCAGAAGGGGCAAGGATTCATCAGGACTTGTTTTTAAACCCGTCTTCACCTCAGTGGGTTATGCCCTTGGCCTGGCAGCCTCTGGAGCGAGCCAGGCTCCGGTCTCCAGGCGCGTGTTGGCTGTGTGGTTGTCCTACCCCTCCGTCACCTCCTGGGCTCAAGACCCTTCCCTTCAACTCCGACAGGCTCTGTGCTGCAGGCTGCCAGTGCAAACAATCCAACAGGCAAAGCTGCTATGCTTCAAGAGCACTAACGTGTAAAAATGAAGCCAATTTTTTTCAAGCATGGTCAAGGTTATTTACTTCAGGGAAATATTTAGATAGGAGAGAGCAGTGACTTGATCAAGGTGTTTTAATGTGATTTTCTGTTCTTTTTTTTTTTTTTTTGACTGTCCAAAGCAGTTATCAGCTGATCCATCTCTTCCAGTTTTCTTCAGTACACTAACATATGTCTGAACCATTTGGAAATAACTGATACTCCTCAAAGTTTAAACTCTAGGGATCTTTACCTAATTACTTACACATTTGTAAAAAAAAAAAAAATTAAAAAGCTGATTTGTTGAGAATGTGATTGAAACCATATTTTCCCTGCTCTCGTTATCAATTTAAATACATTTAGAAGTTCTTTGAATAAGGATTACTGAGTTGGAAGTGGCTGGAAGAGCTCAGCCTGCAGGGATAGAGGCTCATTGCCACCACGTGGCTCAGGGTGTTATTACACCTCACCCCAAAAAGCCAGTGGTGGTTTAGCTTGGGGTGTATAAAGGAGTTCAGGAGAGGTTTCAGGCTCCTGTTTTTGTTGTGTCCCTCTTTGCCACAGTAAACCTGAGGATGGCACTACTGTGAGCCAAGGCATGGCTGCTACGAGCTTGACCTGCAGTCAGCAGCCCTGGGCACCCTCAGCCTCTTTACTCACCTAAATATCATTCCAGAATGAGCTTTTCAGTGGTTTGCAGAAATGCAAAAATCTCCTATTCTACCACACTTGTATTAAAAACAACTTATCCACAACTAACGTTGTTATAGTCACAGAAAACATAATGAAAAGATAAACCCAGAAAAGTGTTTTCTGTTAAAATAGCTCTTCATTTTAAATCAATTGTAGATACTTAAGGATCTTTGGAAGAAAGCAATGAAATTCCTGAGTTTAAACGTAGCCTTAAAGGGTCCTGCTTCTCTGCAGTATAATGTGTGGTATCACTGGGAATTTGTAGAAGCAGAACAGAAGAAGACTCTGCACTTCCAATTCCCACTATGCCTTCTTTTAGTACATTATTAACTCCTGGCACTGGCAGTACTGAAAGAACCCTTAAGCAATTGGCGTTGGTTTATAGTAGTTTGTTAACTGGTTTGTTTTCTGAACTGCCAAACAAACTGGTCAGCTTCATGCTTGTCCTTGTTGGCTTGTTCACAAGAGCTTTGGGCCTGATATTGAGACACTGCAGCCAAGGGCAGCCTGGGTGAGATCTGCCTGTCAATCCCTTTGCACACTGCAAATCAGTGACAGAAAAGAGGCAGGGACTGGCTAAGGTGAGTGCTCAGTTTGGGTTTCTGGAGATGAGAGATAAACACAAAGTAACAGGATTTCTCTTAATCCCTTCTTTCAGGAGTCTTTCAAGGCTTCAGGCCTGATAATGAGAAAGCTGTTGTTTGCCAGGTACAAAGGAGGCATCTGGAGAAGGTGACTCAGAGGTCACCAGCTCATTTCCTAATGGGCTTGAAAAAGGGTAATCGGAATTTGGAGTGGATACAGGAAGGAATGGGCAGCCAGAGGCAGGTGTGGAGCCAGAGGAATGCGTTCACAGAGCTTTGCACCACTGCAGCACACACCAGGGCCGCTCTGCTTCTCTCTGCTGTGCTGAAGGGCTAATCAGCCTGTAAGGTCTGATGGCTCTGTGCAGGAGATGGGTGTTGCCAATTCAGATGCACACAGGCAGATGTGGAAGTGCAAAGTACTTTCAGGACACAGCATTTCTCAAGATACATCCAGGTAAAACAGTGATTTTTCTCTGCAGCTTGGCTATTAATTGTGTCCCTTCCCTCTCAGAGGACAAATCTCAGCCTCAGACCTTCCACCTTCACCTGACTATCAGAATATCCCATAAGTGAACTAGTTTTCTGAGAAACCAGACACTAGGGATCCTTTTCTAGGACCTCACTGAGATACGATCCAAGGAAAGTGCCTTTGTGAGGACAAGAGTGATGGACATGGTTCCCCTGATGCAGCTGAGCCCTTTCAGTCCAACCAATTGAGTAGTGCCAGCTTCTTGCTGAGCCAGGGCCCAGGGCCCACCCATTGTACATCTTGTGGAGGGGTCGTTCTTTCCCAGCCTTGACTGTTGCATAACCCATGTTCCATATGGATAATTGGCAGTAATGAGGTTCAGCTTTTCCCCACTCCAAAAGCACTTTGGTTCTTTGTGTTTTGACAGTCTTCAGAGGAGAAGTTCAGCTCCTTTCAATGCATCTTTAGTCAAACAATAAATCAGGATCCTTTTCCATTTGTCCCTCTACTGAAGTGGAAGCTAAGAAGTGACATAGCCATGAAAAGGCAGTAATCCAGTGTCTTAGGCAATGCTCATTTTTCCTCTACCTCCTGCATGAGTTATTGTTGAGCATGAAGTATGTGCCACTTTTCCCTATGCAGTTCTTGTGTTTTAGTATCTAACTCATTGTTGTGGGACTTTTTAGGTGTAAAAGATGCTGTTTTACATGAAGAATTAATTATCCTGTCTCATTAGTACGTAGCCTTTCAGTATGTGATTAATTCCTTCTGCCATTGGGCTGCCAGTCTTGTATCCCACCAGAAATACCATATTTTACCGAACTGTGTTGCTGTGCTTGATATTCTCACTTTTAGCTGGTGTTCTCCATGCACCTCAGAAATGAACTGAAGGCAGGGAGTGAGACTGTTCAAACAGACTTAGCCAGAAGCCTGAAGGACACAGGAACTTCAGTGTACAGAGGGAGACACTGAGTCATGGAAGTGCTTGGGCAGTAAATCCATGAAAGGAGGGAAGAGAAGACTTTTGTCTCTTCTGGGGTTCCTCTTGGGCCTGAGAGCCTTTCCCTGATAGGAGTTGCACTGATTTCTCTGCAGCATTTCTTTTCCCACCAGGGAAGTGGCATCCAGAAGGGGAACACGGCTTGCAAAGTTGCCTCACAAAACCATCTCTGTGGCAGGAGCTGGAGACACCAGCACTGGTGTGCCTTCCCTACCATACAAACCCCTGCAGTTTCTCTCTCCTTGTTGTTTTGTAGCATTGGAGTGGATGGATTTGGTCAGACCCCGGGGGTTCCCGGGCGTCCAGCGACTGCGTACGGCTACCGGCCGGATGAGCAGTACTACTACAGCTACGGAGCGCGGTGAGCCTGGCCAGCAGCACCTGTCCCCTGGTAATGCATGATTGTACCACGATGGCTCCAGCACTCTGTATCCTTTGGCATGTGTAGCTCCACATAAACTTAGCCTTTCTGGGTCCAGTGTGTTAGTGACAGTGTTTACTCTTTGGTTGCTTTTTGTTATTATTTTTGTACAGTAACTGTGACTTGAAAGCAGGAATTGGAAACTACTGGACTGGAAAGTGTCACATTATGTATATTAAGCTACTAATTTAATTTCTATTAAAAATAAAAACCTGTGTGGTCAGCAGTGGTGAATGTGTTTCTAACCAATGTTTCGTGTGTTTTACAAGGCACTTAAGAAGAGTGCTCCATGTGCAGTTTGTTTAACATGGACTGTTTCCCTCTCACACTTCAGTCACAGGAACACCATTAAGCCCCAGCATCTCCTGGCACTGCCCTGACACATAGGTTGGACCAAAGTCTAGTCCTGGGTCTGAACACTTTAATAATGGAAAGATGGCACAGATTCACTCCCCTGGAGCTTCAGACATTTACAGTCTGTTTTAAATGCTTGAAAACACTTAAAATTAGAAACTACACAACAGAATACCTTTACCCTAGTGTTTAAACAGAGTTCTGTGGGCTGAGAGAAGACAGCCACATCCATCTTGAGGGTCAGCAAGAGAAAGAAACACTGTACCTTGGTTCAGAATCCAGAGGCAGAGCCTTTACTCCAGCTTCCCTATCTGGAAATACAAATCCATCCTGTCCTGCTCGTTTCTGGGGTTTAAGCTGGATCTAAGTATGGATCGTTGAGCAGCAGAGACAGGCCAGGACCCCTTCAAGTTGGACTCCCAGTGTGGTGATTATTTTATGCCATGTTTTGAAACGCAACCTGCAAATGGAATTCAGGCTGAAGCTGTTCTTCAGCTTTTCATGCCCACTGTAACAGACAGAAGAAAGGGATGAAAATGCCCTCTCTGCCACAGCTACCAAGGTAGCAGTTCAAATTTTCACTTTTAAAAAGAAAAGTTACCTCTACTTCATGCTTTTTCTTTTGTTTAATGCCTATTGATTTGCAGATTTGTTGTTCTCTCTCTTCCTCCCTCATTTATGGCTGAAACAGAAAGCTGACTTGCATCAGGGGCTGATCCTGCTAAACCAGTCACCAGTAATTCCCTAAGACTGGAGTCTGTGCTGGGAAGGTGATCTTCAAAGGCATGGGCTTGCTTAGGAAGCTGACAAATTCTCAGTCTTATACTTCAAAACTACCTTTGAAATGAAAATTGTTTTGCAACCCTGTGTTACCTTTACAAAGTGTGCAAGTACTTTTATAAGCACCATTACTCCTGTGTTTCAAGCTGCGTGACTGGAAACAAGTCTAAAATTAGCCATGGTATTTCTTACCAGTTTTCAGCCTTGTCCCTGCGCTGGCTTCTTGTTCAGGGCTTCACTCACTGGAGGTAGGTGGAAGAACAGCATTGCCAAGATTAAGTAGTATTTCTAAAATTATTTTCTCTACAATTTTTAACTAATTCTTACGCACTTTCTTAGAACACGTAAGATCTCACTAAGAAACGTGGCAGAAAACTTGAACTACAGTAATGGTGTTGTACAGTGTTGTATCTTTCTAGATCCTTTCCTCTGTTCTGAGCCCACACTGGATTTGCCCAGAAGTTGTGCCACATTTAGTCAAAAGCTTTCAGATATTTTTATAGTTATAGCTGTGAGAGAAATTCCCCAAACTGCACACTCAGGCTTTTCTTCTGAGACTGGCACTCACTCATCAGGCTTTTCCAGAAATTAGTGTGAAGTTATTTAAAGCAGTTGCCCTTCTCATGGAATGTGTTTTGGGGGAAAAACAAAATGAAGTGGGTCCTTGGAGTATATGCAAACTATCAATGAAACTGAAGGAGCCTTTAATTGGAAGCTTCAGGTTAACGAGGAGCTGCAGCCGAGCTCCAGCGAAGGGGTGGGTGTCTGTAATTGTAATACAGCTGTGACCATGCTGAGAATAAATGGCAGTGGAAAAATCTCTGGCTGCATTTTTAGTATTCAATGTTAGGAGTTTATGGGAAAAGAATAAAAGATCAAGTATTCGTAGCTTTGCCTGGCAGCAGCTAAGAGAAGAACATCATTTATCTGCAAACAGAGCTTGGTAAAAATTACTCAGCACTTAGTAGCCTGAGGACAGAGCCTGCTAGCCAAGATGAAAACCAGCTGTGCCACTGCACTCTCAAGGCAGGAGAGAGGCTGATTTTCCCTTTAATTACAGTTCCTGAGCCAGAAAGGGGAAAAAAAGATAGGAGTACATAGACTTTTCAATCTATCACATTTCCTGTGGGTGTCAGAGGAAGACGGGAGAGAGTGACCTGTTTAATTACCTGTATTTATGGATTCAGTCCCTGGGTACTGTATCCTGCATAAAACAGGGTGAGGAGGGATCTGCTTTCTTTTAGCAACATCTGCAACTTCTGTCCTCTTTTTCCTGGTTTCTCTCCCTGGCTTTGTAGAGCTCCTCTTCCCCTACAGCAGCAATCCCGAACCATCCCAGGAGAATCCTGTTTCCCAGCCTGCTGCTAATTAATTAATGAGTTTGGTTAGGCAAGTGTTTTAGATATAATTAGGCTGTAAAGTTAATAGCACAATGAAATAAGCAATGGTTGAGAAGCTCCTACGTCTGGTAGCTATTAGAGAAGCTTTGTGCAGATGTACGGGCTCATTTCTGGGAGCAATCTGCTCCATGCAGCCGCCTAAGATATTTGGTTAAATTATTATTTGTACTACACCAGTATTTAGGAGCTTTCCAGGGCAACAGGGTGGAGGAAAGCAAAAGTAAACAAATATTCTCATCCCTGAGAGCTCATGGAGGACCCGATTCAAGGTCTTTCAAATATCAGGGGGCTGTGGAGCTGTCTGCTAAGAGTTTAACATGTGCATTTCATTCTGAAATCAGACTATCGTGATTCTGCTTAATTTAATCCACTCTGGATTAAATGAAACAGGAACATGATGTATCTTCCTCTGGAATAAGCAGGACAAGCTCTGTTCAGATACAAGAGATTTTGGGCCCCTCTGGCAGGTTCTTTAATGGAATTCCTGTAGTACAGCACTGCTAAGCTCAGCTGTCCACTCATCATGGCAGGAGGCTGAGAATAGCGACAACCTCCATTCCTTCTGGGACCATCCTCAAAAAACATGAAATACACAAAGCTGGTGCAATTCATGTTGCCCTTAAAGCTCTGGTGATCTGATCATTTTTTCCTTCAGGTTAAGGTTTTGGGGTTTTGTTTTCTTCTGAAAGAGCTCTGAGGTGCCAGGAGAGGTGCTGGAGCTGCAGACAGTGGGGGAGTGCACTCCCCTGCCTGCATTTCATTGGCACAAGGTGACATTTGCAGCCAGTTGGTCTGGACACCCACTTGAATTAAAACATCGACTTTTCCAGAGCTGGAAATAATATGTTGGGGTCCCTGCCCCCTAAAAAAAGAAACCCACTTCTGTTCATTAAGAAATTGAGAAATACCATTAGCAGCAAAAAGCTACTGTACTGTAGTTGTAATTAACATGGCCATGCAGGACTAGGACCTCACTGGAAAAGGCATCAGCTGGGAGCACCACTGCAGCCTTGTTTTTTCCCCATGCCTTTCCCAAAGGCCCCCTGGCCTGGAAGAGGATGAACTGGGGAACATCTCTGCAGTATTGAGAGCACCTGCACCACCGTGCTGGACAGAATGGAGCTGTGGCTGCCCCATCCCTGGGGGGTGTCCAAGGCCAGGCTGGACGGGGCTTGGAGCAGCCTGGGCTAGTGGAAGGTGTCCCTGGCCAGGGCAGGGAGTTGAAATGAGATGAGCTTTAAGGTCCCTTCCAACCCAGACCATTCTGGGATTCTAAAACCGCGCTCCCTAGCTGGCCCTCTAGACCTTACATGCTCTACTCCATGAAGTGATTTTTGCTCTGCCTCCCTCTACAGTCACCAGCTGTCTCTCCACTATGCCAATCTTTTCTTGCCCAACTGACAAATAACCAGTTCCAACCCTAATGAGGCATTTGCTAGGAGCTCTGTAATCCTGCTAGTTCCCCATCTGCGCTGGTTTGGCCAAATTTGGAGGGAATATCCTCTGTAAGAAAGGCAGGTTACAACCACCCCTCCTCCACCAGGTTCGGGAAAAAAAAAGACAAGGAGGGGGGTTCACACATCCTTCATCAGATCCTGGCTTGTTCTCTGGAGGAGCCCACATTGGCTGTGCTTAGGGAAGGCAAAGGGTGATGTTTGGGGGCAGGAGCCCAGCTGGGGTTTTTGTGCAGTACCTGGTGACAGGGCCCTGAGCAGGCACACCCCTCGGTGCCACTTCAGTCTGTGTGGAACAATGGAATCACACAGGAAAAGCAGGTAAAGGGAAGGAATGCTTCTCTGCAGAGGCAGCCCAGCAAAGGAAATAAACCATAAATGATGCAGAACAGCCAAAGTTTGCTTTTTCTTCCTGACAGCCACATGAATCACACCATAGCCTGAAGCTGGGGCCAAGTGCTGTGAGTAGAAATCAGTTGCTTATTAAGAAGTTTTTATCTTTACCTCCAGTTGTTCACATCTTCTGACCTTCTGCCTTTGCCCTGCCACAAACACACACGGAGGACACACAAACCCATGCTTGGCCCCTTGAATAAACGTGAGTAATGTTCACAGTTCCCCTTAGTTTGCACTTTGGGGCCAGGATCTTTTTTGGTGTCTGTCCCATTTGAGCCAAAGACTCTGGATCTTTCCTGCCTTTGACAGATAGAGGTGGTGTACCTGAACTTTATTTAGATTCTGTTCCTGTGTGCATTATATTACCCTGTAATGTGGGACATACTACATGTCATATTATCTATGACCCTTTTTACTTTCCTGCACCCTACTCCTCCCATCATATTTCTGCTTTTTAAAAATGCCCCAGGTCATCCATCTACCAGCATATCCTGCCAGAGGAGCAGACTCCTCCTAGTACTGTGTCCCCCTGTTAGTCCTGACGTGCCACCTCACAGCCCTCCCCATGCACAGTCATAGGAGAAATCCTCTCTCCTTGCTCGCCTGAACAGATGGTGAGGCTCAACTGATCGGAGTTTGGGTGTGGATCTGAGGGAATCCCTTTTGCTATCCAGGGAGCTGTGGTTTAGCTGTGCTGAAGGGACTCTGGCACAGATGAGCCACTGTCCAGCAGACCTGTCTCTGGGATCATCCGTGCTGTCCAAGCACTGGAAAACTTCACTAGAAATGGAGGGGGGAAAGCGTATTGCTAAAGAACACACGCTACACAGTTCATACTGGATTTGACAGCACAAAACTTAGTGCGGGTTAAACTCGTGGAGTTGAGTTACTAAAGAGAGCCAAGGCGCTTGCACAGCTCAGACCACCTGTGTTAAACACTCTGCCCTGGCCATTAAATCTGCGTCTAGACGAGGCCACGGGGCTGGGCTGTGCTGCTGTTCAGAGTGACTGAGCAAACCACATCCTCACGTCCTGGCACTGCAGGAAACTGGAATAACACCGGCGATATGAAAATAGCGTGTGAAAAGCCCAGACCTCCCACCGCTCTGGAGTCGTTCCTTTCAACCTTCGCTCCGCCGTCCAAAACACTCACGTGAAATCTCTCCCCGGAGTCACTTTACGCCGCAGCACGGAGAGCAATTAGTTTTAATGGCATTAAATGGATCCCCTCACGCAGGAGTGTCAGACCACCTGCCTCGCTCGCACCCTGCCGCCCCGCTCCCGGGGAGCTGGCACCGGACTCCCTGCGGCGGGGAACCAGCCCCGGACGCGGCCCGGGGCACTCGGGGTGCAGGCGGACCTGAGCAGGGGAGGGCAAGGACACTTAAAAATGTCCTTTAAAAAGGACATTGAGGAGCAAGAGCTTATCCAGCAAAGGACAACAACGCTCGTGAAGGGTCTAGAAAATGTCTGGTGAAGAGCGGCTGAGAGAGCTGGGGGTGTCGAGCCTGGAGAAGAGGAGGCTCAGAGGGGCTCTCATCGCTATCTGCAACCACCTGACCGAAAGCTGTAGCCAAGTAGGGTCGGTCTCTTCTGCCGGGCCTGCAGTGGGAGGACGAGAGGAAATGGCCCAGCTGAGACAGCGGAAATTCAGATTAGATATTATTTAAAAAAAAAAAAAAATCACCATTAGGGTGGTCAGGCATTGAAACAGGCTGCCCAGGGAGGTGTGGAGTCACCATCCCCGGAGGTGTTTAAGAGGCGTCTGGATCTGGCGCTGGGTGATGTGGTTTAGCGGTTCCAGTGGCAGTGCTGGGTGCACGGTTGGACTGGATGATCTTAAAGGTCTCTTCCCACCCCGACGATTCCATGATTCCCTGATTCTAAGGGTGCCTGCAGGGAGACTCACCCTCATCCAAGATGGCGGCCGCCGCTTCGCGGNCGGGCGGGGGGGCGCTGGACGGGGCGAGCACGGGCGGGCCGGGCCCTGCCAGCCGCGCTGGGGACGCGCGGTGCCGCTGCCGCCCCCGGGCCGGCTGTGACCCGCGGGCAGCGTGTGCGCGGGGCTGCAGCTCCTGGGCAAAGAGCAGCTCCCGCAGTAGCGGCTCTGGCTGTGCTGTTCCCGCAGCCGGCGTTACCCGGTGTTCCTGGGGAGCCTGTGTGTTAAAACTGTGCTCTCCCCGGTGCCCAGGGTTGGACCGGCCTTGGGGGAGTGCGATTGAACCGGGCTTCCTTCCCACGGAGGCTGCTGATCTCCCACCTGCCTGCGAGGGATTGCTTGTGCAGGGTGCCGGGTGGGCATTTGAAGGTGTCATGGTGGGAAACCTCTGCCTTTAGGAGCAAAGCCCCCAGCACCTCTGAGAGCACCTCCAGGAGGCTCTGCTGGCGTGGGAGGTGGCGGGCAGGGCGCCTGGAAAGCCGGGAACTGCCTCTTTCTGGGCTCTGGAGTGCCAGGGCTCGGCGTGTGTTTCAGGTGAATACCCTGTGTGCAGCTGTCATTCACTCCACAAGGAAGCTAAATTGAAATTCCACCTCCTTCTGGTAGAAAATCCACATTATCCTTAACTACCAATCCCTCTGGCTTTGCCTGCCGGGCTCCTCTCCGTCCCAGGGTGTGCTGTGTGTTACATCTGACGTTCATGTTTACAATTTGTTGAAAATTAGATACAAAAGGGTGAATGCTCTTAACTCATAGTTGCATGAGTAATGGTTTATTTTAGCTCTGGAGAGTTCATTGAAGGGTTGTAGCCACACCTGGGCATAGACCTTTGCTTTTGCCAGCTGGAGTTTCAATAGCCATAAATAAAGCCGAAAAGCTCGGGTTCCACAAGCTGCTCTTGTCCCTTGGCTGTTTGGAGGTGCTCAGTGTTTGATGCTGAGAGTTGCTGGGCACCTCCTGAGAGGAGCTTCCCTGGAGAGGGGAGGTGTGTTTGCAGGTGGCTGTTGTACAGCAGCACTCAGGTGGATCACAGGCATGAGAATGACTCTGGTGTTACAATATTCGGCATGAGAAGGACATGGAACTGTTGGAGCAAGTCCAGAGGAGGCCATGAAGTTGATAAGGGGACTGGAACACCTTCCCTATGGCTGATAGGGTTGGGGTTGTTCTGCCTGGAGAAGGTTGCAGGGAGACCTCAGAGCAGCCTTCCAGTATCTGAAGGGGCTACAGGGAAGCTGGAGAGGGACTCTTCATCAGGAACTGTACTGACAGGACAAGGGGGGAATGGCTTCAAACTGAATGTGGGAAAAATTAGGTTGGGTGTGTGGAAGAAATTCTCCCCTGTGAGGGCAGTGAGGCCCTGGCACAGGTTGCCCAGAGAAGCTGTGGCTGCCCCTGGATCCCTGGAAGTGTCCAGCACCAGGTTGGACAGGGCTTGGAGCAACCTGTTCTAGTGGAAGGTGTCCCTGCCCATGGCAGGGGGTGGAATGAGATGATCTTTGAAAGTCCCTTCCAACCTAGACCATTCTGTGATTCTGTTCCTTAACTGTGGGTGTCTCTGAAGCCAGATATGTCCATGTGTATTTGGAGGAACGTGAGGCATCAGGTCAGCCCAGATAGTTTTGGGTGTCCTGAGTGAAATCTGAGTGAGAAATCACTGAAGTAGAACAATTCAATGAGGCACAGCTGGGAAGAGCAGAATGCAGAGCAATGCACTGGCTGTGCCCAGGAGCAGCAGCTGGTGCCTTGCCCACAGGTGAGGAGGGTTAACCTGGGGCAACCAGGGCAGAGCTCCCAGGTTCTGGCTAGAGAGGAGAATATTCTGTCTGGGGGTAGCATGAGTGCTTTTGTGCCCAGGAGTTCACCAAAAAATCCAGTTTAGAAACAAGTGCTGTTGCTGCATTGTGTTTTGTTTTCACCTGTCAGCCCCTCTGTGTAGTGCTGGGAAGCTGCAGTTCAGACTTCCATAACTTTCCCTTTATTTCTTAAAGGTCCCATTAAAGGAATCAGTGCTGAAAAGGTGCAGATCCATGCCTGCCACCAGAGGGGAGAGAATGAGGAAGCTGCAAGTTCTGTAGTTAATTCCATTTAGATTTTAGGTGGATCAGGACACAGAAGCTCAGTTAAAAGCCCCTCTTCCCCCCCATTTTGGACTGTAGGGGTTATTGTGCCCTCACTTGGTACCCTCTGGGGGGTTAAAGGAGCCAGGAAACCATATCAGACCAGCTTTCTCCCTCTCCTGAGCACTTCTGACCTCAGGGCTCCTGGGAGACCTAACTGGAGACACAGGTGATGAGGGGCCAGAGCAGCAGCTTTGGTGGAACAGCTCTGCTGGGGAGCTGGGAGACTCCTGTGTTGTTGCCTTCTGGAAACCTCAGGTCATGGCTGGAAACAACCACAATAAAGCAATTCTCCAGCTGCAAAAAAGAATGCTTGGGGGTGGGCAATTTTCCCCCCCTGAGGGTTTTCTGATTCTGATCTGAATCCTGATTCCTGATGAAGGTTTGCTGACTTCTGTGTGCAGACAGGTTCAGGTCTTGCCCATGGCCTGTGATCACAAGCCTGATGACAGAGCATGTGCTGGGTCAGTGTTTTGCAAAAGAGCCTCTGCAATCAGTGTGTTTGTTTTACCGGTTTTGTGTGTGAGGAAAAGGCACAAAAATCTGTGTCAGCCTCTTCCTGACAGGCTGTGGGAGGAAGGAAAGGTTGGCAGGCAGAAGGAATATTTGTCACATGGAGAGAAGGTAATCAAGGGGGAAAACATGCTGCTGGAGGAGGGTACCTGGCTATAGGTAACCTCCTGAATCTGAAATTCATTGTAATCCTTTCTCCTTCACTGAAATCTTCTCTGGCTTGGAGAATTGAGCAATGGTGTTTTTAAGAAGGCCAGAGGCTCCTTGTAGAGTGGCAGTCACAATTCCTAACTGCTGACTGTGCTTAATGTCAATTAAACCCCTGGAGTGGGTGTCTGTGTGGCTGAGGGTGTTGGTGGTTCCTGCTTTTGGTGGATCTCATCTCAGTAGCCAGGTCAGGGATCGGCTGTGGAGGCTGCACTGTTTCAGAGCTGGTGGTGATGCTGACACAGGTGCAAGTGCAGTCCAAGCGCCACAGCAGAGAGCTGCTCACCTGTTGATCCAAGCCCTTTTGTGGACACTGGGTTTCCTTTACAAAGTAAACTTTGGGGATTTTATTCTTGCCCTTAAACTCAAGGAGAGGATACCGGCAGGAGAAGTTTCTTCATGGCTGTTTCATGCTTTGCAGAAAATGCTCTGAAGGTGAACCAGACAGCACCCGCCAGAACTAAATCTGCCCAAAGGAAGACCTTCACCCAAAGCCTGTTTGTGGTGAGGAGGGGACCTGTGTGAGGGATGGGCTCAGAGAACAGTGCTTTGAAGAGCTACACCCTGGAAGAGCCGCCGTTCACGCTGCCCACCGGCCACACCATTTACCCGGCCGTGCTCCAGGATGGCAAACTCGCCTCCGTGTTCGTGTACAAGCGGGAGAATGAGGATAAGGTCAATAAAGCTGCCAAGGTACTGCAGTGTGCCTGGGACACACTTGCCACAGCTGTCCCTGCTTTTACTGGAAGGGTGGGAATCGGTTAACAGGGGCCAAACCCTTGGGAGTGAGGGCAGGAGAAAAGGTGGAAGCCAACCCTGGCCACGGGGCAGAAGGGGGTTGGCAGCTGCCGAGTTCACTGCGTGCTGCATGGTGAGGGCAGCAATGTTCAGACAGCAGTGCCTGCCTGCCTTTGCAGGGTGCTGCCTCTTCCTGCAGATGCAAGTCAGGGTCTTTCTTGGGTGAATCCCACCCAAAATACCATATTTATTTTAAGTAAGAATTTTATTCTGTGTAAGATTTTCTTCATCCAGTGGCAGCAGGGAGCCTACAAGACAGATGGAGAGACAAGAGCACGTAATGACAGGACAAGGGGAAATGGCTTCAAACTGGGAGAGAGTAGGTTTAGATTGGATATTGGGAAGAAAGTGTTCCCTTGAGGGCAGTGAGGCTCTGGCACAGGCTGCCCCATCCCTGGAAGTGTCAAGGCCAGGTCAGACAGGGCTTGGAGCAGCCTGGGATAGTGGAAGGTGTCCCTGCCCATGGCAGAGGGGTGGAATGAGACGATCTTTAAGATCCTTCCAACCCAGACCACTCTATGATTCTGTTTCAATGTATTATAAAAAGTTCTGCAGTGAGTGAGGAAGTTTGCTGGGTGCTTGTTGAAGAGCAGGGATGGGCTGTCTAAATTCCATGAGAAAACATGGCTAAGGGGACAGGACTAAGCTCTGCAGCTGGAGGAGATGCCTCAGATGAGGTCTAACAGATGTCTTTGTTTCTGGAAGCACCTGAAAACCTTGCGCCACCCTTGCCTTCTGCGCTTCCTCTCCTGTACTGTGGAAGCAAATGGGATCCACCTGGTTACAGAGAGGGTGAGGCCCTTGGAGATGGTCCTGGAGACACTCTCTGCTGCAGAAATCTGTGCAGGGATCTACGATGTGTTGCTGGCACTCATCTTCCTCCATGACAGGGTAGGTACCCCTGGCAGCATCATCCAGCTCTGGTGGGAGATGGATGAAACGTGACAGGAGAGTGTTGCACCTGGGCTTGTCTGGGTGACTCATTCCTGATTCCTCCCAAAAGACAGACATGTGCCCCACTGTTCTTGTAGTCTGAAACTGCTAAAATTGGCTGCTTTGGAGGAGGAAGGGTAATTGAAAATGTTGTGGAAACAAGGGAGCAAGCAGTTCTCAGTTCATGGATCTGCTTGCAGTACTTCTTGCTTTAGGGAAATGGGATTGCTTGGCCTTGGCATTTGTTTACAGCTGTTGCCCCATGCCAGAGATTGGTGTCACCGCTGCCCTGTCCAGGCACTGTGTGTTTGCCCAGAACTGCAGGTAAATCCTAGCTCAGACTGTAGCTCTGGGGTTTTGTGTTCACAGTTGGAGAATTCCCCTGGATTTACAGTTGCATTGCAAGGGCCGTGACAATTAGGGCTTTGTCTGTTCTAAAACCCTGGCCCTCCTGCCTGGCACCTGCTGGTCACCTACAAAATCCCAGAGGAACTGTGGGCTTTTTGGCAGCTTTTCCTCAGCCCCCTGCAGCACCTAATTAGTGCAGATTAAGATTTTACATCTTCATCTATCCCCCAAGTCAGTTACCCTTTTTTGGGTTTTTATGTTTTAGGGAAACCTAACGCATAACAATGTCTGTTTATCATCCGTCTTTGTGAGTGAGGATGGGCACTGGAAGCTGGGAGGAATGGAAACAGTCTGTAACTTCAGTGAAGCCACCCCAGAGGTAAGAGCCAAGCCAAGTGCACCCTGGAAGCCCAGGGGAGGATTCCTGGCCTGTGGAACCAGGCCATCTATGGATGTGAAGGCCCAAGTCCTTCCACTTAGCTGGATTTGCTATTAAGTGTGTTGGCTTACTTCCAGCTCTGTCCTGAATCTTTGCTCTAAGGACACCATAACTATAAACTGCAATGTCTACACAAATTAATTCTCCATTAGCCCAAACGCAGCTGCTTTTCTAAGGGACGCTGCTGGCTGGAGAGTGAGAAATCTTTGCCCTTCTGCACTGATATAAAATTTTTTCAAAAAGCAGGAAGATTCAGGTTGAAATAAGTCATTAAGAAAAATAATTTAAATGCCTCCTTAGCTTGTGCTGGTGGTATCTTCACTGCTTGGTAGCAGAACAATGCCTGGTCTGATTTTTGCTGCCTGCTCTGCAGAGTCATTGCAGCAGCAGCCTCAGCCTGCCCTGGGTGCCAGTGGAAGGGGCAGGGGCAAAGCTGCTGCTACCCCCCCAGCCCTGGCCCATGGGGACAGCCTGCTCTGCTGCTTGGCACTGAGGGGAGATCGAGGCAGCTCATGGCCCCCTCTTGTCCTTCCAGTTCCTCTGTCACATGAAGTCGGTGCGAGACCAGTCGTGCATCCCCTGCGAGGAGATGGTGAGTGACAGCGCGTGCTCAAGGAGCTTCCTGCTGGCAGCAAAGAAAAATGTGATGGTCAGGAAATACTTTTTTATTCACATTATATTTCCTTATGCCTAAATGGCATGGAAGTGGCTCTTGGATAATACCTGAGGTTTCCTCTGTTCCTTTTGTCCCTCCTCTGTCTCATCCCTGGTTTGGGAATGGTGTTGGGCACAGGTAATACTACTTTTCAAACACTGTGTTGCTTCTAAATCACCAGAGTTTTGCAAAATCACAGTAGTTGCTGAGATTGCCCAGATCACTGTGGTCCCATGGTTGTGTAACTCTCGCCACAGCCTTTTCCCTACCTGTTAGTCACTTCCTACGTATTGAGAATCCTCGGAGCTGCTTGTGCTGAAGGAGCACGCTTCTGCTCTCTAATTATCACCTGTTTCCATAGAAATGCTGAAAGCTGTTGACTGCCTGCATTCATCGGGGAGTTGTTCCATCATCATGGAGTTGCTCCTTTGGGTTATAAATTCCCCAGTGGAGGTTTTTTTAGCATAATATTCTACTTGTAGGGTACACAGTGGTGCTTTGATGCTATAAAAAGAACCAGAGAGTGTATATGGTGGGGGGCGGGAATAAAGACTTATGGAAAACACCAAATATTTCATAAGCTCCTGCTTTGCATGGGTTTTTTTATGTTTTATTTCCAGTCTGCAGACTTCAAAATCCTGCCCAGCAGCTACGGGCACGCGAGGGATGCCTACGCCTTTGGGGCAACAGTTGAGAATCTCCTGACAGTTCTCAATGATCAGGGTGAGAATCACACTGGTTTATTTTGCTTGTGACAGGCCCTGTGGTTCATTCCTTGTGTGGTTGAACATTTCACCTTTTGTTGCAGCTGGCAGGAGTGTTGTGGGCTCAGTGGCTAGTGTTGGTCCTTGTTTGCAGACCTTGGCTTCTCCTGTGTTCCCCTTTTCCTGCATTTGGATGTGGTCAGATGTGGCTGGAGGTCACCAGCCCGTGTGACACGAGCACTCCCAAAACTGCTTTGGTCCTGCCTCACCAAGGGTTATGGATGTGGCACGTGGGCCTTGAGTGTCACAGCTGAGCGGGGGCTGCAACTTCCAGCAGAGGCAGCAGGAAGATTCTTGGGAGGACAGTAGCACTCCTTGAAGGCCCAGTAGCCAGGCAGCTTAGGAAGAGAAATGGAAATGCTATTTTTCCCTTCCTTTTGCACTTCTGCTATCAATTAGAGCTAAAAATAAGTTTTGGGGAGGGTGGAGAACTCCTGAACATATCTTGTTCAGTGTGGAGAGGGAAATCTAACTGTAGGTGCTCTGGATTTCAGTTTCAGCAGACATTCTCTCCAGCTTTCAGCAAACCTTGCACTGTACACTGCTGAATCCAGACCCAAAGTGTCGTCCACCACTGTCCAGCTTATTGTCTCACGAGTTCTTCAGGTAAGGACAGGAATATCAGGTCTCTCTTGGTCTTGATACTGGTTATTTGTGTTAGTTTTGTGAAGGTGAGATGGGAATGCAGACTTAATCCCTACAGGGATCTTTGACAAAGAGGCTCCTTAAATTAAGGAAGTGTTACCAGCCTTCCCAATGAGGTGCTGAGCAGCAGCTTTCAGGTGTCACCTCCTTGCTGGCACTCTTGATCCATCAGCATTTGACTTGGGTCCCTCTGTCTCATTCTCTCTGCTGAAGGAATGGTGGGGGTTTGCAGTCTCTTCACTGTGGGTGGTTTAAGCATCAGTAAGGATTACACTTGACAGCTTTTGTTTTTGTGCTTAGGAATGATTTTCTGGAAGTTGTGAATTTTCTGAAGACCTTGACACTAAAGTCTGAGGAGGAGAAAACTGAATTTTTCAAGTAAGTGAAGGAACTGTAATGTGGAAGCTTCTTATTTCAGACATACTTCTGCCAAATGGATTGTGGGGGGACCTGGGAAGGCTCATGGCCAGAGGTACTTCCTCAGGTGGCAGATTTTGATGGCTTTTGGCATCACTGTTTACTCTCTTAACACCTTGGGTGCTCCAGCCAAAGTAACGATCCTGTCAAAGAGGAAACTCTTCACCTCCTTGTTTCCCCATTCCTTGTGAATGGTTTGGTGTTTGGGAGGAGCAGTCCCTGCTGGGCTCTGCATCATCCTGATGCTCCCCAGCCTCCAGAGTGATGCAGCTGCCAATGAGAGAGTTTGCAATAAGACTTGTTGGGTGAATTAATCATGTGGTGCCAAGAGTAAAGCTGTTGCCTGTAATGGATGTCTTGGCTGCAGTAGTGGAACATCTTGCAGTAAATCCCACTGTTGTGGTCCCCAATAATTTTTCTGTCAGGGAATCTTCTGTGTAATCATGGCATTATATAGGCCTGAAAAGGGGAGAAGCTGAGTTTTTTTCTTTTTCCGTATAAAAGACCCTTGGTGTTCTCACAGAGATGTTTTCCTGCCTGTTTTATACTTCTGTGGTCACCATCAGTTATTTTTCATTAATTTGAGGTTTAAGTGGAGGAAGTAAGAGGAGAAGGGGGATCCTTAGCAGGAACATTCAGAGTGGTTCTCACTATCTCTGTGTCAGCAGTGTTTACTGAAGGAGGGAATGAACGCTTTGCTTAAAGACAGGGGAGTGTTGCCCTTTTATCAGGCAGAGGGGCCTTCACAGCATGTGCACCATTCTCCTGGGCTCCTCCAAGCCTAGAGAAAAAGCAGTAACTGTTAATTGATATTTTAAAAATGAAAATCTGACAGACAAGAGCAGTTGCACAAAATCAAACTCTGATAAACCCAGTCAGTACTCTGGTGCCCATATTAGATGGAAGTGGTTTCAAAATGGGATTCCCTCTGTGCAAGGGAAACTTCCCTTGTGTGGCAGGTAGAACAGCCTTTTCCAAAGCAGTAGGAAAATTCTTGCAATGCACCAGGGTGTGGAGTGAGAGGAAGACTCTGCTGCAGTTTTGACAGTAGCTCTTCATGGGAGATGCCAGCTCTGAGGCAGTTTGATGCCCCAGCAGCTTCCTGTGCCAGCTGGATGTGCTTGTGACAGCCCATGATCCGGGTGTGGGGTTTTACAGGATGTGGCTCTGGCTCCTGGTTTGTGTTATCTTTGCCTCAGGCAGGAGCAGAGGCTTCTCTGTAGGTCAGAGTGCAGACAGAGGGAGAGGCTGCAGTGGGACACTGTCTCTGGATGACTCAGACACAAAAAGGGGAAATGATATTAAGGGAAACAGGCATAAATGCATGGAAGGCTGCCTTGATACTAATTGCTGTCTCCTGGAATGCAGATTCCTGCTGGACAGGGTGGCTGGCTTGTCAGAGGAGCTGATAGCATCACGGCTGGTGCCTCTCCTACTCAATCAGCTCGTGTTTGCAGAACCTGTAGCTGTCAAGAGTTTTCTTCCTCATCTGCTGGGCCCGAAGAAAGGTGACCTTTAAATACTTCCTCATCACAATTTTTACTGACAAGTTTGGAATGAATTCAGAGCAGTTGTTTCATTGAATCAAGGGAACAGTGGTGTTTCTCTAAGCAGACCAAATACTGTAACATACAGAACTGGGAAGGACAGTTATCTGTGCTTCCTCCTTTGCAGTACTTGGCACTGCTCTGCTGAAGCTGGGAGGAGCATTAGGAATGATCCTGGTGTCACCACTCAGTAGCTTCTGGGTGAGCTGTCTCTCGTGGCTGAAGCAGCCTTTTCCCATCCTCACCTCTGTTCCCTAGAGCAAAGTGGGGAGAGCCAGACCAGCTGCCTGCTGTCACCAGCCCTGTTCCAGGCCCATGTGATCCCTGTGCTGCTGAAGCTGTTCGAGGTGCACGAGGAGCACGTGCGGATGGTGCTGCTGTCTCACATCCACGCCTACGCGGAGCTGTTCTCTCGGGAGGAGCTGAAGAACATCATACTGCCACAGGTTAAGGGCGGCAGACCAATGGGTGGTGTATCCTGGAATACGGGATTGCACAGAATCACAGAATGGTTTGGGTTGGAAGGGACTTCAAGGGACCATCTAATCCAACCCCCTGCCGTGGGCAGGGACACCTTCCACTAGACCAGGTTGCTCAGAGCCCCATCCAGCCAATAGGATCCACCCTCTTCAGCTCATAGCACAAAGTAGGAGGCTGATTTTATGGAACCACATCCAGTCTCTACTGAGAGCTGTAGGGGATTAGAAATGAAATGGGCTGCAAAGGTAACACTTAAAGAGGAGAACAGCGCAAAAGCAGAGTTTTCTGTTGTGGTGACATCAGTGTGTTGTTGGTGCAGGTGTTGCTGGGCCTGCGGGACACCAGTGACTCCATCGTGGCGATAACGCTGCACAGCTTGGCCGTCCTCGTCTCCCTGCTTGGGCCTGAAGTGGTTGTAGGTGGAGAAAGAACAAAGATTTTCAAAAGCTCTGCACCAAGTTTCATGAAAACTGCTGATCTGTCCCCAGAAGGTAAAAGATAAAGTCAGAGTGTTCTTGGGATGCTTGCATGTTCTGTCCAAGAAGTATAGGCAGAATTTCTTGGATGAATAATCTGTTGCTGGTGACAGGTTAATTGAAAAAAAAGCTAATTTGCAGCCAAACTTGGATTTTAAGTTAGGTGCTATTTGCAGATACAGAATTGATATCAGAAGGAGCGCTATATAAAAGTATTTTAAATATAGGAAATGGAGAAAAAGTGAAACCTCTTCTTCCTTTAAGAATCCCTGTAAGTGAAGGAGATAGTGAGTGTGTGTGTGTGTGTTTGGTGGAAAAACTATATTGCCTTTCTAAAGGACTTATATAGACAGTTATTTAATATTTCCTCTGTCCTTCCTGTTTTTAAAAATAGTAAATCTCACCTTCTTCCCCCAATTTCTGTTCATAGATTGGAAAAGGAATACGAACTTCCCTATTTTATCAGCTCTCTGGAGGCTTTTCAGCTAATGCAAATGAAGACAGTAGCCCCTGCACCTGCTAGATAACTTGGAACCAAGTGTACTAAGGGAAAGCTTGTCTGGATATTGAAACTAAGAATATTTATAACAAGGGAAAAGTCAGCATTTGTGCAACTTTAGACATACAGATACCAAATGAAATACATGATAGAGATCAGTTTAAGTGTTTGCTACCTGTTTATGTGTGTACTGGCAGCTACCACCCTTCATTAAAATCAGTGGATGGCTCATTGCATTAGTTTCTTTACATTATTTATTTTAGTAGACTGTAGTAAATAAACCACTTTTGATTGCAGGCTGAGACCAGGTTTATTTTTCAGAATATACTTAAAATTAGACCTGATTTAACTATTGATGAACAACAAAACCCCCACCTTTTCCTCAACAGTGAGTGACGACCTGCAAAAAGCAACACAAGAGGCTGAGCACGTGAGGTTTAACAAGCTGTTTGCTCAAGTCCCTCAAAGGATGTGCCCTTTATGAAGGGCACTGGGGGAGGGGGGTGGGTTCTGTGTGTTCCTTGCAGTCCTTTCCAGTGAGCCATGTATCTGGTGGCACTGATGATCCCTAGACTAAGCAGGCACAGCTGGCTGGGAATGCAGATGAGCCCTGTGGAAGCAGATGCAGCATTGGCCCAAACTGTGCCATTCTGAAGTGGTGGCAACTGGGTCCCACACAGCTGAGGCTGGTGCTGGCAAATCATAACCAGTGCTGATCACACCCTGCAGCTCCCAGAAATGAATTGCAACCAGGTGCCTGCCGAGCTGGTTGGGCCAGGGAAATACACCTGCCTTAGGCAGCTCCAACACATGGCCTTGATTGCCCACCACCCACCTCACCTTGGGCTGGGATATAAGGGCAGCTGTCAGTCAGCCTTCAGAGCAGAGACTCCCATTCCAGGAAGCTGCTGTGCCCATGCCCAGGCATGGGGAGGGGGTTGGTGTACTGTCATGAGTTTGCTTATGCTTGGAATTGTTGTGAGCAAGTGCAGTGCTTTTGTATAAGGCAGGTACCGAGGGATTTGTGATGCAGTTAGGATTTTGGATCCAGCCGGGTGGCAAACAGCATTTTTAAAGCATCTGCTCTGATCATAATCAATTTATTCATTTGGTATTTCTTGAAAGAACATCTCAGCGAAAACTGACCATGTACAGTTGCCATAACTTTGTACTGGCAGGAGCTGCAGGCAGCAGGAACAGAGGAGTATTGTGTTATATATGGATCGGGAGGTGCAGCTGTTGGATTGCTGTGCCAAGCCTCAGCGTTGTTCAAATAAGAACATTCCAATGCTGCAGGCAGTTCAGCTCAGACTGACAACACACCTCATGGACTTGTGTCCTTTCTTTTCCTTTATCCTGGCAGATTCCCCCAGTCATGGCGTGAGCAATCAGAGAAACCAAACCTCTCGGCCCCTGAAGAGCAGTCCCAGCTTGTTCCCCAGCCCTGCAAATGCACCTGTCAAGAAGCTTCCTGTGCGACAAGACAATCCCTTGGCTTCAAAGACAGGTAAAACCTACCCTAGTGCTTCCTTTCAGAAATTAAGTGTTTACCAATGAAGTGTTGCTTGAAAAGACGTGCATTTTCCCCCACATGCCAATCTGAAAGAGTCAGTGAACCAAGGAAGGCAATGGTGAAGGAAGGGGAGTGTGATCCTTAACATCCTAGGGAATAGCTATTTGGGAAGCTGACATACACAGACTGAGTGCCTGGACTTGAATTTGTTTCCCTATGGCAGATTCTGTGCTGTGCTTTCACCCCTCCCACAGCTCAGCAGATACTCTGGATTTACACATCAGCTCATTCTGACCGTCAAAGCTGATTCTGTTTCCTTCCATGGCCTTTTCTCAGTCACCTGTTGCTTATCAGCAATCAGCTGGTATTGCCCCAGGGCTCTGAGGTAAATTCCCTCCTTTGCAAGCAGGAAGGTGTCCCTGCTTTCTAATCCAAGAGGAGCTTTCTTTCCAATCAGTTACTGGCTTGTTCCCATGCCATCTGTTCCCTGTGATGTCAAGAAGTTTTAGACACAACTCCATCGCTGCCTGCACTTGCTCTCTTTAAAATGGGTATGTAACACCTTTGTCTTCCACAGGTGAGCAAGGCACTCAGCCCCCCCTGAACGGAATTCCTGGAAGCATTAATACATTGGGGAAGAGCAGGAGCTCTATGACTACCTCGGAAAAGCCAGCAGAGGAGTGGCCAGACTGGAGTGAGCCAGAGGAGACAGACACTGAGAAAACTGTGAACATTCAAATTCAGCCCCGGGAGCTGCGGGGCAGCACGGAACCTTATTTTGCTGATCATGATGTAGATGAGAAGCCTTGGGATGACTTTGAGCCCAGGAGCCCCAGTCCTAAACTGTCCTCAGGAAACTGCCTCACTGTGACACACGCTGATGCAATTGAAAGGCCAAGGCTTCTGCCAAGTACCCATCAACTGAGCAAAGAATTCAAAAGCCTAAGACTGAGTCCCTCCACAAAGTTTTGCCATGGGAACAGCTGGAGCAGTGACAAGTGGGACCACGAGGAACAACTGGAAGAAACTGTGTTGCCAAAAACCTTTCAGGAAAGGTTGAAGTCTTCATCAGAGTCTGGCTTGGGAGAGGAATTCACAATCAAAGTGAAGAGGAAACCAGTGCAAGACCCTGAGCTGGACTGGTTTGCTGACATGATCCCAGACATTAAACCTTCTTCTGCTCTTTTGATTTTACCTGAGGCGAGGACAGAAGCAGTTGTTCCCACTCACTCGGGTGGGGTGTCCAGCAGAGAAGGTGCCTCCCAGAATGTGCTGTTTTCATCCAAATTTGCAGCAGCTGATGTGATTGAGGTAAGAGGCTCGAGGTAGGGAGGTTCAGGTGACTGCAACCCTGAGAGGCTCCACAGCACACAGCAGCACACACAGTGCTGTAGCACAGCTGGCCCCTCAGTCGGAGGGTGGGTACCTGAGGAGGGATCAGCAGCACAGCCAGACAGATGAGTCTTTCACCTGTGATTAAAAGGTGCTGAGCTCTGAGTGCTGCATCTTAGCAGGCACCAGGTAATTCAGTGGGCACTTGATACAGCAAAGAGGGCTCTGTTAGGAAACAGTGAGGGAATGGACTCAATTTGTACACTACTAGAAGTACTAAGGAGTTTTAGCTGCAGCTTTTACTCTGTGCTGCTGTATCCTGGATGCAGGAATCCTGTGCTTTGTTAAGGAGAATCTTGGTTTGTCAGACAGGTAAAACAAGGCTGGATCCTGGCTGCTGAATAGACATGGTTCCATGCTCAAACAGAAGTGGCTTTCAGGCACAGAGAATGCTCAGGACTGAAGTGTTTTTCCTGGCTCTTCTAGGAAAACCTAATACCATTGTAAATTAATGTCCAGGAAACCAGAACTTCCAGATTACAAAGTAAAGCTTTTTGGGTGTGTTGTTTTCGTGAAAGAATAGCTGAAACATTTCTCTATTTCAGAGCCACGGGGAGGGGTTACAAAACTGGGTTTAAGTAAGTAGATAAATCCCTGTAGCCCAATCACGGAGACTCCAAAGACCATTGCTGTTTCCTAGGAGGGGAGGCAGCATTCCCACTTGAGCATGTAACTCGCTTAGGGAATAGGTGTTGACTTCAAGTTGTTTTGCTCATTCAGCCTCAGGAGAGCTACCCCAGGGATAGCAGGGAGTATAGGGAGAAGAGCCTGGGCTGTAAACTGAAGTTGTTTATGACATTTGAAAATGGCATGGTGTCCTGTGACAGAAGCACTGTCATGACCCCAACCCCATTTTGGGGAGAAGACACACTACTGTGTCAGTGGGAGGGGGAGATCAAACTTACAGTGTTAGAATACAGCGGGAAAACAGCTCTTTCCTAGGGGGAAAGAAATAATCTAGTTTATAGCCTCCTTTTTTAATGCAAAGTGGGTTTGATATAAGCAGTAAAAAGAAAAGTAAGACTCCCTGTTAAGTCTGCTTTTGTCTTTAAGGTGATTCCTGTTGTAGTTCAAAGTTCTTTAAGACCGTAAGCTGCAAATACTGACACTTCATTTTTGGGCTTTTGGCATTGTGAATGATTGCTCTGCCATCACAAGCCACACAAGCTCCTGCCTGACTCCTGGGGCTGTGCTAAGCACACAAGTACATTCCACATGTCTTAATGCTGATAATTTTATGTGATTCTAGGCTGAAGCTACAGGCTGGGGTGAAGAGGAGGAGTTGAACTGGGAAGATGATACAAACTGGTAACAGTTCTGAAGGAGACCAAGGCAATTTATGGTGTGTTGGATCCTGTGACAGGAGTTGCTGCTTCCCCAGTACAATGGATAAAGTACCTCAGCGCTGCTTTTGCCACAAAGCAGGCACTTGCTGCACAGCCATGAGATCCCATGGGGCCCGAGCTCTTGCCATGGATGCTCCTTCCCAGTCTGTGCCAAAAGCTGCAGGGGTGAGCCTGCACTCGAGCAATATGCCCAGCTGTGGTGCTGCCACTGCTCCCGGAGAGAGGACAGTGTGATGGTGGTGATGGTGCTGATGTGCTGCTGGAGGCCAAGAGTGGTGTAGGAGATTGTTCCAGAACTCATCCCTGGCCTGAAAAACTGCTGACAATAAATGAAAGTCACACTGAGTTTCTTGGTTAATATGCCTTTTTCCTTTGGTTTTTTTATTTCTTTGGTTTTGTGGGTTTTTTGGTTTTTTTGGGTTTTTTTTGGTTGTTGTTTTGGGTTGGTTTGGGGATTTTTTTTCCCAGAAAAGTAAAACCCTTAGAAATGGCTCCTTTTAACTTTTCAGCTAAGAGATTATTTTAAGATTAATGTACAGTTTATTCAATTTATTTATTTCTATTTGTATAGTTCTGTGAGTGGCACAAGAGGTGCTAAGAATCATACAGTGAACGACCACAAACTGCTTAAGCACCGTGTTCTTTCTGCTCTTAACTGTGACCAATAAAGATTATTTTTAAAGGATCACCCTAGCGTGGAGTGGAACCAGCAGCAGAGGTATGTTCAGAGAACAGGAGAGAGCCTTAAATTGTTAGTCTTGAGTGTATTTTAAAATAAAGATAAAAACACCTAGTGCCTGGTCACCTGTATGTGACAGGAACAAGGTAACTGCTACTTTTACAACAGATTCAAACCTCTCAATATTCAGAATACAATGTCATGAAATGTTTATCTCCACATAGTAGAAGAACAAGCAATATACAAACCCACAGCTCAGATGTCCAGTAGTGTCCACTCAAATCCATCAGTCCTTCCAGCCACTGGCTATGGAGGACAGGCTGGCACTGCACTGGCTCAGTCCATTCTGGCACATGAACCAAGACCCAGCAGTACTGCAGAGCCTTGCCCCATGTCACAGATTTTTCTTCTGCAGCACGCCTGGCACAAAGGCACCTCTTCCCTCCCACCAGGGAGCTGAGCTGGTTCGTTGTCCCCAAGCCCTGTGGAGCACCTACCGCAAGCTGTCCCTGAGGGTGGCTATGGCTGTGTGCAGAGCCTCCAGCTTCACTTCAAGCCAGGCTGGGGGGGACCCTTTCTGGAGCAGCAGCTTCACAGCCTCCACTGCCCCCTCCATCGTGCCTACTGCTGCCTTGTACTGCTCCTCAGAGGGGGGGTGACAGGCTTTTTTGGCCACAGGCTGCAGATTTAAGTAAACATGGAACATCATTTTAATACTGTACTTCAGGGATCAGTCTTCATTCAAATGCAAGAAAGCCTTAGATGAAACAGAGCTGCAAGACTCCCTTGTCCTGCGAGAGTTCTTGCTGCCTGGCAGGCACTACAGCCCATTAGGATATCTTACTAAGGGCTGGGAGTGCACGTGTGACCTTTTTTCTTAGAACATGGAGGGCAGCAAGACCATCTTAGCCTTTTCAGAGACTCCCCAGAACTGACAGAAATTAACAGTAGGGCTCAGATAGTTTAAGGAAGCACACGTACCTCTCCTGTTGACTGCAATTCTCCATCCACTTTTAAAACCTGTGCACTCCAGGTAATCCTTTCTTGCTTCAGGCGTTCTGTTCGTGCTTCTCTTGTCTCTTCCACCTGCCTTGTCTAGGGAGAAAGCCCCAGGAGAGGTAACTAAACCCAGGCAGCATTATCAACCTTCATAGGCTCAATTTATATGCCAGAACAAAAGGGAGGGAGGGAGAGATTTTAATGTGCAGTTCAAAGAATATTTCTCACACACTCTTCTGATAGAAGATTGATCTACAACTTTGGGTTAGCATCACTGGCAGCTATCAGTTCTGTAAATTACCTGCTTGCCAAAAGCTGCTCAGCCAGAGAGCCCTGCCTCTCCTTCCCAGTGTCAGAGCTGCCCCCTCTTTCCCAGTGTCACTGTCCTGCAGCAACAGCCACCTGTTCTTAAGAGGATTTTTGCTGTTTTGCAAAAGGGAATGAGATATTTCATGCATGTTAATTTAGATTTCAGAAACTGATCCAAGAGAAATGGGGAAGGAAATCAAACCAAATTAACAAATCCTGTCTTTTTAATATGTAACTTCTTTCAAAAATAAGAGAGTAATTTAATAAGAATTTTTTGTTTAAGGAGGATAAATGTTTTGCTTTTAAGTTGGTATTACCGAAGGAGCAGTGTGCATAGGAATGGCAGTTGTTAATTCTGCTGATTAAAAAAAGTAGAAAAGTTCAACCAGACAGTTTAAAGTTATTTAATGGTCATGCAGATAATGCAAGTGTAGACCCATGCTGTGTACTGCTTATAGCAGATGTACAGCATCAACTAAGACAGCAGTAAAATGGTTAAACAATATACATACCTTAGCCAGAAAATTAACAACTTTGTTCTTAGCTTCTTCAGAATTAAGGCACCAAGGAACAACATCTTCATGTCTTGTTTCCTGGCAAAAAATGTTACTGGTTGTTCAGTATATTCATGCTAACAAGGGAACAACATAGATGTTTCTGTGACAGTCCCTGCCCTCTTGCAACCAATCTAAGCAACCAGTGCCTAATCTTTCTTCACTTCCAGACCCTGAAATCACATCCAACTGCACTAGCCCTCAGTACTTTTAACGTGCAGTAGCATCTGTAACTAAGATCCAGGTTGTGCAGTGAGGAGCAGCAAACATTTAAGACAGGAGAATTTCTGTACAATAGAAGTTAACAGAGTCAAATGCCTGCACCCGGAGTTGTGCTCTTCTCACCTCTGCAAAATGTGTGAACGCTTCCAGTGCGTGCTGGTGAATCAGCCAGGTCTGGTCAGCCAGCAGAGAGGCAAACAGACAGGACAGCTGGGGCACAACCTGCCTCTGCAACAGGAACAAACACCCATCAGTTCCCAAGAGTTAGTTGTGCATATCTCACCATCGTGATTTATTATTAAAGAATCACTCTAAGACTGAGGGACAGGTTTCGGAAATGCGAGAGTGCTACTGCCCTGTCTGACTAAAGAACCACTGTGAGGGAAGTGACATATTCCATTCTCACTTCTTGTTGCTTCTCACCAGTGAGAAAGGATTGGCATTAAAACCTCCAAGCATCTTGCATGCACTCAGCACCTCTTGATGAAAAATAAATCTGCTGCAGACTATTAATCCAAGACAGTTGTACTGGCACCCCTATATGTATTTAATGAACTTGATCCTTTAACTGTATATTTAAATAAAAGGCATATCTTTTTATCAAAAGACAAGATAATTTCACTAAGGCCACAGTTACATTTACCTGTGCTTCTTGTGGAATAAACACCTTTCCCATGGAAGACAGAAAATCCACCATTGCTAGACAGACATGATCCGGGGGATGCAGCTGGAGCAGGAATGACTGCAGTGCAAACACCTGCAGGAGACAAACCCCAGCAAAGTTCCATCAGACAGGCTGCAGGTGAAAACTGTGCAGGCTCACCTTTAAATCCAAACACAGGGAGTTTAGAACCTATGCTGCACCTCCAATAAAACTGGCCAGGATAAAGCTGCAGGGTGCATTTTAGAAAAGAGCATGCTCTCTATAGCACATCCATATATCTCAATTATGTTACAGAGGAAAGGTATTCTCAAAAGCAGTGTTAACCAAAATGCCATGTCCTTGGTTTAAAGGCCAGGAAAGTAATCAAGGAAGATTATTTTCTTGTTAAGAGAAGGCCAAACCATGAAATAACTCATTTGAGATTTCAACAAATCACAAAGAACTTGATTTTCACGTAGTGAATTATTCATAAGGTAGTGTTGAGGATTTAATGATTTTTTTTTACCTGGGTAATCAGTTGAGCATCTAATGCTTGGATGAAAAATTCCAAAAGTTGAAGTAATAAGCACAGTGTCTTCTGGAGACATGGCTCATCTGAGACCTTGAAGAGAGCACAAGATATCAGTAACATTGCATTTTAGCTCATGGAATAACTACCTAGGAAATGTCAAGTTACAGTAGTGTTCCAAAATTCTTAGCCTGACTTCACACATGTAAAACACTGCATTGTAAGCAGCAGAAGAAAATATTAAAATAATCATATCAATATTTCTAGGTAGTCATATTGTATAAGACCATTTTCTTTGATTTTTATGGATAATATTTCTTAACCCTCCTCTCCTTCCACCACTTACTAAAATAAGCACCTAAAGACTATCTGAACTGTTTCTTTTCACTTTCAGTTGCCAAATATCCTCACAGAATGGCTGACGTTGGAAAAGACCTCTGAGGGGGCACATTGTTGGCTCTTCACTCCCACTCTCAAACTTTCTTTCTTAATCTGGAGCATGAAAACCCTGAAAATCCTTCTTTCCTTTATGCAGCTACAGCCATGAACAGGTACGTGGGCACAAATACATTGCTTGACCCCCTTGGGAGGAGGGTGATTAGCCCTGTGTGCCTCCATGTGCTGGGCTGGGCTCTAATCAAATCACCCTGAGTTTTGTTCACATTCTAATGAATGTTAAAATACACTAAGTTCGTAACTGCGATGAATCAAAATCAGGTATTTCAGGCTTCTCCTTGAGCAAGTCTGAATCTGACACTGAGTAACAGATGGAGTAACAAGGAATCAAATATGTAATATTCAGGAAACTCAAACTCAAGCTTCCCAGAGCGCATGCCTGCCCAACAGATAAACCAGATGAGAGCAGATGGGCAGCACTTTTACACTGTGCCTTACTGAAACAGTCCAATCCACGTAAAACAAATGAGTAACAACAACTTGAGGAAACAGCACCAGCCTCTCCAAGACATGTTTTCACCACTGGAACAGCAAGTTCTCTTACCTGCTTAGCCTGGAGAAAAGACCAGAACTGACTGAGCACTCCCAAGACAGATGCCTTAAGTTCTGCCTCCAGAATGTCATCAGCAGAACTGCAGGCAGCCAGCAGGACAGAAAGGGCAGTGTTCTAGGAGAAAAATATGTGTAAGACCAACCAAAACAAACTACACATAAACCAACCCAAAACCCCAGGCTCATTTGAAACATTTAAAATTATACAAGATGGCAAGAAGCCCAAAGTGCTGTACAGAACAGCTAATCCAGCAGGACACCAGCCAATAAAGCTTCCAGAGCAGGGAAACCATCCATTACTCCTGTGAGTTTCACACATGCTGCAGGTCATTTGCTGCACTGGCAGGAGAAGTCTGGCAGCAGACACTTCATGTAGAAGCCTCTGGTTTCTCACATTCCCTCGCCAAGGAGACCAGTGATCATCTTTCAGATATGATGCTGCATAAAACCAGCCAGGACTTTAAAACTGAAGAGTAATGGTATGCTAAGGTATAGCATAAATCAGAAATTCTGAAGAAAAATACATCTGCTCACCCAGAGAGCAAACAACAGCTAGAGTAACTAGTGAACCACAAGATTTCCACCGTCACAGTAGAGGTCCTAAGGTGCTGCATACTACAAGAAAACAACACGAGAGTTCTTGCTCATGCATATGCCAGCTAGGTGCAGAAAAAAAGCTGTGCAACAGACTGAAAAGTAAAACTGAGGTGACAGCAACAGAATCCTTGTAGTTTGAAAACCCAGAGTTCAAACATTTTTCCAAAGACAAGCAGATCTCCTTACCACAGGTGGGAGCTCTCCCAAAGCACGGCTGCTGTTCAGCCACCGCTGGCACCACGCGAGCCCTGCCGTGCACAGCTGAGATGCCACTTGTGTCCTAAGGTCAGGATTCAGGGCTCTGAGGGACACGTGCTGCCACACAGCCAAGTTCTCCACTTCTTCAGGAAGAAACTTATGAGCAAATTCTACCTGGAAACAAAAGGCAATTGAAACTAAACAGACCACAAAACAATTTGATAGTCTGAAAGATGAGAAACCAAAATGGACTCCTGGTTTGCTTCAGATATGTGAAAAAAACTGTGTAAAATATTTCATTTAAATAAAATCCAACCTTTTATATAAAAAACACTTAGAAACTGCCACCTCCCTTGTCACATATAGGACATCAGAACGATTAAGCAACTGATTCTGTCAGCTGCTTGAAGCAATGGCACCAGTGAGTAGAAGAAAGAGCTCTCCAGAGTACACAGAGAGGCACTGACAGGACAGGACACTACTCCTGAGACCTGATGTCATGGGAATGCTCACAAACACCAGTCACAGATGCAATGACAGGACACAGTTTCAGCAAATCTGGGGAGTTATGCTATTTCCATACTTTGTCAAAAAAAAGACTTCACTGCTGCCCAATAAGACTGTTAGAAAGGTCAATGTGCTTTTCTTGTTTTAAAGAGCGCTTCTGCACAAATAATAAGGATCCACAATAAGTAATAACTTAGTGACTTAATGACTTTGACTAAGTAATAACAAGTACAATAACAAGTGCAGCAAATGAGCACTCAACATCCTGTCACTTCTCCAGAACTGAAAGGGGATATTTTAACACAGGTCACTGATTCAAATCTCTTCTACTGACAACAGCAGATGCTGGTGCTGTACTTGCCTGATGCTCTGGAGCCATCAAGAACAGCATTCGCCTCAGCAGCACACCTAGGGCAGTGACCTGGGAGCAGTCACTGGGCCAAGCCTTTACCTGCATTAGGATAAAAAAGTAATGCACCTCATTACACTAAGGAAAAAATCACCACTTAGCAAATAAATTCTATACAGATGTTCTCAGAATTGCTATGTGCAGTCACAGCAGTAACACTGTAAATAAAATAAGCAGGGCATATTGTTTTATATTTTCACTGTGCTGCTTCTGCTAATTACTAAGCCAATCTGAAGAACTGAAACAATCTCCATTTGGATTTATAAAAAAATTTCCTGTCTTTGATAATTTAGAATCTTTGCTGGTAGCACTCAGATTAAAACTGGTGCCAAACTGCAAACATCACTGTGGTTCTTACCAAGTGGGCGATCACATTAACGTGGTGAGCACACAGCTCAGCTGTTCCATACCTGAAACATGAGAGAGAGCAGTTTGTGAATCTGTACTTCCTATTCTTTTACAGACTAAATATTATAAATCTTGTCTGAGAATATTTAAACTTGATTTGCAGAGACACAATCTACTTGAGACAACCATTTCAAAAACCAATTACTGAATAACAGAGAAGCTATGTTCATCTTGCTTGCAAGAACGTAAAAACAGCTAAGCCATTTCTACTCCTAAATTTCAAAATATGCTCTGTATCTGAAAATAATCCAATTCTGGGACAATTCTGTCTTACAAAAATCTCTCTCAAGGAATTAAGTACAACAACAAAATGAACTGGATGTGTGGAAAACCTGCTTGACTTGTAATAGGAGCACCTTACCGGGCAAGGAAGCACCACGAGTCCATTGCTAGCAGAGACGTGATCATACTGGAACCCAGCACAGCATCCAGCAGGGTACACTCCTGAGGAGAAATGGGAAAATTACCACAATTTGAATACTGCATAAAAGAAATCACTGAACTTTTGTAACGACTTGACCTTCCCTCCTCTGAAAGAGAACAAAAATTGCCAAGACCACGATGTTCTCAAGAACTTGTAGGAAGCTTTATTTTCCCCTTTCCCACAAGTGACATTTGCTGTATAACTGAACTCCAGTCATGTAACTGTGTCACAGCTGATTTCTACAGAACCACTTCTTACCCCAGCATCTCTTCAGAGTTACATCATTAGAAAGAACCCATTCTTTTTAAGGAGAACCTATGCATCACAACAGCTGAAGAACTGATAAGCAAAACCCAATCTTACCAGCTGAGGGAAGTGTGATGGGAGTGTGGAAGCAATGAAGGAGCACAGGTGGACACAGACATAGTGATACAGGGTGATGGGAACTGCTGGCTGTCCGGTACTGACCACCTCTGGCAAACAGACAGGGAGAGAAAGCTCCCCACAACATTGCTGGAAACTGAAGAAGAGAGCTGAAAACAAAGACAGGCTGCAAGACGGAAAGAAAAAAAAACAAAAAGAACAGTTTGGTTACAGATATGTAAGTCCCAAATCCTGCAAGCAACATCTGTATTAAAAAATCTTTGTCTATGGCCAGAAAAGATGGCAATAACTTTTGTGCTTTTACGCCAGATTATTAGAGGGTTCAGGCATAAAAGTATGAGAATTTAACTTAGTGAAGAATCAATGAATTACACACATATCCTTCTTCCTACCCTGCAAGTACTTGAAATACCATTCCTTTCCTGAAAAAACAAACACACCTCTGGCTCTGTATCCTTCACTCCTGAGGCAATGAACACCAGATCCTATTTGTCTTGGCATAAGGATGTAAATCCATAGTGACAATTTCACTATTCAGTTGCAAAGGAAACTCAAGCAGCTGAGCCCCTTTGTTTGCCTGTATGGAACAACTGCTGTGGTGAAGAACTACAACAAAAAACCTTTTTAGTACCTTTTTCCTGTGTTCCAGAGAGTTTGCACTTCTTCAGGCTGAGAGGACAGCTTGTCCATTATGGTAAGCAGGAGGAGACACTGGGGCAGCTGCTGCTCAGGAGGGAGACCTGTAGAAGTTTGGGTTTCAAATATGAAGCAAGTTGGCTGGATATATTTATTGTGTGTGTAAACCGGCTTTTAAGCAAGTGTATAGGCAAACTGATGAGCTATCTCAGAACTGTGATATGTTGATAAGGGCAGAAATCATGGAGAAGGGCTTGTTGAAACAAAAAGCTGATAATTTTTCAGTTTGAAGGCATTCTACTTTTCACAGTAAATACTTAATTTAGGAAAAAATAGCTGTCTTCCCCCAACAACAGAACAGCAGAAAAATTTCATCTTACTTTGAAAGTTTGTGGCAAATGTAGATTGAAATTATGCAAAAGAGCAGAATTGACAGGATTTCTGTTAACCAGATTAATACTGCAGTTGCTATGAGTACTTTGGAATCAGCAACAACATGAACTATCCATTATAAAATCCATCCAAGTTAGCATGCAGTCAGCTCTATCACAGTACTTAAAAAAGAACCAGAGACAAGCAAACGAGTACAGAATATTGCTTATGGTCCAGAAAGCCAAAATGTCAATCCTGATCCCTCGGACAGCACGGAGAGTTGTACTTTCAACCCACCTAACTTTTCACTTAACACCTGCTCCATGAAAGGACTGAAGGGAAGGAGCTGGTTGATGAGAGGGTCCAGAGCCACAAGAAAAACCCGGGATATTTCATCTTTATGAACTTCCAAGATCTCTGGAGCATAAAGACTGGGAGGAAATTTGCTGAGGAGGAATAGAAAAAAAAAAAAAGAAGTTAAATATTCTCAGTAGCATTTTCAGCAACACTACTTTTCTCCAAATGAACTACAAAAAGGCAAATTCATTATTTCCTTGTTCCTGTGAAATAAAAGACAGAAAAGGCTCCCCATTTAAAAATATCTGTTATAGTCCAAGAGTTACAACTCTGCATTCAGCCTTTAAAATAAGCATCACAATCCATATTTTACTAAACATTTAAAGAAAACCTTACAAGCTCACAGAAAATGCATGTGAAATGCATAACATCTATTAGAAGAAACACACCAAATCACAAAGAGTCAAGTGAAAGGAAAAGCCAAGAAAAATGCCTTTATAAACAATTTGACAGTCATAAATGTGACAGCACTAATTTAACACATGACCCTAAAAGGGTATCACAATTTCTCTGAAGAGCAAAAAAAAACCTCGGGCAATAAAAGAAAAAAAGAACCAATATGAGAAAAAAGCAAGAGATCATGAAATGAAAACCTTCTACTCTCACAGCTTATAAAGTGAACTGTAAAAACACTACCTTCCTACTCAAAAATCCTGCTCAGTTTCCCTAAGTGAATAAAACTTTACAACCTTCCACTTGAAAAAGACCTACAAGGTAAGTAAACTTAGAAGAAGAAACTCATAAAAAAATATCCATCCACCCAATCTTGCAGTGGAACATGCAGTGAACTCAGGTGCACATCTCACCACAGAACCTGGTTTGAATTCCAAAAAAAAGGCTGAAATCAGCCTCTGATTTCATAATATAAAGAATTACCAGTACAAAGTCTGTGTTCCCTTCCACCACCATGCTTCCCCACCACTGTAGCAAATAGAACAAAATTTTTTGAAAGGAAAGTGATAAACCACTTGCAGATATTTATAAATATAGCATTATAAGAGCATCTGCTTCCAGGAGAACCAAAGTCCTTCTGTGAGATTTCACAAGATTATTAACACAACAGTAAAGCTGTGAAAAAGTTCAGGGTACTCTCTTTCTGATTCCCTCTTTCTCCAGGGCAAATTTTCCCATACTTTGTCTTAAAGTAGAAACAATCTGTCAAAAGGCACTGCTGACACCTGCATTTAGTGGCAGAATTTTTTTTCCTGCACCTTCTACAGATAATTTGTTAATAAATGTTGCCATAAATAGTTGCAACAAAGTTAATGGTTTGTCATTACCGGACATGCACAGTGCTGATCAAGAAGGGGGTTAAGGTAACTATGTAACACAAAAACACCTAATTTATTCAAAAATAATAAATTTAGCTTTCTGTACATGAAAAAAGATAGCAACAACTCTGTAATGAGAACTGCATTTTTACATCTCAAAATATTTGTAATTTAAGAATGCAATATGGAAATGTTATTAAGATACTATCAATAATCAATTATTTGTACTTCACATACCTGTATATCTGAAGAAAGAGCTGATGTAACTGAGAACAGGAATCAGAGAAGCAAGCAAGAAATTCCTGCAAAAGCCATCAATTTTGAGTGATACTTTTAAAATAAAATACATGATTAATTACTGGACATCTCCTACCTACTACTCAGTGTCACTGCATGAAACAACCTGTTCTAGTTTATTTTTCCGGGAAATCCCAGCAGTAACCCTGCACAGGCTTGTGAGTATTTACTGGTGGAAGAACTGCGAGCAGGTGATGTATGGATGTTAGTTATACTGCCCTTATGGGACAGCTGTAAATTGTTGGGATATTATGCAGTACAAAATTATTCCATTTGCAGACCAGAGGCTTAAATTTAATACTAACATAAAATTCAAGTATTAAAACATACCTTGGTGTAGTGTACAAGGGAGTTAGCAAAGAACCTGCACAGTTTGACTGTCTTCTGGAACAGTCTGACGTCAGTGCCCTCCTGTCCAAAAGAAGCAGTTCTAAAAGTTAATACAGAGAATACACTAAAACAGGAAGTTAGATTGCTAACAGTGTTCAAAACCTATTTCACACTTGATTCTCTACAGACTCTGCAGCTAAGGGGGAAAAACTTCAAAAATATTCAGTATGTATGCTTCAACAGTTTCAATATTAAGAATTTGATTGACCTTGGGATATTATCAGTTTAGGAAATTTAAAAAATTCTTACATAATACAGTGAAAATTAAAGTGTCTCAGTAAAACATTCTCAATCTACACAAAGTCATGGGCCTCACATTCATGTGGTTTCACAGGTATTCTGCCTACCACATGAAATAAAACCCCAAAAAACCCAAACCAAATTACTCCAAGCAATAATACAGCACGAAGAATGTATCCTCCTCAAGTTCACTGGCAGCTTTGGGAGCTTTTTAATTCACCTGTATCTCTGACACCTTCATTTGCTCAGCCAGCTGCAAACAGGAGTCAAAAGAAAGAAGAGTGTCCTTGCACAGGCCACCAAGGATGTCACTGTGTTTCAGGTGGCACTGCAGCAGGGAGTGATGCTTCAGGCTTTGCCTGAAAGACAGGAATATAATCAGGTATTTAATTGTCAGAAGTGATCATGCAATGAGTTCCTACAAATCCAAGCAACTAATTCTTCTATTTAGGCTTTTATTCAGCAGTGATTGGTGCAATATCCATATACACTGAAAGCAGAAACTCAGAGAGAACAACCCTCCCCATGGCCATGGCTGAAACACAGGGGAGAGGCAGGATGGAAGTGCAAGACAGACAACTCAAGCCAAAAACATCTACAAAATTGCAGGTCAGACTTCTTAATATTATTTATTCAGACAACAGTGTTTTAAATTTTCTTCTGCATTGCAATACTAAAAGTCAAGTTTCTATCACTTTTCATACCAATTCCTACCTACTTTCACTGGCAGCGCTTTAATACTACCTCCTAGTTAAATTTCTCAATTGTTTCTAAATTTACTTACTAAATAGCTACATTGAACTCTCTAATTTTAATTTTATTAGAAACTCTGAACACAAAGCAATTGAGACATTCATAATTTAAAATGACATCACAATAAAATCCAAAGAGTTCCACGACATACTTGATTATGAACTTCCACGTATTGGCGTGAAGAGCGTGGTCCATATTGGAAATGACAGAGCAGATCTCCAGCACAGTGTGGATTACTAAGGAAATAATAACAGCAGCAACAGAGTTAAATCAGATTTATGAGTTCACAGAAATCCCAAGAGAATACTAAGAGAATAGCAGCACACTGGCATGAATTGGGAAAATGGCTCAGTGTTTAGGTGCTGCCCCTTTCCTACAAACCTACACAACATGCCCCACAGCACAGAGGAAGCTTCAGGAGAAAAATGGAAATATTTCAAGCTTCAAAATGCTGCTCTCTGAAAGGCTGATCAGGACAGCAGGAACTGAGAACACTCAGAAACTTGTTTTAAAATTTCAAACATACTCTCCCATAGAAAAAAATACTGAGCAAGACTAAGAAAGTATTAAATCCAAATATACCTGACACCATATATGTGATGTCATCTTCAGTGGAAGCAGACCCTATGGAAATCAGATCCACCAGTTCCATCAGCTGTTTCTGAAGGGAGTAAGTTTCCTTGAACGTGGCTTGTAGGAGGTCAGAAATTAAGTGCAGGTGCCCACAGTACACTGATTCACTGTCCTGAAATGGGGAGGGAGAGGTTTATGAAAGAGTTCAGGACTCATAGCCTGATTTTTCACATGCTGAAAACACCAAGAGCTTCGCCATACATTTCTCTGGGGGAAAAAACCCCAGATGTACCTACTTTAACTCAATTTAACTCAATAACACAGACCCTGACCACTCAATATAAACTGCATTCACCTGCAGCTCGTGGACAACTAATGAGGTCTGACTGGCTCTTGTGAGTTTTAGGGGACTCTGGATTAGGCCTCCATGTATGAACCTAAGATCATATTTCTGAACCAAACAGGACAATGTTAGTAACAGAGGAAGTAGCATTCCAAATACTTCCCAATACTTTCATATTAGAATTGCTAGATAAAGGTATTGCACCTGAGTTTGAGTCCTGACATGGAAAACTGATGTAAATATTCCCATAGGAAAGACAAATTAACAGTGAAAATGAAAGATATCCAAAAGTTAGTGTGTCCTAATAATAATCTTGTTTTATTTTCAATGCTTAGAGGGAATTACTGTTGCATCTGAAAATCCAGATCAGTCCATATCTGAAACTGATACACGCTACTCACAGTAACCAACTTAAATCTGCTAATCTCAACTTTCAATACATTCTGGAACTTCAGAAAAATAAGGTAGGTCATACCATGTTTGTAGCCATTTGTAGCTCTGAAAATACTGCAGCCATCAAGGCTGCACAGATCTCTCAGAGCACTCTGCTCATGAGCAGAATGTTCAGTTAACACTGCTGCAAAATATGGAAATAACCCAGTCTGAGCCTCTCACCAGCAGGTCAGATTTGCTGGGAAGACAAGTGAAAAATCATCTTTGTACTTGTGCACTAAGTGCATTCTGCAAACGATTTAACAACTAAAACTAAAAGAATAATAATTCGACAACAATGTCATTTCAAAATAGGATCCTCTTATAAAGCATTTCCTGAAAGCCAAGGAGCGTAAGGATTTTTGTGCTTCCAGCAGAACCCTACCTTGCAGTGTGTGAAGGTGCTCTTTATCACATAGAGGACGGAGGAGGGGAGGGAGCGGATGCTCTGCAGGGACACGCACTCCTGCAGCGAGCACACGTAGCGCACGCAGCCCGTCAGAGTCTCCAGCAGCTGCACCATGGTCTGAGAGCAAGAATGAACAGCATCAGGCTATGCTGTTCACTCCTGCAATACCTTCAAAAGCATCTTTTCTTAGCTGAAATGCACCAAGATTTTTATGGCATTTAAAGTTCGCTGCTGTTTGCATAAATAAGTAGTTTGTTAAAGATAATCAATGTCCAGAGCTTTTCTCTGATACCATATCCTCTGTGAAAACTTGTTACTTCTTTGACTATTGTCCTCAATTTACAAAAATTTTAAAACTTAGAATGAAGTGACTGTATAAACGAGTGCCAGATTCACTCTTTAAATACAGGGAGTCACATTCTATCTGCAGTAGGAACTTAAGCAGAATTTGAGATGATTTTTTAAATTATTATTAGCATCACATGCTAGATGTAATCAAATCATTAAAATCACAAAACTTTAACTGAACTTCAACTACAAAGGAAGATTAAATTACATTTTAACCATCAGTAGCTGGCAATAACATTCTAAAAACATTTTAATAGTTTAGATAAAAGCAAAGAGTGATGCAAACATTATTTTGACAGCTTATGTGATGGACTTGCCTGCAGCAGATTCCGTACAGTACTGCATAACTCTGTGCTCTGGCTGGTCAATCCTTTGGCCTCGCTGGATAACTCACACATCAAGTTATCAAAGAACTGTAGAGTCTGTCAGAACACAACAAAAGTGAAACATTTTATTTACAAAGGTACCCATGCAAATAGTAACACCATGCTATACCTGCTTGCTTCCTTGGCATGGAGGCACAGACAGAACTTACAGGAGAAAACACTTTCCAGCATTTCAGTCACAAAGCATGATATAACAAGAAGCAAAAAACATTTACATATGTATATTATAGACAGAAGATATTGTAGCTGTTATTTCTTCCAAAATCTGTTAGTAAAACAAAATTCTCAGCTAATTTGCTTGAAAAATATATACCTCATTCTACCAAAGATTTTTTACTTAGTTAAAACTATATAATTTAAAAAAGATTTTCATTTCGTCTCAGAAAAATTATTTATTTGTTGAGAATGATTATTAACATTTTGAATACATTAAAAAAATAAGTCTATGGCATACAAAACATCTATTTTTACTTTAGTTGAGGTTTTTGGATATCTGATGAGTGTACTGTTGAGACTGCAAAGACAGTGAGGTGCTTCTGGGCACAGGCAGGATAAACAGTGGTACAGTGATTCTTTTTCATGATATGCCTATTGTGAGACAATTTTCTTGTAATCTCCAAAATTTGTTACTTGAGATAAAATAAGAGAAATCCAGTGGCCCTTTTTACTGGCTTCTTAAAATGGACAAGCTGAGGCCTGAAACTTAAATCAGTCATTTGGCACTGCTTTACTTCACTTAAAACACAAGTACTGATTTTAATACAACTACAGCACAAAATTCTCCATCATTTAATCAGAAAAGAAAACATGTGTGAGGTCAGTATAGTCTAAAAGTTTATTCATTATATTAATTCACAAATTTCACAACATTTATTCATGGCATAGGAGTGTTGAGTTCTTCAGTTTACTTGTCCTGAGAAGCTACCTCACATAAAAATTCTCCACCTTGGTCATTTTATAAAAAGCCCAGTCTTCTCAAAAATAAATAAAACCCAAGTCTATTGCTAAATATAGAAAGCAGAACGTTGTATATTTGATTCTCTCCCTACTGTAAAGAATGAGAACAATCACAGTAACAATTCAACACAACTCTGTGAAAACTCTTAAAGGGTAAAATTTCAATTTCAATTTTTGTATCCCACAGAATAATTACATTGTTCAACCTCAAAAGAAGAATCACTGCATTCAAAGCAGGTTCTAGCGCTGGACTGACTGACAATTCCACAGTTAACTGGAGCTGTCCTACCTTAGGTAATACTTTAGAGAAGAAAGTTTGTTCCAAATCTTCAAGGCTGATATGTGGCAAAAACATTTCAGTCAGGATCCTCAAAACACCTGCAAAGAAAAACATTTACAATGTGTGATTATCAGAAATATACAGCAACCTTGGAAACAAAGAACTGCAGAAAGCAAAAACATCAGGTACTTGATTTTGAGAGAGGCAACAGAGCATTTGCCTTATCTGAAATGCATGACAACACACATGCGTTATCTGATAAATCAAGTAACTGTAACAGCTCCAACATGCACAAACCCATCAAAAATAGCAGCACGCCCGACTAAACTTAGTTGAAGGTTGAGCACAACTGCCAGCCTACAGATCTAGTATTTGCCACATTCCAAACTGCAAATAGTTGCACATTTTACAATGTAACATAATACGAAAAGTAAAAGTGAGTTTTAGCAACACTCCTAAACAGTAACATACGAGCCTCATTTTCTTTTAACGATCAGCTTTGTCATCTGGAAGATAACAGCCCAAAAGACAATAAAACACAAGACAAAAAGCACCCTTCTTTCATGTGTTTAAAGATCAGAAGTAGCAGAAAGGAAAAAGCAGCCTTACATGCAGAGCTTCTATAGGGGCTTTTATAAAGCTTATTCAACGTGCAGTTAGTGGAATGTGCAAGGTCCAGCAGGATTGCTGAAGACTCTGAAAATCCCTAGCTGTATCAGAAGTATTTTAAGCACTGCAGTGATTATAATGCAGTTGCAATACAGGGCTCCACAGGAAGAGGCACTTCTTAGCCATTACTTACGAATATGCTCAGTCCAGTCTTCAGACTCTTGATACATCGAGTAAAAACGTTAAAGAAAATCAAACTTGTTCTGCTGTAAAGGTTATCTTTAAAGCACCTGCAGAAGCCACAACGGCTTCTCTCACTCTGTCTCATATATGTATGAAATTGGAGGGGATGCTCCATAACCAACGCGGGTTGAGAGTCCAGAGTACCCACAGCATGAGAAAAGTATTTCTGCAATGTATTAGAGAGTACGTCTTGAGGGTTGGTTGTTTGGGGTTTTTTTCTGGTGGTGTGTGGGTTTGGGTTTTTTAGGGATTTGGGGTTTTTGCGGGGAACCGGGGGGAGAGTAGGTGAGGGTTATGCTGAGGAGTTATCTACAATGCTAAATGAACCACACGCGATTTTCTAGATTCTATGACTCTTTTTATTTCAGGGAAGGGCTGTACTCGTCTCCAGCAAAATTCCCTGTACCCGGCATTTCTATCCTGTGTCGGCCCCTCACAGAGATTTGACTGAACCGTGGAACATTGAAGGATGCGCACACCCCCACACACCCCCTCACCACTTCTGTGCCTTCCCGCAGCCACCCAAGAGCCCTGCTGGGAAGGATATAAGGAGCCGGGGCAGGACGGCGGGCAGCTCCCGGCGGCAGAGCTCCCAGTCCCAGCCGCCCAGCTCCCGCAGGAGCAGCTCGGGGTCTGTCTGGGACATGGCGGCGGCCGCGCTCCCCTCAGCCCGGGGCAGCGGCGGGAAAGGCGCCCCGCGCTCCCACAAGGCCCCGCGGCCGAGGAAGCGGAAGCGGCTCCACGTGGGAGAAACGGAGGACGGCCCCGCCGGCAGCCGCGGGTGGGTACGGGCACGGGGCAGGGAAAACGGGGTGGGAAAGGCGCCCGGAGCGCCTCACCCGGCCTGCGCAGGAGCGGGGAAAGGGCAGCGGGGCCGCCCCGCGCGTTGGGTTTGCGCCCATTGACAGGCTGAGTCTGAAATGCGAGTTTTAGCGGAGTTAGCAGCTGTCCTAATTCCCTTGCCTTTCCATACCTATGGTATGTGAGAGGGGGTCACCGGTAGCGCTGTGTTTTCGTAAATTTAAATGGTTAGAGAGTGGGTTTTTTAAATCCCCAGAATAGTTAGGATTGGAAGGGAACTCTGGAGATCATCTGGTCCAACGCCCCTGCCAAGGCAGGGTCACCCACAGCTGGTGACACATGGACGTGTCCAGGTGGGTTTGGAATGTTTCCAGAGAGGGAGACTCCACGACTTCCCGGGGGAGCCTGGTAATGAAAATCAGGATGCTACAATTAGACGGTTTGTGCTGATATTAATGATACATAAAACTATTTACTCTATTTCCCAGCAGTAATTCACCTGGCTCTTTGCAAGACATCTGATATTGCACCGGTAAAATACTCGTTCCTGTAACAATACCTACATCAAAGCTGGCTGTGATAAATTAAGCTTTTTAAAAGGTGTTATTCCTGAAAATGGATTTTCGATTTAATTTTGCTGTTGATGAACATGAGAACAGTGAGGCAGATGCTCACTTCTTGGTGCTGTGCTCTCCACAACACAAGCAGGAATCCACAGAAAAGAGCAGCAAAACTGCTGATCCTGCAGCAGACTCCAGCCCTAAACTGGGTGCTGATAAGCACCAGGATGAGACAAGTTCAAAGAAAAAGCTCTGTGTGAAAGCTGCCAAGGAGCACAGTATTCCCGAAGATCTCAACAAAGTATTGGAAAATAAAGTCATGGAAACAGTATTGGACCTGTCTTACGTAAAGTTGTCTGTATTGGAAAATACGTGTTCGGGTGATGCTGACAGAGAAGGCATCGTGTCCAAAAGTGTTTCTTCTCACTCTGATCTCATCCCAGGAGTCTATGAAGGAGGACTGAAAATTTGGGAATGCACCTTTGATCTCATGGACTACTTTTCCGAGGCTGAAATAGAATTTACCAACAAGACTGTATTGGATCTCGGCTGTGGGGCTGGATTGCTGGGAATTGTTGCTTTAAGGGGTAAAGCTGACAGAGTCCATTTTCAGGACTACAACAGCACGGTGATTGATGAAATAACCTTGCCTAATGTGGTGGCCAACTGTATTAATGAAAGCAGGAGGATGGGCAGTGGGAAGGACAGAAAAGCCAGCAAGCCTCCTTCAAAGAGGGCCAAGAAAGCAGAGGGATTACCTGACATACTCAACAGATGCAGATTTTTTTCTGGAGAGTGGTCTCAAGTCAGCCAGCTCCTGTTAAGCAGCAACAAACCCTTTTCAAAGTATGATATCATTCTCACCTCTGAGACCATCTATAATCCTGACTACTACAGTGCTCTGCATGATACACTAGCTGAACTCTTGGATAAAAATGGCTGTGTGTATTTGGCAAGCAAAGTACATTATTTTGGAGTTGGTGGTGGTATCTATCTCTTTGAGAAATTCATTGAAAAGAAAAATGTGTTTAGAACCAGTGTGGTTAAAACAATTGATCAGGGTCTGCAGCGATGCATTATGGAAATTGCCTTTAAAGATTCCTGTTAAAATTAAACTAGTAATCCTTCAAAAATAACTCAAAAGTGTTTTAATCCTCATATCTCTCCTTTTTTCTCTGTTATTCTGGTTTGACAAGTTAAGGATGCTGGTTGTTGAAATGTTTGACAAATTCTGGTGTCTGACCAGAAGTGACAGACTTTTCTGATGTTGACCTTGCATAGAGTTCTGCTTAAAGCAGCACCTGTTGATGATAACTAATTGTAATTTATATGTGTTTAAAGGTTAAGCAAGTTGTTGTCTCCAGCCAGACTTTCACATTATTTGTCCGCACCAGAACTGTACATCCCAGGAATGACATACATCACATGGGATGACACAGCAGTGACCATGCTGTATTCTAGCTGAATTAGATACATTCAGCATCCACAATTAATGTAAGAGGCTTTTCTCAAGGGCTGGGCAGTTTAACTGCAGCCAGATTCAGGCAGGGACCACACACCTCTGAGCTCTGCTGCTTTGCCAGCAGAGGGGGATGTGATTGTAGTTATCACTTGTGTTCTACCCTGCTGGGGATCTCGGAAGTCCATGTAATACTTCCATGTGTAATGCACACATGGACTTATTCAAGCATTTTAAAAAGTGTAACAATACTTACTACTGTGGTCTGTGAATTTTCACATTCAGATTCTGACAGAGGCTAAGACATTTTTGCCAAGGAATTAGAAAAAGCCATGCTGGTTTAAAAGCTAACTTGAAAGAATATTCTACCCAAGAATAAGCTCCTTATACCAACCAACCAACAAGCCTATAACTGAAATATTGGAGGATGATAGAACTGAGCTTTAGGAGACAACTGGAAAAGGAGATAAACTGTGCTATTAATAGGAGTTTAATTAGATTGCTGTACTGTTTTAACAAGATTTTTCCAGAAATTAATTGCCCTGTTTTCAAAACTTGCTGGGGGTACTACTGAACATCCACACCTCTTCAGTCTTTTCACAGCAGTTTGGCAGGACAGAAAGCACTCAGAAAAGCCTGCATACAAGGCACTTTCCTAGGCTGAAGATAGTGATGTTGCTGAAGAAATTGCCTTACCAAAGATGCAAACAAATCTGAAGAACTACAAAACCTGGTCTTGAGTGCTGTCACCAGCAATTCAATGAAAGAAAGGAAATCCACTGTATGTTTTGTCTTAGCCAAAACCAGACAAGAAGCTATTACACAGCTTATGTCATCATGCACTGCTTTATCAGGTGCCCTTGCAGAAATATAAACTTGGGAGACAGTGGCCACTGCAGTTAGCTGGATGCAAGGATACTCAGTGTAGAACAGAAGGAACAGCAATCTGATGAGAGGGAAAGAAATTTATTACAGCAGTGATCTAAATCACTTTAATTATGGCATCAAGTTTCCATCACTGAAGATGCTGAAACCCCAAGGTTCCTATTTTGATCCTGCTGCTATTAAGACAGAGTTGTAAGGGATTTCCTGTACTTTACAGAAGAGCCTTAACTAGTGTTTCAGACTATTTTAAAGGGATGCTTTGGAAACTACTGAACTTGCCCTTTCATAGGACAGGAGAGGGAGGAAAGTCAGTTTTGCCATGACTGTCACTGTGCTTAGGAATTTTTCTGCACCAACTCTGAAACTTACTGATGATAACTGCTGACTACAGCCTGAGGAACAAAAAAAAGTTTTAGCTTTGGCAGATCAAGAAGGTACTGTTAACAGCTCCTTTTTTTTTTTTTTTGTCAAAGCAGAGAAGCTGGAAACAAATGGATTATCATTTGTCATTTTTCAAACTCAGTCATAAGACAAATTATGGTTTGCACTGAATAGGTTGTTCTATACCTGATAGGTCTAATGCAGTTTCAGAGAACCATACCTGAAGTAATAAGAAATGTTGGCCACTATGACAAAGAATATGGTTAAGAACAAGAATATAATTTATTTTTTGATGAATAAATGAAGGGACTTACAATCTTCTACTATAGTATTTCCTTTTGATAATATACCACTATCAAACTCGCCATTTTTGGTTTAACTACTATGTCTTCACTCAGTATTTTGCTCAAACATAGCTGGATTTGTACAAATACAGAATCAGAATTTTTACAACTTCAGGGGAAGAATGGAAGAGCCACAATCTCAGTGTTTGCACACCTGCAAAACAGGTAACCCCACACAGTATAATTAGCTTCCCATTTCAGAATCTGATGAGAAAATGAAGGATGCTTTTTCCTCAGGTGAAATCAGCAAAATTAGCATTGGGATTTCCATATTCTAGATGAGTTCTGTTCTTAGAATTCAGCAGATACATGCTGAGAGGAAAGAGAATTCAACACTTAGTTTTGTAGGCTGTTGGTGTTTCAACTTCAAATAATTCTAATTTCCCTAATCTGTGTTAAGACTTTCTCTAACTGAGAAATCCTCACCACCCTTGTGACGAGTGTCCTGCTTCTCTTCACAAACTGGAAGAGAATACATTTTTCACTCCTTTGTAACACTTGTACATATTAGTTAATGACCAGGGAAATTAAATTGCCCCAAATGACATTGCACTAAATAACTGAACTGGGAGGTCCCTCAAAGTATTTTTTGATGACACATTAAAATCTTTCTTCTATGAAGAAGTATAAGGTAGAGATAAGCTGGTAACTCGATTTTGATCAGCTCACTCCAAATCACCACTTTTTTTCTCTCCTCATGCCATCACCTCCCCTTTTGAACAAGTCATTACAATAAGAAATCCGGTCTAAATTATGTCTTTCCTGTAAGTATTGTGGAGACAAAGATTAAAATCACTCATTAAATACCCCAGGAAACAAAATTCAAAGGCTTGTTTGTTTTAACACAGCTATCCCTAACTGATGACTTCCATTTGAAGACTATTTGCCAGTTTTGGGAAATGAGGCTATTTAAAATCCAGGTTTGTATACTGGCAATTACAGTTATTTTACTAAAGCTTAGGGGGAAAAAAGCCCATGATAATGGAACTGGCAAGTGCCCAATTTGCAGGTTACTGACTTGTATGCTATTCTGGGTTATTAGGCACACAGGCATTAAATCATGTTCTGAAATCAAGCCTGCAGTCATTACCATGGTAGTTGAAGCAGTGCAGCCAGACAACCATTGCACAAGAACTCAGAAGCACAAAGAGCACTTGAAAAGCAGGCAAGGGTGCTGGAGGGGAAAATCCAGGCTGCAAGTGGGGGAAGCAAGTGCCAACCAAGAGAGCTGCAGCACCAGGTTCGGGAGATCCTGCTCCCAGGAGACTATTGGGATGGAGACCCCTGGAACTCTTCTAATGAGGACTGGACTGAAAGGTTTGAGGATGAGAACAGAAAATTCCTCTCCACCCAACCAAAACAAAGCCACAGAAAGGTGGCTTAAGATGGATCACAACTGTAAGGAGGCAGTAACAGCAGATAGAAACTGGCCTAAAGTCTGAGATTTCCTGGTTTGTACTGTAAGAGTCACTTGCACATTGAAAAGAAAAAGCTGCTTTATACCACCAGATACTGGTGGATAAGGGCAGTAGGAACCACAGGAAAGGGAAAAACTAGAATTTGTATACAAATACCTCTTGAAGTCAGCAAGCCAATAAATCCACAAATGAATTAAAGGAAAACTATCATGAAACCAAAGAAGTGAAAATTGTAGCAAGTAATTTCACAACAAACAAAAAGCAACGTCCTGCCGCAACAGGATGGCCATGTTAGTTAATTCAGACTCTGCCTAGGTGTACTGAGGAGGTAGTTTACTATAACATAATTATTGCTAGGAACAAAAAAGAAAAAAAAGCATTATTAAATTCACACAAAAGTAGTGCAGGGGAACCAGAATGAAAGCAGCATTGGCAGAATTTGACATTGCCATCAGTCTGCTATAGGGAAGCATCTTAGAGGAACATCAAATATTTTGATAATTACTTCTGTAGAATACTAAATTTTCAAAACCATGGAGTAAATCAAAGATTTGGATCATTGGTGAAAAACTGTAACAGTCAACAGTCAAAAAAAAATTTTTTTAGATGTGGAGAAGAAAGATGAAAAGCCTAAAAAGTAATAAAAAAATAAACTGAAAACAGTGGTCAAAAGACCAGTGAACAGGTTTGGTCCAGTGGTGTTTGAAGTTGATGGTAAATCCTTAGGTATCCTACAATAAATCAGTACAATTGGACTGGATGAAAATAAACTAGATGTAAGATGATGTGGAAGTGTTTAATTAAATGGCACATCAAAAGGAGAGTAAAAAGGCTTGGAGTTTCAGATTATGCATGAAGGAGTGATCTGAAATATAAGACATATCTGGGGATTACCAACCATATTATAAATTACAGCAGAGTCCAGTTACTCAAGATTTATGGTAACATACATAGAACACATTCAATTTTATTTATCAAAGTACAGCTCACAGTTACCAGGTTTGAACTGCTCGTTGTGTTCACAAGTTTATTTCTTGTCATCTGACCATGTAATTTCATAATCTGTATACTCTTTCTTTAGTATCTCTACAGTCACTGAGTGATCTGCTTTTCCATAGCCCTGCAAGACAGAAAAAAAAATGCTTATTGAACATGGACAGTAAGCCTTCAGAACCATTCAGTTCTTATCAACACAAGCTGTTCACATGCAAATCAAATACAAGTTCTAAAAAAGTTATTCTTGCAGTATCATGTTTTATTTTTCTATTACCTCTCGAATTCCCCCCTGCTCCCCAAATTCAAGTTCTAGAAAATGACTGAGATGGGGTCAAGCAATCTCCAGTAATAGAGAATGTATTTTCCACGTAATTCCTCCAGCAGAAAGCTTGTTTTGCAATGTTCCCAACCCCTCAGTCACCATATTTATTGAATGTTCCTTTAAACCACAGAGATTGCATTGACCCAATTTAATGTGTGAGCATACAAACAGCTGATTTGGCTCAGCTGAAGGAAAAGGGAATAAGCAAACAAGTGTGATCATTTGAGCACTATTCTGGCCACTAAAGAAATTACAGTCTTCATGTTTTATTTATCTGCAATCTTGCCTTAGCTGATAATAGCACAATTTTAAGTATCTGTGCTCTTCACCCATTGCAACTCCAAACTACGGCAAGGTCAGATGACCCATGTGATTTTTAACCCTTATTTAGAAATCACTGATCACAGTATTACTCTTCCACTGAAATGTAAGGTACTTGTGGTCAAAGAGGCTTTTCCATTATTGTCTTACATGATCAGTTATCTTGATCAGGAAAAAGGAAAAGCCTTTACTGCACAACAGTGCAGTGTACTGATAGAAATCTGTGATTTACAGGTTGGTTTTTTTCCCCATAATATTTCACATGAAAGCTTACTTAGACTGAAAAAAGAGCCCAAGGTTGTATTATCTAACAAAACATACTCTTATTCATCAGTAAGTCAGCCCCAAAGAGGAAGAGCTTAGATAAACAAGCATTTAAACTGAAAAGGTTAAAGTTGATGCAGTGTAAAATACAAGCTTTTCAAAAATAACAGATAATATGGTTATCTCAGTTGGAAAGCAACATATCCACAGCTCACTCTTGCCTTGGCAACCACTTTGAAGACCCCATCCAGCCTTGTAAATAGCAGCACAGCTTCAAAAGAAGTCAATGACTATTTCTCTGGTTTCCATAAAACCCCGAGGTAGTTCTGTTTTAGAGTCTGTCAACAAGCCTTCAAGTCAAAAGGAGCATTAAACCAATGTAATCAATATTTTAACTTCAGACCTGGGACTGAGGTCATCTGAGCCTTGGGGTCTCTTCCTGAGAGAAGCCCTCATGGCAATAAAAGCCTGCTTTTATCTGCTGCTCCTCTGTGAGCATCAAGGCACCAAAAGCAGAGAAAGCATATTTCTCAGACTGCAAGAGCTGACCACTGCCTCTAACACTTCATTTGGCAGCTAGATTAATAATACAGGTGTCAAGTCTCACCTAAAAGTGCAGTCATGATGAAAACCAACCATCAGGAGAATTTAGTATAATAAGCATTATACACTGCCTTCCCACCCCACACAGATGTTAAGGAGTTTTTTTTTTTTTTTCTCCTTACAATTCCAGGTGGCACAAGTCATCCTGGAAGAAAAGCAGCACCAACATTTGAAACTGCTTAAGACATTCAAGGCCCAACCTTCACTCTTCATCAAAGGTAGGCAGATTTGAAGTAACCATCACTTTCTATAGAAAATTAAATGAACTCAATAGAACTATTTTCTTCAGACTCTTTACTCAGTTATTACTACAGAAACAGCTAAGCTTCATCTCTAAGCAATACCAGAAAAAGACTATAACACATTCCCTAAATGAGAGAAATTCTGACCATTTACTGAGTCTTATTTAAAGAAACGGAATTTCAACAGAACAATAAGAGGTAACAAAAATGCTACTTTTATTCCCACAAAATGCATTACTACATCTTCACCCACTAAAAATTTACCACACCTAAACTGTATCTACTCTTCTCACTCAACACACACATAGAACAACATTCACAATTTAGCTGGTCACTACCAACCAACATTTTTATTGGCAGATAAAGATCATACACTAGCTGGATCCAGCCCCTGTGGCTACAAATGGGCTATTCCTGCTCTAGCAGTAAGACTAAAAGATTCTGAGTCAAGAGATGCCAACTTCCAGTTTTAGTCTTAATTCTAACTTAACGTAATGCTGAGTAACACTAATGTTATCTTTTTAGTCTCCCGCCCTAAAACTATTGTTTTTCTAATTTATCTCACAAGAGAGCCAGGCAAATTTTCCAGTTAATGTTTACAACGTGATGCAAATTGCCAAAAGCCACCATGCTATTAACCAAAAATCCCAGAGCATCAGAGACAGAAGCATTTGAAGGGATGCTTGAGAGACACACTTACTGTTGAGAGCCCAAACACTCTGATTTTCTTGTCTTTGCTATTATGTTCAATTTTTCCTCCTCCAAGGCACTTGCACTCATATCCCAGCTTTTCCATCTCCGGATTTACTTTTTCAAATATATGATCTGCACAAGAAGAATGGTGAGAGCCATTAGAGCAGGCACTAGGCATTACATAGTCTAGAACTCGTTTTTACCTACTTTCTACTTATTTTCCCGCAGTTCCCTTATTTCAGCTACAAGAGAGGGGGGTTTCTCTTCAGAGGCATAGAAAAACTGCAGCTAAAGTCCTTTAACTTTTTACTTAGCTAGCACATATCGTTCTCCAAAATGAGGTTGATTGGGTTCAGAAATGGCACCTGACATACACTGGCCCAGTTTTCATATCACACGGGGGACGCAGAAAGCGGGGAAAAGGGCACTTTTGAGCTACTCAGGCCGGGGCTCCCGCTCCGCCTCAGACCCGCCGGGGCCCGGCGGCCGCGTCCCGCAGGCGGGGGGCCCCGCTGTCCGCCCGCTGTCACGCACTGTGGAACTCGGCCGCCTTGGTGCCGCGGACGATATCCCGCTGCTCGCCGCCGCCCGGGCGCTGCAGGCGCACCAGGATGTACTTGAAGGTGCCCTCGGGGTCGATCTCCACGTCCCGCACAGCCGCCATGGCGCTGCCGGCGCCGGGTGGGGGGGAAGGCGGCGGGGGCGGGGCGGGCACCATGGCGGCCGTGAGGCGGGACGGGCTGTGGGCGGCAGCCCAGCGTGAGGGGACGAGCGGGACCGCCTGCGCGGCTCCCTCAAGGTGCCCGCCGATAAAAACATGCCAAGTTATATCGCTATGGCAGTTGCAAAGCAACACATCTACGGATCGCTCTTGCCTTGGTAACCACATCCAGCTTTAAAAATAGCAGCACAGCGTCTACTTAAAAAGAAGTCAATTACTATTTCTCTGGTTTCAATAAAACACCAAGGTAGTTCTGTTATGGAGTCTGGCAACAAATCTCCAAGTCAAGAGAAGTATTAAACCAATGTAATTAATATGTTAACTTCTGGCTTGGGACTGAGGTCATCTAAGCTGCGAGATGTCCACCTGACAGAAGCCCTCATGGCAATAAAGCTCTGCTTTTACTTGATGCTCCTCTGTGAGCATCAAGGTACCAAAAGCAGAGAAACGAGGTATTCTGCACAGACTACAAGAGCAGGAGTTGAGCACTGCCTTTAGCACTAAAATGCCCTTTCGAGAGCTCTTATCCTGCATCCCTCCCTTTGCAACTGTGGCCTCCTCTCCACTTGTCCTCAAGCTGGGACTTTGTAGAGAACACCTTGCAAAACAGGGTGTTTGTGCCAGGAAAGAGGGTCATGGAGAGCCTGGTAGCTTTGATAGCCAGTATTCTGTAGGTTACATTTCACCGATGCCGAATATGAAATACAAATTTAACTCATGGTTGCCTTATTTAATAGGTGCACTTGATGATTTAGGCAAGCCCCACAGAAATTGATCATACAGTCACAGATGTGTAGAATGAATAATTTTGTTAAACCAAAAAATGATTTTGGCTGGAAGGGACTTTAAAGACTATTTATTCCTAACCCCTGCTATGGGCAGGGACACTTTCCACTATCTCAGATTGCTCCAAGCCCTGTCCATCCTGGCCTTGAACACTTCCAGGGATAGGGCATCCACAGCTTCTCTGGGCAACCTGTGCTAGAGCCTCATCACACTTACAGTGAAGAATTTCTTCCCCATATCCGATCTAAACCTATTTTCTTTCTGTTTAAAGCCATCCTCCCTTGTTACCACTTCACTGAAGACTAAATCAATAATATTTACCAAAGGAAAAACAATTGTTTTCATGCAGTGCTGAAATAAGAGCATAGACTTGTTTCAAATGTTTACTCCAAAATCAGGGAATTTTCATACATTAAAGACTAAACATTTTTCAAAAAACTTCAGAGCATCTGCACAAATGAGCTTCAACATAACTACATTTTAAAGTTATATTGTAGATCACTTTTAACTGAACTATTTTATTCTTTTTGTGCATACAAATATTAAGCTATTATTGACATTAATTTCTCCATCAATAATAGTTTTAAAACCTAAAACTATCATTTAAATACTTCATCTGAATACACAAACAATATGCTATATAAATTAAGATATAATTAATGAAAAAGTCAGTAAAACAGAAGAAGAGTACATATAATCTAAATACAGTATATAGAGACCCTACAGAGATAAATGTAAATTGGGGGTTGGTTAGACTATTTTGAGATTTGTTACTTTAAAACTAAAGTTGTTTCCTAAGAGACTTTTTAACTGTAACAAATGTTAATTAACAAATGCAAGCATTTTGTTATTTCAGGGACTATTAGTTATTGTTAGTTACCTTGTCTGTGTACAGAGTAGCAGCCACACCAGGAAGAAAAAAAAAAACCCCAGAGACCTAGAAAGCTAAATCCTTGCTAACTAAATTTTAGTGGGGGTGAAGAGGTGTGAAGGGCTTTAAGTAGAAACCAAGCCTCCTACCTCAGCTGTTCAGGATTTTCAAGGCAGGCCGAGAAAGTGATAAAATCTGTGCCTAGTTAGGATAATACAGCTTGGAGAGTCTTGTGGAGTTGAGGTGCTTGTGAAAGCTTGCTTTGCCTAGTAGTAAGGGCCTGTAGGATTAGACCTTTAACTTTGCCTTCACTAATCTAGCAGGGTCTTGTTTTATTTTGGTTGGTGTAGTGTATTTAGCTTATTCCTTGATCACTTTGTTTACCAATCTACCCTAATATCTCATGTTCTTATTTATCCTGTATTAAGAAAGTGTTATGGAAGTAGTTTGTTTGCATGAACTCTGTCTTTTTCTTTTTCACCGGAATGGGCTGCTTCATTTCCTCAAGCACAGCAGCCTGTTGCGTGGCTGTGGAAACCTTTATTGCCCCATTTCAGTTATGATGCACGGAAGCAACTAGCAACAAACAATAGTTGTAAGGATGGCAAAGGAAATACTTGTGGCACACCTTAGAAGCTAAACTTGAAAGGAATTTGCACTCAACAAGGAGGGCAGGCATCAGGCTTCACCCAACATGAATTTGAGCAGACAAGTTTGTGACTTAGTCATAGAGCAGATCTTTGTCCTGTTTTCTTTAATGCTTTTCTCTTCCCAAGCATCCATTTTATCCAAGAGTAGTTTCCTATGCCATGCCCAGGTATAGGAGCTTCCTGTTGGCTTTTAGGCTGCTGACAAAAATTCCCTGCTGTTGGTAGGAATTGTTTGTGCGTCACTTTGTGGGCCTCAGGGGTACAGAGAGGATGGCGTGGGGTGACAGGGGTCTTCAACCAGGCACAGCCTGTCTCCAACCAAACTGCATGGAGGGACTTTCCTTTTGTCATGGGCTTACTCATGGCTAACTGGGGCAGTGAGCTTGGCACTATTTTCTGAAAAATTAAGGGGGTTTTTATTTATTTGGTCAAGTGACATCTCGTCTCTTTGCAGTGGAGTCTGAAAAAACATTATTTGGGTCTTGTTTTGCATTATGGTTTGCAGGATTTGGACTGCACCCAAATGACTAAAATTGTTTTGTTTATGTCCTTCCTATCATCAGATCCTGTGAGGAGTATCTTAGTGTCAAAACATCTACATTTATTTTGCTATTTAACCTTCTGAATGTCAAGTGAGTAGAAAAGACATATTATTATTACGCAAATGTGTTGAGTTATACATGGTGCTGCAGTGAAACTCAACATGAGATTTGCTCAAGACATTGGATCAATCCAGGCTACTAGAGTCAGGAAAGGGAAGCAATCATTTTGACCTGCAGGTGTATAAATTTCTCCTTTTATTGAGCTCTCTGACAGAGAGCACAAGATGTAAGGATACATTTAGCCCATGCTTGTATTACAGGAAAATATTAAGGAAAGGACTTTGAAGTAGGTGCTTTCCATCATGTGTAACCCTCACACAACAGAGAAAGCAAAATGAAGGCTAATTTTTAGCTGGACTTGCAAATTTTTTTTTTATTCCAGAGTGGGAGTAACCCCGGAGTTGAGCAGGAGAATGCCTAATACACTTGTGCAAAGGAAATGCACTGTTGTAAATTCTGTCATGGACATCAAAGATCACAGGTTCTTCTTTGCTGCTTGGCCCACCCAATTTAATAGGATTTAATAAAGGTTCTTCTTCTACAGTTCTTGATTAGCAGTTTTTCAGATTAGCAAAGAAGCTGGAACAAATGCAGGGTAATAACATTATCTCTTTTAGAATCTGTGTATGTATATAGTTAGTCCAGGAGCCAGAGGCTTGGTCTGTGCACTGAAGTTTAGGAATCCAGGCCAACCTCCAGCATGCTGGATTGTGAAGGGCATCTTCTGGGCCCTTCATACCTTGCTTTCATGAATAATGGTCCCCTATGATCCCTTTCAGAAATTGAGCAAGATCTGAGGAAAACCAAGTTTTGTTTTGCTCCTCATAGGAGGCAGTTTCATTGCTCATCTGGCTAAAAACACCCTCTAATTTCTGGTCTATGTTTACTCACAGATGGTTTTTTTATCCATTTGGATTTTTTGTACCAGCTGTATCTGTTTATATACAGAAAACTTCTGAGTACCTTCTTTACTTTTCTGAGCTTTCCTAGATGCTTCCTCTTCCCCAGGCTTAAAAACAAATTTCTAATAGGCTCCTGGAGAGGTATTTCTTTGGAAGGGACTTTGTGGCATGTATCCACCCTTTTAAAAGCCTGGAGTTTCCTACCAGGAGGTGTCATTCTCCTGGCTCTCCTTCTGAATGACCATAAATATCACCTGCCCGTCACGGGATTGTTAATGTTTGAAGTGAGAGAACGCTGAACATGCCCAGATTTCCCTTGTTCAATGAAACAGCTCTCCAGGTTTGTTTCCAGGGCTCTACTGTCCTTTGGTTGTCCTTCCCTGCTCTTGGTGTCCGTGCCTTGCACCATATGTTGGGGGCATGATGGAAGCAGTGTGCAGGTGATGGTTCTCGAGGCCCAGCTGTTCCTTTGTGGTCTGCAGAGACAAACAGTGTGAATGAGCTGTTTAATTGATCAGAGTTCATTTATGTGGGATATATGACATTCTGAATAGAAGGGCCTTTCAGCTGCTTTTCTTCAAGATAAGCTCACAAATTTGCATTCATGGAGTAGAGATATGAGGGGGTTTTGATTGGTGGATTTAGGGCTGGAGGCACTCAGCAGGGAAAGAATATCCTTCCTTTGTCATGGTGTTGGGATTGCAGCTCCTAAGAAAAAATCAGAATGAAAATGATGGATGGGGAATGTAATGGTATGAAGTCTTACTAGCATAATTCTGGGTATAAATTGAAGTTATGTCCTTTGACTTAACCTTTAGATAAACGTTTGTCTGTGACTCTAAAGGGTGTAGAGCAACTGCACTCCTAATTTACTTATCTTTGGGTGGGCATAGATCTGGATTTTTCATTTTATTTTGAGAGTAGGGTAGCTTTCCCATTGTATTTATGTACCCCCATTGTGGGGATTTTGTAGCTTAGAAGCACAGATGAACTGAACTCTTAACTGCCTGAAGTAAGAATGTTATATGCAGGCCAAGTATTATTTTATTGATGATAAATGGCAATTCCTTCTCTTCCTGCTGATACAATACCTGTTATGAAAGTAATATTACTTCTGTGGGCCAAATAACCAGACTCTGCTACTGATTGCAATCATGTGACTACAAATGATGAGGAAATGCCTATTGATAGATGAGAGGAAAAAACCACAACTCTTATGTGCCAGGAAGGATAAATACAGAATCACAGAATCAATCATTTACTTTGGTAAAGCCTAGTAAGATCAGAATCCAAACAGAAACCTAACACTGCCAAATTTACCACTAAACCATGTCCCTAAGCACCTAAATATCTCCAGAGATGGTGACTCCGCCAGTTCCCTGGGCAGGCTGTTCCAGTGCTTGACAGCCCTTTATGTGAAGGGTTATTAATGGAGTCTGTGGGGTGGGGTACATGCTCAGCACTTGAGAAAACTGACTTTGTGGATTGTTTTTTGGGCTCAAACATAAAAGTGCAACAATATCAGGATAGGTGACAGACTCATCCTTCTTCGATGAGTCAAGAAATCTAAAAGGGTTGGAAGAGCAAAATCTTCACTGGAAAAGTTAAAGTATTGTTTTCGAGCCCTGGAAAAAAGGGAAGTCCTAATTATCTTGGTACCAGTTAACTGGAACTTTAAAAAGCCTTGTGGTGCCGGTTTGTTGGGGTTTTCTTGTCTGGGAAGTGATAAAATTAAGCAATTTAACACCATTGCTTTCAATGTAAGTGATGAGTTCTTTGTTCTTGAAACAACAATTATATGCAGCAATTAAAGTACACTTCACTAACGATCTTGTGTTAAAAATGCCTGTCCTAAAAAGTAATTGCTTATCCAGCTGATAGAAATAAATTTCTTTCTTTGAATAATTCATAGATGGTATGATTGTGGCAAAAAAAGCTCCTGAAAGAGTCCTGAATTCAAGAACTTCTGTTCTCTCATGGTCTATTGACTGAGAAAAATAATGAGTAATAAGAATGATACACCTTTGATGGCTGTTCTTGGGTCAGGTTTTACTTCTCAGTGCTGTGCAGATGTTTCTTGTGCTTTGGTCTTCTGCCTTGAAGATTTCAGATACCCAGTGGCAAGATCTCATTCCGCAGAATTCCAGTAATTTTGGTGATGGACCTTTACCGATTGTTATAATGAATGCTATATTTAATGATTGTTGTTGAATACTGCTTTAGTTAAGGACTCAACCATGTTAAATACTGTGTCTATTAATGTGTAAAAATGATGTGCCTGAAGCTGTCTTGAGCACTGAAGAGAACAGACCTGAAGCTTGGAATTCATAAACTCCTGGTGAGATGCATTAGTAAGGAAGTGAAGCTACTGCCTCTTCCTCCTTTTTGTAGCCTCTCCCTCATGATACCGTAAATGAAGAATTGTAGGTCATGTCAGCACTTCAGTGCTGCTGCTAAACTCACATGCTCTCTGATGAGTCAAAACAATATTTTATTGGAACAGAGCTATGCAAATAATCTGCAAAACAAAAAACAGATCTCATGATGACCACTTCTACAGTATCAACCACCTACCAAATCTCCTAATCCTGAAACTTGCTCTCACTCCTTTCACTTGCCAAAAGCTGTAAATGTTCTGTTTGTCAGAGCCAGATCCCCATCAGTGTCACTTCTGGGACATCTCCCGTGTTGAGACCATGGGGCTGTGGAACAGACCTGGACAGTAAATGAACAGTTAATGCATGTGTGATATACTTATTCTTTCTGTGTGTACATGAAGGGTGACAAGGCTCCAAGAGCTTCTCTGCCATGATTTCCAACAGTGGAATTAGAAATAATCAATTTCTGCACGGGATCAGTTCCACCTGCAACTGCAGGCAGCCAGTGTGTGATGTTAAGGCCAGTCCTGCTTTTACCTTAACTCAAGGTGTGAGCTGTTGTTTCCTCTGCTCCTTGGCTCTGTTTCATGTTTCAATGCTCTGAATCATACCTGGCCAGTGCAAGTGACCCCTGACTTCAGGTTAGATTCTTCACTGTATGTTTTTGCCTGTTTGGAGGAAATTGAGCACTATGAGTCACATCAGAATTCCCGAAATGAGAAGTGGAGATAAGATTTTCTGACTCCTGGGGTTCCACTCCAGACAGAGTGGAGACTGCCTTAGGCAGCCTTGAGAAATTCCAGCGTCTTTGTAGCAGTTGCACTGCCTACCTTATTCACACTTAATCAGACACAGAGGCTGAGGGATGAGTATGTTTTCGGAAATTATCTTTTCTTCCCATCTGGGCCTTGGGGAAAATTTGTGCCTTAAACCCTTTGTCTCCTAATTTCTAAATAATTAGTGTTGCAAGCTCCTCTCCAAACAGGAAACACCTTCACTACTGGCACTAAAACTCCTTTCCCCGGTTCAAGGCTGGCTAAAGCTCTTACTTTTCATCTCCTAGTGAGTGTTACTGTGGGTGAAGCTGGAGGTTTTCCCATTACTTCAAAATTTCAAGTAGTTCTATGGCTCTCTGCCATGGGATAAATATCCATTATACAAAGCACTTTGATATAAATACTTATCAAATGTTTTAATTTAGGAATGACAAAAATATCTTCTAGGAGAGAGATGGAACTGGATTACTCAGAGGCACTTAAAGCTCTGTTTTAGTCTGTTGATACGTAAATGCAGATATAATCTTGTAGATAAAGAAACAGTCTTTAAAAAAGACATGGGAAATGAATCTCTGTCTCTTTCTGTATGTACAACTGTACATCTATATACTCTGGTTACCTGGGATCCCACCACGTTCTGTATTTGTCTTGGATTTGTGATTTCTGCAAGTTCAACAGAGTTTTAGATAAAGTAAAATAGTTTTCCACTGCATTAAATTTTCTTTAGCTACTGCTAGAGATACTGAAAAAATGTTTCTCAAACCAAAACTTACAAATTTCCAACAGAAAGGCAGACTCTACAAAACTCCTGTTTTAGCATTTCATGGCCTCTTTGGAAAATTGTCAATTAAAACTTTGTCGCTACAAATCAATTCACCACTACTTTTTATGCACCAAGTGGACGGGAGACATTATTTATCACATGCCTCCTAAGTACTGTAAAACACCTTTTAGGTTTTACAAGATTGTAAAGATTTCTTTCCTCCATCGCCCTTTTTTACAGTGGGGTGGGAATAAATGTCCAGTTCTCTTGGACAGATAAGGTTCTTTGAAAAACTGCCCTTTGAGTAGAGATTCCATCCCTTGTATGCTCATTTTATGGTGATTTCAGCTAAGCATTGTTTCACTTGTTTCCTCATAAGAATGTCTCATGGGACAATATTAAAAATCTTAATTGTAACAAACCAGAGTGCACTATTGTTTCTTTATTACTGACACAGTCTTGAGGCACAAACTTGGTTGATCTGCCAGGAACAGATCAATCGTGTCAATGTCAGCTGTTCTTGACATCTTAGCAGCCTTCTGCTGATTTTTCAATAGTTTTCTTTAAAATTTTTCAGTGTTCCAGTGCCTTTTCTAGGTGCTCACATGGAAGGCCTGGCTTCTGATTACCTTGAGCTTCTTTTCTGAGATACAGAGAGGCAATATTTGCTTTTTGTCCACCCTTTTACACCTTTTTTCTCATATTCTCAAAGTTAATTACTGAGGGTTTGGATCCTTAAACTGTAGCTTGATTGGTTGTAACCAACCTAAATAATCTTCACTCCAGTCTTTCCATAATCTGACATGTTCTTTTTTCCCAATGCATAACACTCTGGCAGTGAGTATTAACTTTCCTCTATATAGAAAGAAATTACATTTGACATGTCCTCTGTCAATTGCTGTCCTTTAAATAGCAGACCTGGCTGGATTTTGTTGTTTTTATTCCTAATATGTTTATATAGCCCTTTCTTACCCTTTATGTCTCATAGTGGCCTCTTAAGTAAACCTTCCAACTGGAAAATTAGTTGTGGCTACATAATTGTGAAGGCACCTCTGTTTGTAAGGAAAAAGAGGTGGTCTGGAGTCTTCCTATCCACTGTAAAAAGCTGGACTTGTGAAAATGAAAGCCCGGAGTATTTAGGAACAAGAAGTGTTCAGCATTTCTAAAAAAATGTCTTTAGAGTCTCCTATTTTTTCTGGCAGAGAGGAATTGTATTAATTTTAAGGAACTATGTCTGTGCTCATGTAGCACAAGGGGAGAGCGACAACTTCATCCAGCTCTGTGCAGCACAAGAAATGAGGCTCTTACATTCCCAAATCAATTGGCAAAAGAGTAAAAAAGCATAAATGTGAAGTAACTTTGAGAAGAGAATAAATAAGTAACATAGAAAGTAGCTAAGGTCAGGCTGCATGGCATTTTTAGCTTGATTATCTACAGTTCAACTTAAGTAACTGTATCACAGGTATTTTCCTGAAATATACATGTAGCATAGCACCGAACATGAGCTTTAGCTTTTAGAAATCCCAGTCTTCCTGAACAGCAGGGTTGGAGTTTCTAAGTGCCTTTTACTTTTAAAAAGGAGGTTTTAGCCTCTGTTGTGTGGTTTTGAGAATGATTTTCAGGCTTTCTTTTTTACTGAAAATTTTGCCTTCATCTTCCAGTATGTTAGAGGGAAATAAGAATATAGTCAGTGGATAGCAGAATTCCCTGGGAAAAACCAAAAAGAGCCCCATGTCAATGATGCATAAGGGAATACAGCCAACAAAAAGAAGCAGTCTTTTTTTAGGCTGGAGTTTTTACAAGCATATTGCTTGTAGGCTTTGGTGTTTTGTTATTTTTTGTGGGGGTTTCTTTATCTGCTGCAGACAAGAGGTCTCAGACAGCCCCTGCAAAGGAAGACTACTGTAAATTATTAAGTAAGCTCTTCCTTCCTCCGGAGATTCCATTGGCAAAGGGACTCTGACAAAGTTTCCTCAGAGCTTTCTTCAGAGTTTTTGCCATGACAAGGATGAGCGCTTACAAGTAGGAAGCTCATTAAGTGACTTGGAAAAGAGAATCTCCAGGAAAAGACGTAGTATTTTCTGCCTCTTGGCCCCTGGGAGCATAAAAGCTGTCCTGGAGTTGCCTATAATTTTTCTGTGCATACAGTTACAAGAGCTGATGAATGTTTTAGAAAACAAACAAAAAGCCTGCCCTATCAAGACTGATTAACGCTAGTTTGTAGTAGAATAATGTTTACAGAACCCCAGTGAAATTAGGCCCTGCTGCATTATGTGCTGTACAGGAACATTAAAATACCAGCTTCTGTCTGTGTTCTCGAGATGGTAAACCCTCCTAACAGAGAAGGGCTGGCAAACAGGAAGTGTTTTCATTCCCAGTTTGAGGTTAAATAAACAGCAGTCCTGATCTGATGCTGCCTGGAAGCCTTGGGAAGTCTGGTTCTTCTAAGCAAGGCTTGCCCAGGCCAGCCAAAAGCTAACCTCAGCTTTCCAGAATTTCATGATTGTCCATTTGTGTTTCCAGCTTTGCTAGTTCACACCTGCTAGAAAGTGCTTCTCTCCCTACAAATATTCAGTGTGTTGTTTTTAATGCTCCCTCCCTTCAGTAACTAACTTTGACTTGCTTTCTAGGACTTTGTTGCAATTTCTAGTCAACTCTCATGATTTGTTAGTAACTGAGGTTGTTTTAGAATATACTCTTTATTCTTTGCCCTTTTCTGAGGTTTCTTTGATGGGCAGAGATCTTTGGCTACCTGACAATTCTTTTTATTTTTTTGTGAAAAAATTGGGTGATAGCGGTTGATATTAGCTTGGAATCCAGAACCCACTGGTTTTTATTCTGTAAGAACAGGCTGAGGCTCCAAAATTAGAGCTCCAACATGCACTGTATAAACTCTAACTATGCTTTACAGATATGAAGTGGGTGCTACCTTGTGGCCTCCTATTGCTGACAACTCTTGTTGAGTCCTTTGCATGTTCAGCCTCATTAAACCCCATCCATAATGGTGAAGCTTTATACAGTAGTATAATTAATCAGGGTATACACAATAAATGTGCTCGAGTTCCTAGTGGATTGTCTTGTCCACCTGAAATATTATATGCACCTGTTCAGGAGCTGTAACTCTACTGAGATCAGGACATTGAAGAATATGGTCCAAGGGACTCTTCAAAGCAAGGTGCATGTTTCAAGCTTGACTGCTACAAGTGACTGATGAACCTGTATTGTGAGCAGGGCTGTAGAAAAGTTCCAGCAATCCTGGGACTGGCAAACCTGACCACAAATGAGAGCTCTGCACTGCTGAGATCCGCAAGGAAGGGCTTGTCCAATGCTGCAGTTTCCATTTTTACTCAAAACGCTTTGAGCGTTGGTGCCTTTCCTACTGAGATACTGGAAAAACTGACACCTCCTTGCTGCAAAACATTATGCCAGGTGAAGAATTGGAATCTGCTTATCCATGCAATTAATTTGAGCTAACCGTCGTCCTCATCCTTGATATCCTGGAATTGTGTGTTTCTGTCAGTAAAAGTTTGTGATGTGGCACTTGGCAGTTTGTCAGCACAGTGTGTCTTTCTGGGAGGGTTGATCTGGCAAGGGAAGACATCCGTCTTGACGTGTGGGAGGGCCAGATCCTGGGATTTTCCAAGAAACTTTTTTCCACGCGGAATTTCCCGTCTCGTGGAGGAGAGGCTAGTTGAGGGAATAAAAGGCTGTAATAAAAGGCAGAGCATTACAGAGTCCAGACAGTTGGAGCTGAACTTGATTTTCAAGGCTGAGTTCATCCACTTAGCCACAGAAAGCAATCTCTGGGAAACAGCGCAGAGGAATTCTGTCACCTGGACACTGCAGCTACAAACTGTGAGTAGAAATGGACTCTGCTATTCTGTTTCACTGTTCAGCTAAAGGAGAACTGGACAGCTGGAAATCTGTGTTCGTGTTCCTTAAAAGTTGTTTGCATTTAAAAGTATCTTGATATTAAAAACTGTTTTAAAATTAATCATTTCCTAGAAGTGCAAATCCTATTTAAGTCTTTTTTAAAAGTATGTAGCAAAAATTGCATGGACAGTAGTTTATATGGAATTTTGACAGCTCACTATTTTTTTTTTTACAAATGTGTTTCTTTGATTTCTCATAGCCATCTGCTTAAAAGATAGAGAAGAGAAAACTCTCAGAAACATGATTTGCTTGCAGTTCCTATCTCTTCTTGCCTATGGTAAGTGTGTATTTCTCTGTGTAGAAAACTAGTTGGATGGCAATATTAGTGTGACTGTTCTCTTTGAGCTCAGCATCAAACAGAATTTTTGAACCTGCCCTAATTAACCTGAGGTTGTGTTTACACAGAAACACCTCTGGATGCAATGGCACATTTTCCCTGCTTGCCTGTCAAAGCCATAATTGGTTCCTACAGTCTGCTGTGAAATCTCAAAGCTTTGTGTGATCAGACATAGTTTCACTATGAAAGGGCTGAAGTCCCTGTACTTGAAGCTGACTTGCCTGGTTTGAAGTTTGCCAGGTGATTGTTTATAAAATAATTGCCACTAGTTTTTATGCAGTTTCAGATACTGACAAGTTTGCAGTATTTATAGAGCTTTATATGTCCTTTCTAGGGAGAGAGGAGGGGAGAAGTCAGACACCAACTTTTGGATATCTTTTCATTCTAGGACTTACAGTACTGCAGGGGGTGAATGGGTGGACATACCATTATTCAGACACAAACATGACCTACAGGGAAGCAGAGCTGTGGTGCAGAGAGAAGTACACTAACCTGGTTGCCATCCAGAATAAGGAGGAAATCAAGCACCTCAATGACTTCTTACCCTTCAATCCGGGTTACTACTGGATTGGAATCAGAAAAATTGATGACGTATGGACCTGGACTGGAACTAACAAAGAATTGACAGAAGAAGCAAGAAACTGGGCTTCAGGTGAGCCAAATGGCAAAGGGAACAATGAGGACTGCGTTGAGATCTACATCAAAAGAGGGAAGGATGACGGCAAATGGAATGATGAGCAGTGTGAGAAAAAGAAGGTCGCCTTGTGCTACACAGGTATGGTGTGATAAAAGGTCATTCCAGTGTGTCCCTGTGGAGATGAGGTGGTGGCTGGGATGAGATAACTTCATCTTACATATCAGCTACCTGACCCTGTAAGCACTTGTACACTTATGCTTACTTACGGGGTTGAGGTTGTCCTTGTTCTAAGATTTAGATTAATCTCACCTTTCAGCTCCCAGAATGTTTTGTATCCTTTTAGGGGCAAATCAGCAGACCTTCTCTATAATCAGAGGGGAGAAGCAGGCTCTTTCAGATGGTAACTTCCATCCTTCTCTCAAGTGGCTCTCTCAGCTAGTTAAGAATTGCCCTTTTGGAAGCATCTGTCTGCTGGCTACAGACCACTGGATTAGATTAAATGCTTTGCGTAGAAGTGGCTAATGCAAGTTATAAAAAAAAAAATCAAAGTCAAATATCAGCCAAATTAGAGCTGTGGTGAGTTAATGAACAATGTACCTGTTGAGGATTTCTACCTACCCCATAGTTTATTGTTCCTTTTGCATTTTAAATATTGCTAATATTTACCTCAGAACAAGCAGTCTTGGAGTTTCCAGCCAGCTGTGAGCTAGTCTGTAAAAAGTGTGGATTTCAGAAATTCTTCTGTGAAATGACAGGATAATCCTAAGTACCAAACCCTCCGATTTTCTTTTGCTATACAAAGGGCTTGTTTAGTGTCAGAAAGATAAACAAAGTGCTAGGCGGGTTTCATGAGTGGCTGTTGTTGATTCTTTCATAATTTGATGTATTTTTTTTTCAGCTTCTTGCAACCCATCTCTCTGCAGTGGCCATGGAGAATGCATAGAGACCATTAACAATCACACCTGCCATTGCAACCCTGGGTTCTATGGGCCTGAATGCGAGTTTGGTGAGATTACTTCATCCTGCTTTTTGACCAACTCATGCTAGCTAGTGTTCAGTTTGGCTTCTTGGTTTACCTGCTCAGCCAAAGAGACTGACTGTGTACCTTCTTGTGCTTCTTTGAAGTTAAGAGTTGTGATCCACTAAAGAAACCTGATCATGGGAGCCTTGAGTGCCACCATCCTTTGGGGAACTTCCACTACAACTCGTCCTGCACAGTTCAGTGTGAGGAGGGCTATGAGCTGACTGCACTGGATTCTGTTCACTGTACCTCCTCTGGGGTCTGGTCTGCCCCCCTTGCAGCATGCAAAGGTGAGCTTTCTGCATTGTACATAGCCCAGTAAGCCTCAGTGCTGCTCTGGCAGCAGGTACAGATGGAAGTTTGGCCAATGCCTTTGTAACTAATCACGTGGTGTAGGTGCTATTTCATTTCAGCACCCGGGTCTTTGTTCCTGAGGAGGTGAAATGAGTAGGATCAATGTTCTGGCCTTGTTCTTGTAGGGAAAGACTTTTCCAACTCTTAGGTGGGAACAGGGAATTGAGATGACCTAGCTGTGAGACCGCTCTCAACAGGCCAGTTACTCCTGACTGTAGGAATAATTTTTTGAGGTGTTTGGCTCAGAATGAGCTACTTTTCTAATCAAGTTAAAGCCTCAAACATCACCCAGCAGTCAAAATAGGGAAAGTTTGGATTGTAAATAGTTGCTGTCATGAGCTGCAGATGAATTAACAGCCTTGCCTTAAGAGCCAGTTTTCCATTTTGAGATATCTCCCCTTCTGTCTGCTTTCTGAGATGGTGGCATAGTAGATCCCTTTCTAAAGCTGCTCCTGTTTAGTGGGTGTGTTGCTAAGTTTCAGAAAAGAAAAAAAAAATTATGGTTTGTTGCAAGCTAAGCTCTGTGTTGTCCTTTGTGCCTTTCAGCTGTGACCTGTCCTGCCTTGGAAACGCCTGTCCACGGGGCTGTGAACTGCTCCCATCCCTCTGGGCAGCTCACCTGGGGTACCACCTGTGAGTTCACCTGTGAGGAAGGATTTACCCTGACAGCACCAGCTACACTGCAGTGTGGGTCTTCTGGGGCCTGGGACAGGCAGCAGCCAGCCTGTGCAGGTACCTTTCCTTATCCTGAGCCCTCAGGGCTGTCAGCATTGCCATTGTGTTGTTCTCCTGAAGCATCTGTGCTGATTGCTGTTGTGCTCCTTGTGTTGCAGCTGTGAGGTGCGAGGCTGTCCCGTGGCCAGCTGGAGGCTCTGTGACCTGTGACCACGCTCCTGCAGACCTCACCTCTGGCTCCCGTTGTGATTTCCAGTGCAGTGAGGGATATGTCCTGGAGGGCTCATCCAGCGCTGAGTGCACAGCACAGGGACAGTGGTCAGAGCCAGTGCCAAAATGCAAAGGTAAGACTTGCTGCGTTGGAAACCATCAATTAAAGGTCAGAGTAGCTTGAAGAAGCTGAAGAGACTTTCTCAATCAAGTGTAGTCAAAGAGTAACATTCATGCCCACCATCTCTGTAGCACTTTTCATAAGCAGATCTCAAGGTGGGGTCATTTAGCCTCTTGTATTAGCAAGGAAACAGCAGTGCAGGGTGACAAACAACACTCTGGGGCAGTGTTCCCAACACACACAATAACACACTTTTAGAGGGGAGTGTTCTGAGAATGATTCTTTATTCCCTAAACCACAAATGGGAGCCAGTGTCTGTTTATGCAGTCCAGGATGGAGAGTAATCTGGAGCCATTCCCAGGATAACTTGAATGCTTTAGGTGCATATTTAAGGGTTCTGGCTGCACTGTGCAACCTGCTGAAATCACTGTTTCTGAGACACTGCTGGGTCTGAATGGAGGTATGATGGCTCTGTAGGGGACAGCTTCAGGCAGAGCATGTCTTCTTGCCAGCTCCTAGAAGAGTGTTTATCTCGACCTACTCCAAACTAAGCTCTGTGTTGTCCTTTGTGCCTTTCAGCTGTGACCTGTCCTGCCTTGGAAACGCCTGTCCACGGGGCTGTGAACTGCTCCCATCCCTCTGGGCAGCTCACCTGGGGTACCACCTGTGAGTTCACCTGTGAGGAAGGATTTACCCTGACAGCACCAGCTACACTGCAGTGTGGGTCTTCTGGGGCCTGGGACAGGCAGCAGCCAGCCTGTGCAGGTACCTTTCCTTATCCTGAGCCCTCAGGGCTGTCAGCATTGCCATTGTGTTGTTCTCCTGAAGCATCTGTGCTGATTGCTGTTGTGCTCCTTGTGTTGCAGCTGTGAGGTGCGAGGCTGTCCCGTGGCCAGCTGGAGGCTCTGTGACCTGTGACCACGCTCCTGCAGACCTCACCTCTGGCTCCCGTTGTGATTTCCAGTGCAGTGAGGGATATGTCCTGGAGGGCTCATCCAGCGCTGAGTGCACAGCACAGGGACAGTGGTCAGAGCCAGTGCCAAAATGCAAAGGTAAGACTGTTGGAAATTGCAGTTTTCTGGTCACTGGGGAAGACACGGAAATCCATATTCCTATAGGGCCCTGGCTCCAAACTAAACTCTGTGCTCCCATGTTTTCAGCTGTGCCTTAGAAATGCCTGCTCATGGCTCTGAGCTGCTCCCATCCCAAAGTCAAATTAATTTGAAAATAAATTGCACATATACTAGGACAAAAAATAGGGCCAAAGACAGGAAAGTCCTTAGTGACTCTTAACCCTTTCTTTTTGTGTTTCAGTCATACAGTGTGAACCACTGAGCTCTCCTGAGAAAGGCTCTATGGATTGCTCCCACAGGGCTGGGATCTTCACGTACAACACCTCCTGCCACTTCAGCTGCCTTGAAGGATGGCATCTCAATGGCTCTCGTGTTCTTGAGTGCAGCCATTCAGGAAACTGGAGTGCTAGCCTGCCCACATGTGAAGGTATTTTTCCTGTGACCAGCCACACAGAGGTGCCACTGGGTTTCTAGTCAGATGAGGTGTGGAGGGGTGGCAGTGGTGGTAGTACCAACCAGTGAGCTAGAACGTGTATTGAAGTCCATGAATTCAAAAGCTCAACAAAATCACTCACTATGTTTGAAAATAGAAGAGGGGAAAAATCCTAAAAGATCTTGGTGGAAAATGTTGATTTCTTATCCAAAAACAAAAGCTGCAACTTGATTTCAGTTCTTTCTGCTTGGTTTTTAAACAAAGTATTTTCATTTTTGAGCTTTATTCATGTGAATAGAGACAAAAGCTTTTCTAGAGAAACAGAATCTTGTGGGGAAATCTGCATTCATGAGTCTGTTTCTCAGAGGAAAATTTTATAGGTTTTTTAATTTGATGTGATAGTTTCTTGGATGAACTCCTCAGCCAAAAGACCTCACAGAGCTTTTCTCTCAGAGGCTGTAATTTCAAAGGACAGAAAGCTCAGCCTTGTGTTCTCATTCAAGGCAGTAAGAGCTCTGCCACTGCCCTCAGCTGGAACACCCCTGGCCTGCCTGGAATGCTTTTGCTTGAGATCCTAAAAGCTCAATTCCACTTTCATTTGCTTGAGCAGAATTTAGAACCTTGAATAATTTCATTGATCTCAGCAGGGTTGCTCAAAGCGGAAGATAGCACACAGGGAGTTAAAATATGAACTGCAACATGAAAAATAAGAGGAACACAAATTGCTATGCAAGGCTGGAGGTTAGAGACAGACCGTGGTGTAGGGAGCTTCTTGCCTTGTCATTGCTTTGGTAATGGGTGGGGTAATTTTTACCTTGTGTACAGGAACTGTCCTGTTTCACTGAGAGAAAACTTAAGTGTTACAAGCTGCAGTTCTGGTTCCTCTTGAAGAGCACAAGGAAAGGGAAGAAGTAGAGAGGGCTTCAAAGACCACACATGCCCCTTGATCTCACTGAAACCTTTTCATCCTTTCAGCCTCTGACCAGGCCAGCTACGTCTCTGTGGGCATAGCAGCCACTTCTGCCTCTCTGCTGTCCACAGCATCATTCCTCCTTTGGCTTGCAAGGCGCTTCCGTAGAAAAGGTGAGCAGTTGGTCTGGGTCCACTGGTTTATTGACCTTCCTGAAAAATTTTCAGTGGAGGGAAAAAACCCCAAAACCTCCAAAGCCCTATACCTTGCTTTATGAAAAAGCGGTAATACCCATACTTAGTTAAATCCCAAAATTATTTTCAAGAACCATCCATATATGTTTGGCTTTTGGATGAACATCTGAAAAAGAAAAAAAATAGTAATCCCCAAATATTTAGACAACAAGAATTAGGGCTTTTCTCTTGAAATGCTAATACCTTTTCTTTTTCTTCTTGCAGCAAAGAAATTTATTCCTTACAGGTAAGTTGTGTCTCAAAAAGCAACTTGAAAAAAACACTACCATCACTTTGCTAAAATCCATTTGATGCAAACCTGTTGTCATTAAAGTACTTTTCCACTTTTGTTTTATAGGAACTGGCAGGAAACAGCCAGTGAAGGTAGTTTCCAAAGTGCTGGTGAGAATGTCTAACTCAGGTGTTTCAGGTAAGCACATGTGATGTCTTCAGTCCCAAGTTCTCTTGCTTTTAATCACACAAGCAATCAATCAGAGCTGCTAATCGCTATACAATTGCTGACATAGCAATATGTGCTTTGGGATACCTAATGCATCTTGGCATTGCATGGAAGTTCCTAACAAGACTGATGGATTTACTGCTTCAGAAATGGCTGTTCAGCTCCTTAAAGATGACTGTGCTTAGCATTCTGTCCAGCTGCACATAGTATTAGGAGCACTTTTATGCAGTTCTGCTACCTGCTGCATACAAAATTCCTCTGAAATGAGAGCAAATACAAATCTATGCCAGTTTTCTGATTTATAGAGGAATTTTGTTCTCGCTGCAGGAATTGAAGCCACCTTCACTTACGTCTCAGATTTCTGGAGAATGAAACTGCATGCAAATCAGCAGCTGTCCAGATGTTTTTACCTCTTGCTGGCAAGAAGATTGACCTTGTGTATGACTCAGAAATTTTGAACTCAAGCTGTCTGGTATTTCCATTGAAGACAAGCAGAGAGTAAAACTCTGGCCTTCTGGCCAAATCCTGCCTACATTCAGTCATGTAGTTATCCTAACTGGGAGCTTGCCATCTCATGTCCAGGTGGTGGGCAAATAGTGCACTGCTGCCTAAAGAGGGGGCTGGTTCCTCCTCTGCTCCACTCAAAGGTACCGAGGTGAGGTGAAGACATGCATTATTTCACATCACTTACTACACTGCTGGAGGTGTCTTCTCTAGAGTCATAGGGGTTATGCTTGCAGAAACAGGATCATCAGGATGAAAATAATATTCGCAGAACAGCTTTGAAACTATTGATCTGGTTTGTGGAAGTCAGTTTATTTTAAGATGCCCCAGTCAATAGATATGGCTGTAGTGATATGAGTAATTATTTGGGTTTCTGCTGCATATCCCAGAAAATGTAGATACCTTTTCTTTAACTATAACAGTACTAGGAACCATAGTGCTTACACAAAGTACTCTGGTTTCTGAACACAGCAGGTAGATCTGAAATTATCTCATCCCTGTGGGATTATGTACTGTAATACATACGTATGTATTTATTTGTATATACATACATATTTATTTGTGCAGCTTTTACTGTGGATATTTCTGTGCTCTTAACTGTACATGTACCGTAAAATACTTGTTCTTGAGTAGGTCTGTGGCCGTTGATCAATTGATCAGAATTTATTTTAAAATAAATCGGAGGTGTTTGTAAGGATTGCATGCCTGCATAATGTTTACGAATGGAATACTGAGATTTGTATGTTTATGTATTGAAAATATGATTTTTTGAGCTGTTAGAAGTCTTCAAATGAGAGTCTCTTTTAATTTATGTTTAAGTTATGACTATAAATTAAAAATCTCTCATTTAACCTGATAAGCATTGTCCTATTTATAACAGTGTTTAATAAAATATTTTCAATGTAATATTCCCTATTTGTAAATGTGAATAATATAAATTATTTGGGTCAGCCCTGTGACTTGTGGCTTCAACAGCAGAATGTGAGTGTAGGGAGAAAACTGGCTAAAAGCAAGGCTGTCCCTTAGTGGAGCTTTCCATGTTTCCATTGCAGGCAAGGACAGAGCAGCCAGCAGATGGAGCTGACTGCCTGGAACTAGCACAGCCAGAGCTGATCCCAAACCAGCATCCTCAGTTCTGAAAGGGAGGAGGAAGGCTCAACAGTGTGGCCTGTGAAGAAGGTGCCTGGGCCAGCAGTGAGCTCTGGCAGGCAGGTGCAGGAGAGAGAGAAGAGCAGAAAGAGAAGCAAGTCGGTGATCTTGGTGCATAAGTAAGAGCACAAACCCCTCAGCCCATCCAGGTTTTTGCAGCCCTTTCTGCTGGGAAGTTGAAAGAGTTAGCATGGGTTGAAAGCACAGCTCTGGGGATACTGCTGACTGCTGTCCAAGGACCTCCACTCCCACCCTGGCCTGGGCTGCAGCCAAAGACTCAGCCATGGCAGCTGCTGGGTAGGTACCAGTGGTGGTCAGACACTCTTGTGGTCGCCCTTTGCCAGCCCCTGAGATAGCCAAGGAAGCTGCGCTGTAGCTCTGTAGCTGCAGCCAGGAGCCTGGCCTTGCTGACAAACTCTGAGGTGCATTCCTGCCCCAGCCAAGGCTCATGAGAAGCCGTCAGGCCTGTGAGTGAGGGAGTCAGTTAAGAGGTGCTGCACTACAGGGGACAGAGCCCAAACCGGGTAAAGAACTGAGAGTGGCTGTCAGCACTTCCACTGCCTTGACAAGGTGGGGCCCAACCCTGTGAGCAGATGCAGAGCAGTAATCCTCAGGTTCCCTGAGGGGACACAGAGATTAGCCCGGAACGCCCTGCTCTGAATCCCTGCAGGAGCTGTTTTGAGAGCTAAACCACCACACGGCTCCCCCAGCCTGTCCTTGTTGTTGTCCTCTACACGCATGGCCTGCGTGTAGCATCCTCTGGAGAGAGCTGCTTATACAGCATGCCTCCCACCCTGCTACCCAGGGCAGTCCAGCTCCTCCTTTCCTGACCAGAGCTGGTGCTTCTAGCAGTTTTCCCTGGGATCTTAAAGGGGTTTTATCGCCAGAAAAGAGACTATAAAATTATCCCTTCTCTTTCTCCAAGCCTTGTAACTTCTAGGGGCAATGCTCTTCTAGTGAGATCACATGCGGGTGGGATTCATCCTCTGCTTCTCCCAAATATCCCCTAGGCCAGACAAAGGCTCTCCGAAGGGGAACTCCTTCCTTGCAGTGACTCTCAGGTTACATCTATGCTCATAATTAATGTTAGTCCAGGACACAGGCAAAAACCTAGCCTTTGCTCATCCAGGTTGCTTGGTTCTTTATCCCCTCCTGGCACAGTTTTTCCTGCCTCAGGATATGATTTAGTTATGATGGCATGATGTGTCCAGGCCTTGAGGAGCTTCAGGAAGTCATTTTATTTGTAGTGGATGTGTCTCTGCCAGTGCCTGGGAACACAGCTCTTGTTTGCTATCTGTGTAGTCCCCATGCTGGCAACAATGGCCATGGGAATGCTGGCTGCCAGGCAGTCCTTTAGTCACTCCACTGTGTCACTCCTCCGTATGCAGTACTGAGCGACCACTGAACGGGCCACAGGATCTTTGCTGGAGGGACTTTCCTTGTTTCCTGTTGTTCCACTTCCCTTAAATTCCTCAGCTTTCCCTGGGCCCATGGCATTGTTCGGAATGGGATCCGTGTCCTGCCTGGCATGTTATTTTGGTGCAGATGTCTGCTTGTGCTGTGACCTATGGAAGCTGTGAAGGTGACATTAACTGGGAGGCACGCATGTCCTTTCACAGCTCTGTGTGTTTGCTGCTTGGCAAGAGGATGGAGTTGGTAGCGTAACTTAACACATTCCTGATGAACCGAGCTACCCAGGGTGGCTTCAGCTTTTGTACTTCTGCAGTCTGACAGAAGGGGACTTGGAAACAAAATTTCACTGAAAGTCTCAGACAGGCAGCATTGGATTTGGGGTGAGTGTTTCTGTGGGCTTAGGTGATATGGACAGTGTAAGACCTGCACAGATTGGCTTTGTGCCTTCTGTTTTCATAAGCAATTATCCATGAAACAAGCAGTCATTTACCAGGGCCTGGCTGAAGTTGCCTTCCAAAATTCCAGTTTTTAAGGAGTGGACAGGACCCAGCATTTGGCCAATATTTCTCTTGTGAAGATAAGTCACTGCTCCAAACACTGGAGGCTGCCCATCCTTGCAGCTCCTTGCGTGCTTTGCTGAGGCCTGGCAGTGGGACTCTGGAGCAGCAGCTCCCACAGGAGTTGGTGTCGTGATCCAATTGCTGTAACCTGCTCGGCTCCTGCTCTGGGAGCTGTCAGAGGATATTAGGGCCAGGAGGCCAGCCTGCAAAACACAGTGTCTGTGCAATGCAACATACTGAGGCCTCTGTGAGTCTGCTTTCTGTCCTGAGTCTTGCTGTTGTTTGGATTCCTCTGGTTCTTGCAGGGGGCTGGCTCTTTTCCTTTGGCTTGAGCGTGCTGCTCATGTGTGGCTGGTGGTGGGTTTTTGGTGAGGGGTCTTCAATCCACAGACATAGAGGAGCAAGTTGTTGTGATGAGCTCTTGGTCAGGGACAGAGAACTCCACAAGTTTGCTGCTCCCTGGGAGCCATAACTCACATCAAATGAGCCTGGGCTTGTCCAGTGACAGACAGGACAGGCTCCTGTTGATACTGGGCAACAGGAGATTGGTGGAGGGCAGAAAGGCAGGGACAAGAGCCCAGCCTGTCACAGCATTTGCACAGTTGTCCTGTGGAGCTCCTGAGCCTGGTTTATGGCCTCTCTCCTGCACACCTGTAGGAAGAAACAATCAAAATTGCAGGTTAGATTTGACCAGTGGACTCAAAACCTGCTGGATGGTTTTTGCTACTCACCTGGCACTATTAAATCTCACTTAGAAGGGACAATACAGTTGGCCAATACAGTTCAGCTGTGGCTCCAAAGAAAGAAATCTGCAGCCCAGAAAGTGTTTCCACAGCTGATGATGGCCAATGCTTTTTCCAGCTCAGGAAAGCTGCTGCCAAGAACAGGACAGCGTGCAAAAAGCACAAATGCTTCCTAAGCAAGGCAGCAGATGCCCCCAGGCAGCTGCCAGCAGGTTTTCTACCTGCCTTCCTACTTCAGGGAAGGACATTCCCTGAAAAGCCCAACAGTTGCATTGACTTTCAGCCTGGGCCAAGTGGGACCTTCATCAACTTCTCGCCTTGCCAGCTGCCATGAAAGCAGCAATGGCAGGTGTGAAATTGCAGGTGACTTGCTTGCTTCTGGCACTCCAGTGCTGTCATTTCTGGCTTTTGACAGCCTCTGAGTGGGCAGGATGAGGGAATCACACTGAATTCATGCCTTCTGGAGCAGGCCTTGGGCCATGGAGCACCTGGGTGGAAGGAAAAGGGTTAAAGGAGAGATAGGAAACATTTTGTTCAGGGCTTATTCCATAGGATGATTTCTGGGAAAGGAGGGGCTGCAATCAGGCAGGATGTATTCATGTCAGGATCTTGGGAAATCAAGCTCAGCCTGGCCCAAACCAAGGGGAAAATACAGCACAGCCTGCCCAGCACGAGAAAGCGATGTCCCCGCTTTACCTCATCTTGTGTCAGTGCAAACAATCCAGATAACATGAAAATCAGACATGGTGGAATGCTGACATTACATGAACAACCAAGATATCCCATGGGGAAATGATACAGTTTGAGCAGACAGACAGTGGGGGTTGTCCTGGAAAGTCCTATCCTAAGATAAAGGGCCCTCTCCAGTCCTCACTGTATTTCCTTGTCCTCCTCCCTTGTCTTGGTTGGTACCAGGGATCCCAAGTTGGTCCTGGGTGGAGAGCAGGGTATGCTGTCTGTCACAGGCTCTTCCCAGACTGGAATCTGATGTGGATGGCTCCTGAAGGCAGCAGAGGAAAGCTCTGCAGGTAAGCTAGGAACTGCTGGATCACTGTCAGGGAATGGAGAAGATCTCTGCTGCTTCACAGCAGATCACTTTTGATCAATGCAACCCCTGGAAACAACCAGATGCAGCAGAGGTTCTTCTATTCTGTCTTCTAATCCATGCCTTTCCTACAACTGAGTTTAAAATCTGCATTTTTAAAATGTACCAGACATACAAAGTATCTTGTAAAGTAACTGCATCTACTTACAAGTTTTTGGCTCATGGAAGTCACATAACTACTGAAAAGAAATCGGACAGATCCCCATTTTCTCCAGGCTGCTATTTGTCCGGTTTGGCTGCATTAAATTCAGTAGTGGTTCCTTTAGGCACTGACAAAAGTGTTTCAAATGCTGCCAGACAAAGCCAGCAACACACACACACACACACACACACTCACAATGATCAGTCAATGCTTTTGTTTTGTCACTTTTGCTTCCTGTTTCTTTGGACACACACAGGGCACATTTTGGTTCTCAGCCCATTAAATGCCGAATGAAACCTCACAACATCCTTCCCTGTCTCCTAAGGGGGAGAAAGCCTTGCAGGTAAGCTTTTTTGTGGCAGAAATGGGCGATGGAGACTCCACGCACTTTAAAAGCACTTTAGTCATGCTTCTGCATGAGCAGGGGAAATGGAGATGGTTGCAAACAGCAGATACTCTACTTCCATGAAGCTCTAGAAAGTGATTCTGCCTTAGAGTAATGCACTGTGCAAGGATGAACCATCTGCAGGAGATTTAGGAACATGGGCTCCCCCAGATTTTTCAATGAGCAAAATTAACTCTGAAGAGCAGGTTTCTCCTTGAGCTTACACCTGAGGAAAGAACTTGTCAGAGGATCCTAGAAAATAGGATTTGAAGAGCCCTGAGAAGCTGTCTACTTCAAGCTGTCTCAGACTGCGTTATACTGCAGGTGGAGGCTGGTGCTGTGCACCCTGTGCAATAAGCAGGGGCTCTGACAGGAACCTGGGTGGATCCCACTGCAGTGGCACCCCATGTCTGAAAGGATGTTCCAAGCAACCCCAGGGGTTTGGGTGCCAACTCCTACTAAATCATGTTCCCAAGTGCCACATCTACATGTTTTGTTATTACCTCCTGGGATGGTGACAGGAATGATACAGGACTCCTTAGAGGAGAGCTCTGGGACCTTCCCAGGAAGAGCAGAGGAGCTGTACCAGGGAAATGACATGTCCTATTCTTACTCTCCTGCCCTCTCTTTCTGCTGCTGGATAGGAGGCCAAACAGGCCTTTGCTCTGATCTGGGACAGCCGTCCTTCTGTTCCCATGTCTGGAGTGGGAAAACCTAAGCCTTCGGGGTGTTTGGATGCTGTGGGAACAGGTGCAATAGGGGACGTAAAGAACAACAGATCAGAAAACATATGGGCCTGCCCCAGCTCTTAATTAACCTAATTGCTGTAGCTTCCATGAAGGTCTGCATGTTTTCCTAGTGTGGTTTCCGGTGCAGGCAAGCACCGTTCCCTGTGATAGAGAGCAGACACAGTAATGCTCTCAGCAGCCCCTTCCATCCCACAAGGGGCCTTGCAGGACAGACCACCTCCAGAAAACCCAGCTGGTGGGCCCAGGGTGCAGGTTCTTTGCAGCCCGCCCCTCCAACGAGGTGCTGTGGGCTTCTCTGGAGAGAGCGTGGAGGCAAGGAACGGGTTTGGAAAGCTCACGAGGGTTATCACAGCCCAGTGGCGTGGCTTGTCTGCCTGCCCTCTGTCAGAGGAGGTGACTGGCTGATTGCTGCTGCAGGGCAGTGAGTCACGCAGGCTGCAGGTGGTCTGCTGATAAATGTATTGAGCCAGCTCACCTGCATGCTCGATGGCACCGTGAAACCACTGGGTATTTATAGAAAGAAACTGCGTCCTGACTGGTGCAAAAAGAACACCAAATGCTCTTTGGTTAAAGAGCACAGCTGGGCTGTAGCACTTTCTTCATGACTTCAGACCTAGAGAAAGGGTAGTCAAGAATCTTTACTAACCTCTTTTGTTGCTCAGACAACAGCAATGTTTCTTTACTTCAGAGTCACTCTTCCTCACCGAAAGTATTTGGAGAACAAAGTCATTCCCAATTTAGTTAAACATTTGTCTTTCCATGGCACTGAGTTGTAAATAAAGATGTTGTCCTAAAAATACTACAGATAACTAAGTTTCCTGAGGTTCATAGATATCCTCTAAGAAAAATCCTTGTGTTGTGATGCAAACTGAAATGTGAAATTGGCTGTCCAGATGTCTGGTAGCGAGCAGCCCAGCCGAGCCAGCCGGCTCTTTGCAAGGGAGCAGCTATCCCCACTGATGTGTTTCAGTCCAGCAGAGCCTCAATCCTCTCTGAAACTCAAGGGCTGGAGACATGAAGCACAGCAGAAGGAGCTGGCTTGAGAGGTGCAGAGATGCCAGTGAGAGAGGAGAGAGAGTGCAGTGTCTGATGGGGGCACATCTTGTCCGGGCAGCCAAGCCAAATGTTTATCACCTTTGGATTCACCATGCTGCCCAAAAAAGCAAAACAGACGTGTAGTAGTGTTGGCAATCTCCGTAGGAACCTCCTGTCTGCCAGATTCTCTCTCCCCGCCCTCCCAGCAGGTGCCAGCTGGGTTTTTGCTTTCTTTCATCCTGTGATTGTGTTTCATCAAAGCAAACACAGTCAGGGGATGCAGAGCCTAAAGGCTTACTAAAATTAGGCCTGATCTTTGGTCCTGTTTGTAAGTCATTTCTAGGCATGGTGATGCCTGACACACAGCCTGGCTAAAATCAAGGTTTGCAAGTCCTAAGTGCAGCTATGTTTGTGTTATTGTTTGCAAAGTCCTTTGGAGCAGCTGCATGCCTGCTAGAACAGATCAGCAGCACGCAGGCTCGGATCAAAGAGCCCCTGTGAAATAGATCTCAACAGACAAGCAGCCTCCACTATCCAACTACCTGACACAGGAGAATCACAGGAGAAGCAGGGGATGCAGTTTTGACACAATCACACCATGTTCATACAGTCCCCACGACTCAGTGCTGGTGTCACACGTGTTCACTGTGGAGATCTCTGGGTCTTCTGCAAGAACAACCAATGAACAAAGTCCCAATTAAGTTAATGGGGCTTAAACAAATCTTTCAAGTTGAATGTAGTAGAATGAGTGTGTTTTAGTGGATCTGGATCTTGCTAAAGCTTCCCTTCCCCCCTCATCCCACAGAGCTACTTAAAGAACAGTGGTTACTAAAGAGGAATGATGAACAGCAGTTCAAATCCCAAAGTGCAGCCGGAAGAGGTGTTTGGAATACGTGTACAAAATACCTTCAAAGAGGTGATGAAAAAGCAATAGAGGCAAGGAGGGAGAGTAAAAAGTGTGGTTTCTGACTGTTTTTACACTTAGCTCATGGTGGTTTTTGAATGAAGAGGAAATGTGGATGTTGGGTCCTGGTTTGGCTGATTGCTGAACATGCCATGGAAATCAGTGCCCAGCTGGTAGTGCTGCCCTGGGCTAGAAGAGCATTCAGTAAGTGCTGGATCTGAAACAACAAATCATCCCAACCCTGGCCTGCTCTTTGGGCAACAAGTTCGGTCTAGTTCAGGTCTTCATGAAGAGCTGGGTGGCCAGCAGTGCTCTGCCAGGCCTGTGCTCAGCTGCCTGCTGCAAAATGGACTTCTAAATAGCAGGAGCCAAGGTGAAGCCAATCTCATTTTGCAGCAGCCTGGGTACACCCATGATATTCCTCTGGTGCAGAGCTCTCTGATTTCCTTTTCCCTGCTATGTGGTGTCCCTGTAAGCTGCAGCTTGTGAGAAGGAAAGGGATGTCCAGGACAGGGATGGAGCACAGTTTTAAGAATGTATTTGAGAGAGCTGAAGGGATTTAAGTTCAAAATAAATAAAAAGGAGTGATTCTCCATTCTCTATTCACCTGTCCTGGAGACTGATGTCCCAGAAGCTCCCTCTGAGTTCCAGAGAGAGATAGGGGAGATCCTGGTGTCAGCCCTGAAACAGGCTGCTCCTAGACTGTTGGAAGCTTTATAGGCCAAACCCAACACCTTAAATTTCACCTGAAAACAAAAGGACAATCAGACATGCTGAACACCCTTCCAGGAGGCTTTGCAAGGCAGGCTTTTGTTACAACTCTGACTGTAAAGGTCTACAACCTCTCATTCGATGAACAGACAACAGCATTTTTTTTGCCTCCTAACAAGGTTTCCTCAGAAATGGATCCACTGTTGAATCCCAAGCCTGCCTGGCATATTCTGGGGGACATCTGGTGTAAATTCTTCATTATTAGATTACATTAGTTGCAGCAATAATCATTCACATGGGATTATTACATCCAAGCTTGTCTCATTGCCTTTATCCTTTCACACATTGTCTTTCCTGGTTCCCCTTCAAAGGGCTGTTGTGAGTCTGTGTTGGAGCAAGAAATTAACTTGTTAGTAATTTATGCATCATTTCCTCCAGCCACATGTATTTAGGGCAAGATCAATAAAATACAATAAGGAAGTGGGTGGGTATTGTCACCACGGGGCTGAAATAATTCCTTTGGTATCACTGTAAATCCTTCCCTCACACATGAAAACCCGCAGTCCTGTCCATCATTAGTTTGTTTTGCTGGACTGTATCAACAGGACATTGATTCAGCTCTTTTGTGTGCTTGGAGAGTTCATGTCCTGCTACTTCTGCTCACAGCCACACAAAGTGCCTCAAGTGGAGATTTAAGATTTTGAGAGAGCCGAGTTTCGCAGCCTTTCTTATGGCTCCTGCCGTGTAATTAAAGCTGTGCCATGTCACACTGGAGATTCATTTCTGGAGTGGCTCCATGCTCTGGCAGCTGCTGTAATATGTTAGGTCTGAGAAAGGGAAAGGGATGGGAAGAGGGATCTGAGCAGCACAGCTCAGGGCACAGAAAACTTGCTGTTTGTAGGCACTGGGGAGGCAAGCCCAAGTGGATCTGAAAGGTCACTGGCAGGTTCAAGGGGATCTGGAGTCCCTGAGTAGAGATCTGACTGCTGGGCAGCCCTTCCTGGGTAAAACAAAAACCAAAAAAACCCCCAAAAAAAAAAAAAAAAAGAAAGAAAGAAAAGAAGAAGTTTAGATCCATCTCACCCACAGCAGTGCAAGGACATAAGAGGGGCAATATTTGTGGCTGACAGAGTACACTGGATTTCTATGGCTCCTAAAGACGAGTCTCTTTTCTCGCCTCCTGGCTTCAATCCAGACTACCCTGCAGGGTTTCAGATCCATGAGAACTTGAATTTGAGGAATTTGTGGCAGTTTCGGATGAAGAATTTCCTGAAAATGCAAGCAAAATCAAACCAGCAATTTGTCACCCTTGCTAGCTCTGCATGCCTGGATTCCCTGTGGCTGCTTCCCCTGTAGATGTCCTGGCACTTGGCACTGGTGTGGAAGGGGCTGTGTGGCCCAGCTTGGCTTTGGCAATGCTCTGGCTGCTGCTCTCAGCAGTGCAGAGGCTCCAAATCCCGAAAGTCTCTGGAAGGCAATGTCTTGAGACCACTCTGCACTTTGGGGCCTGCATGTTTTGTTGCTGTAAATGTGGAGAAATCTTGCAGAGGGAGGTGGTTAAAACCCCCTTGCAGGTCTGACTCACACCCCAGAGGAATTCTCGGTGGAGTTGTGCTGGGCTGGGCAGCACACAGTGTACAGGATGGGGCAGTGCAGGCAGAGCAATCTTGCCCTTCACAACCCCGGCGGTGTTGACACAGCCTGAAGGCGAGCGCAAAGGAGATGAGATACCAAGATTATCAGTTCAGACAGGGGAGAGGAATGCTGTTTGCTTGTAGCTCTTCTCCACCAGGACTGGCAAAATCCAAATACAAGGGAAGATGTCTATGCACGGTTAGAGAATGTAACAGAGATAAGCGAGCACAGGAACAAAGCCAGGGGCTCTAACTTCAGCACCAGAAAAACCGGTCACAGCACAGGCTGGTTGTTTTCTGAAAGACTTCTGGAGACAAGGGTCTGTCCAGGTCACCTGCAAGAGCTAGGGACACTGCCCAGGAGTGTCCAGTGTACAGAACATTGCTACCTTCACACCTGCCCCCAGTGTCCTCAGACAGCTTCAGTGAGACAAAACCAGCTGTGCTTGGTCTCCACCGGAGTCCAGTGGTGATGTGGCTAACACTGCCACCTTCTTGATGTTTGTTACAAGATAGAGTTGGTGCAGATGAGAAAAAAGAGTCAACTGGCAGAGAGAAAGAGGAAAGCAGAACCGAGACAGATGCTCAGAGTGGATGGATGGCAGTTGTTTGCTTGGTTTCATTCCTTTAGGAGCTGGGATTAAAAGACAAGTTGCTTCCAGGAGACACTTTCTCAGCAGAGCCGCTGCGGACGGACGGCTTTGCGTGGCAGGGCCTTTCCCAGGCAGCGTGTGCAGCCAGCCCTCCCCAGCCCTCCCCAGCCCTCCCCCTGGCATTGCAACATCTCCCGCTTTCCAAAGAGACAGGAGCTCGAAGAGCAAACACAGGAAACCCCAGCCCCGGTCAAGGCCTGGGAGGTAAATTTGTAACTTAGGACAGATTGTGAAGATGCTGCTCTGTAATATGTAAATACTCCTTTCTTTCTCCAACAGCCCAGAGCCGCTGAGAGAGCCGATCCCAAAGCTCCCTTCATGGTTGAGTCTGCTGAAGAGACAGGACGCAGGTTGGAAATGCAGCCGGGCACACAGGCTCCTTATTCCCTGGAGATGGGATCCTTCCCTCACTTCTGTAAGTCCTGCCCTGACCCTGGGCTCAGCTGTGGGCTGGGAGGCTGCACAGGACACCACTGTGAGCACTGCCAAGAGCTGTGGGGTGTGCCCAGCCTCCTGGGCATGCTGCTCCTTTAGCCATCAGTGCCAACTGAACGGAGCCTTTATGGGACTTTGATTTGGGTGCAGGTTTTGGAAAGAAACCCTCGTAACACTGTGCTGCACCCTCCACTGCAGGAGAGTTTAGACATTGGGAAAAGCTATTTAACAGGAATGGTGGAGGTGTGATGGGACAGATGGGCTGGGGAAGGAGGTCGCAGCTCTGTTCTTGAAGGTCTTTGGTCTGATTTGGGGCAGGAAGATGGGCAAGTTGTGCTTGTGTTCCTCTGTGCTTCTTCTAGACCTGTGAGTCTGTGCTTTCTTCCCACAATGGAGGGAAAGAAAAGTGTTTGGGGTGTGGAAGGGGATACTATATTTATTGATGGCTTCTACTGAAGGAGTTCTGGGTATCAGCTCAGAAAGTTTAAAAAAGAACAGGTGGAAGTTACCCGTAGAGCTAGTCAAGGGTTTTCCGTGAGAATAATACTTTTAACAAAGTGATGGTCACTAAAAACTGAACCTCTCCTTAGATAAATATTGATTTTGTCAAATATATTAAATGTGTGTGTGCATGTACAGAGAGAGAGAGAATTCCACCGGAAAACTGTCTTAATGGCCTAATGAATTTCAGATCCCTTTGAACTTGGTTTGGGTTTTGACCCGATTCAATGTGTTTCACCACCTCTGCTGCATATGAGCTTTTTGCAATATATGTCTATCAATATTCTGACCAAAAGGAATATATTTACTTGCCTTTATATATTTCCAAGTCACATAAAATTTAAACCAGCTACCTCTCTTGCTGCTTTATTAGTAAATATGCCACATATCCATATCAATATCAAGTTTAATTAGCATCAGCAGGTACACTATTTGCCTGATTCCTATATATCAGTGGCACAACGCTGGAATTGATCCAATCAGATGCAAAGTAACCTTTGCACCAGTTCTGAACGCTGGGAATCAAAACCAACCTGTGTTGGGCAGATGTGTCAGTAAAGGACACAGAGAAAATTATATTCTTGTCTCTGAGCTCTAAAAAGCTGTCATGAGAGCCACAAAGGCTGATCCTGCTGGCCTATTTTCACCCCTCAGGATGAAGGAAGGCTGCACAAGATCCCTGTCTGGTGCTCAGCCCCAGTCTCAGTTTCAGGCTTAGACCCTAGACTCTGTTGTCTGGAAGTGATCCACGGAGGATTTGTCACCAGCTGCAGCCAACAGAGCTCAGAGATGAAGTCTAGCGTGTGCTGCCCAAACCGGTTGCAGGTACTCACAGGCTGGCCCCTTCCACTCTGTGTCTGTCAATAAAGTGAGCATCCTTCCCATCCTGACTTTTCCCAGCTGACCTTTTTAAGCCCAGTTGCAGGTTCTGCCCAATCTTCCCTTTGACAGCTCTGAAGATTCATTCTGAATGTTGCAGAGGCAGTTGGTTTAGGGGAGAGGTCTGCAACCTTTCCTGGGCTGGCCTGCCGTTCCCTCCTCAGACACAAGCTCACGCACACCCGAAAACACTCGCGGGGAGCTGGGAGATGCTGCCTTTACCACGGTCCCCTTCAGACAGCCAGCTTGGAGCTGGCTTTTGCATGAGAAAGAAATGTCTGTGTGAAGTCAGGGAGCTGGGAAATCACAGGTGACTGGAACAACAGGAACAACTCCTACTGCAACTTTCATGTAACACCAGTGACCTCTGAGGGAGAAGACTTATATTGCTCAGCTACTCCTTGCACTGGAGAGGGAAGAGTAAAAGCACTTTAATTAGCTAATGAGGAGGAGGTTACTCCTAGACTAGACCTAGAGTGTTGTAGAAGGCATCACTGCAGTGACAGCAGTAGAGGAAAGGGTGGGAATGTGTTTGTTGCAGATATTTTCTGCTTCAGCTGAAGTCCCAAGGGCTTTTTTACCCACAGGATGAGGCTAGAGGGTGGTTTGGAATTAGATCTCTCTTACCTTGTTGTGATCTTGTTTGGTTTCTTTCCTCACTCCTGCTGCAGTAGCTTGCTGGGGTGATTCAGAAGCTGATCTGAAAGCCTTCACCATGTGCCTGGTGTGATGCCTGGCTCTGTAAATCCCTTGCCTGGGCTAAGCAATATCCTGCTGCCCCAAAGGCACTGCCTCGCTGGGCTGCCCTTGGGAAAGGGAGAGACAGAAGCTGTCTGGAGTAGGTTCCTTTGTGGCCTCTCCTGTGGCCAAGGGGCAGTGCAGCAGCTCCGAAGGACCAGGATGCCAATGCCTGTTCTGTCCTCGATGTCGGTGGTTGCTGAGCACAGCTCTCTAGTCAGATGAGCCCTTCTGCCTTGTGGGGTTTTGGCAAAGCTCTTATTTCCTTTCTTGTTACAGTTTCTTAGTGGGAAGCTTTTGATACAATTCTGGCAGAAATTGCTCTCACCACGGCATGCCTCTTCTGAATTTTCTCCAGAAACATTGCTGGATCCTGAACAAGACATTTTGGAGCCAGGTTTTGGACAGTCCATTATCTACCTGTGAGGGGTGGCCGAGGTGACAGCTTCATGGTGGGGAGGCCAGGCTGCCTCCACTCTCAACTGGCAGAAGTCCTATGCTGTCAGGAGTTTTACAAGGGCTTTATACATATTTGTTGTTATAGCTTATATAACTGTGGTTATATATGTATTTATTACTAGAGTAAAGCCTCTGTTTTCAGCGTTTGGAGGAAGAAAAGCATTACACTGCAAATCCTGTAGGAGAAGCTGAGTTCAGATACTGAGACAGACTCAGGGGTGGATTCTTCTGTTGTTGGCACCAGCCCTGCTGGGCTTGAGGGCACAAAGCCGAAGTGCACAAGGAATCTCAGCCTCCTTCTAAAAACAAACAAAATCTGAGTCTGCCATCCCTCAGCACCCTGGGGAGTACATGGTGCGTCTGCTGCAAACCCAGAGCAGATGAAGTTGCCTGGGGAGTTTGGCTGTTTTGAGGTTCAGGCTCACTCCTTTCCCCTTGGGTTCATTTCTTTGGGATCCCCAGTGGAGAGGAAGGCATGAGAGAAAAGATGTCTTGTCTGGGTGCTGAGAGCTGTGCTTCCTGGTCCTTTGCATAGGAGCCAGCAGGGTTACAGGAGGATACAGCACTGTTTTGGGAGGAAGGCTGCCTCGATGGCTGGCTGGCCGGGCCTGGAGGCAATGAAGGGGTTAAAGCGCAGCCGTTCTGCCCAATCAGTCTGGCTTGCCTGTAATAACCAATTAACGAAGTGTAATTGTGCAAATCCATATGTGGCAGTAATTACCAGAGAGATTAATGGATTCCTTCCTTTCTAAGCGGACCCCACCGCAGCTTGCCAGCGTCCCCCCGCCACCTGAAAGGGTTCGGAGAGGGGGGAAAGCGGGAGCTGCTCTTCCCTGGACACTCTGTGATGAAGCCAAGCGGACAGCGAGGCCCTGTGGGGACTGCCCCGTGCTTGTTTAAATAACCCTTTTCATCTCCCTGCTTTCCTTACGTACAGCTTGCTGCTCCCTGGCTTGGACCCGACCTCTTGAGGACAGTTAGTGCCCAGCCTGTCGGGGCCCGGGCTGCCATGTCCCTGCCCTCCCCATTGTCTATTCATTCCCTGCTCCCTGTTCCCCTCTTTAGCCCTAATTGCTGCAGAATATCGCGTCTGTTTGCCCTCTTCTTTTGTAGCTTTGTTATTTTAGTTGCAATGGGTAATCCAGCAAACTGTTAAAGGCATACACGAGGCGAGGAGGGGACAGCAGGGCGCCTGGGGCAGGTTTTCAGGCCAGGATATGGGGTTGCATTTGGGGGATGGCAGCTTGCAGGCAGGCTGGGCCTGACACATGATCTTGGGTGGGTTTTCTTAGGGATATGTGACCACAGAAGCCGAGAGTGACCCCGGAGCCTGTGAATACTTCCCCCTCCTAATGCTCTGGGTGGTGAAACAGGGCACTGAGTCCTGCTGAGGGAGGAGGGGGTGCATTTTCAGACCTGTCCCCTGGCAAATCACCACCTGGGCAGCCCCTCCACAGCTGCACCAGCACCTTGGGCATTTGAGATGCAAAGTGGCTTGTCCCACCCTGGTTAGACTTAGCTCCACATCACACACGTCTGAGCGCTGTTGACCCACGGCGAGAGGGAGCTGGGAGAGCTCAGCCCCATGTCTGTGCTGGGCGATGCTCCCTGCCCCTGACAGGAATCTCGTGCAGAGCCTCAGCCCGTGGGGAGGGCTGATGTGCTGGCCGGGGAGCCATCCGTCACCAGCCGCACGCACAGGGCCGCTCCTGCCCCGGGGGTGGCTGTGCCTGCTCAGCAGGGGATGGGGCAGGTGGCCGGGGAGCCCTTCGGTGGGATGGCAGGGAGTGGTCACATCACATCTCGTGTCAAGCATCCTCCCTGCTTTCCTCTCCAGGCTGAAAAAGGGATGCTGGGGTTTGAACCTGGGTCTGTGAATTTTTTTATTTGTTTGTTTGTTTGTTTGCCCTCTGTGTGTAGGCTGGGACTTGGAGTTGGGGTAGGTCAGAGCTGTGTGGGCCAGGTGAGAGCTCATCCTGGATGTAAAAAGCAGTCAGACAGAGCCAAGTCAAAGGTCCGTCCATTTTTAAAATGATGGATGCTTCCAGGGAAGACAGGAACAGAGTGTGTTTGAGTGTCCTTCCTCCAGCAGGTACCTACCGGCAGCCTCTGCCCTGAACTGCTCAGCATCTTCCATCACTGATAACCCTGTGGGTCCAGGACTGGCTGCCCCAAATCTGAGATGATATCTGCACAGATATCCCCGCAGAGCACACCTGGCCCTTGCCTGGCTGTTCTCTGGCAGCCCTGGCCCCACTCACTGCCACACACATGGTGACAGATGTAAATGGCCTTTTTCTTACTGCTGACTTGTGGCAAAGGCCAGGAATGTGGCTGCTCCGAGGGAGTGGCTGTGCAAGGTGCTCATTAGAGACTCAAGCAAGGCTCTTCTCCAAGGAGGGTTACAGATGATGGGGGAGGTTCTGGGAGATTCTTTCCTGGAGGTGATGGGAATGCACAGAAAGGTGCAAATTCCTAAAGGATGAGGAGAGGTGGAGAACACTGACTGAGATTCTGCTTTTGGGTCTCTTTGCTTGGGGTTCTGGGAGCCAGGCCACACAGATAGCTTGGTTCCCATCCAGGAAAAGGTACCAGGGCTGCTCTTGGGTATTCCAAATGGGGTTGTTTTGTTTGTCAGAGAGGTGTGTCTGCTGGAGTCAGCTGAGGCCTTTGATTCTTTTAGCTCTTCCATTTCACCTAACCACAGGTTCATCCATACTCCTCCTCCCTTGCTGCTGGGTCATCCTAGGTGGGAGGTTATGTGTGCCAAAGCATGGCATGTAAACATATTTCCTGGGTCTGCTCTGCTTGTGGGATCTTGAGGTAGCCCATGTCTTGGGGGAGCAGCCTTTCTGGAAAGCTTCCCACTGGGCACAGATGTCCAGGGGGATTCAGGGAAATACTTGGGACACTGAGGGATGTATCTGGCACAGTTTATGGTGTGCTTGAAGTGTTGGGTCCTTGCTGCCCTGGATTTTAGGTGCCAGGGCTGCAAGATTTAGTAGATAGGTGTGATTTAAAAGCCTCATTAATTAAATGAGCCATGGATTTGTGTGGATATGGCTTGGCTCTCAAACGTCCAGAGTTCCCAGTCTCCTAACTCCAAGTCCCAGCCTACACACAGAGGGCAAATAAACATCCCTTGGCCTGTGCTGACTCCCAAACTGTGCTTGGGAACTATCTGATGGGAAGTGCCAGTCTGCAAGGATCAGGACAGGCCCTGGGACTGTGCCCTAGGACTGGTGAATTTATCAGCCTTTGGGGGTGTGCTGCTGGTCTGGAAAACTTAAGGCCTGAAAAGGGACTGGGCTCCAGATTTTTCAGCTGGGATATGTCTGGCTGGCAGAGGAGACAGCTCTGTGGAGAAGCTGATCTTCAGGGCTTGCTTTAATGAGCTGACTTAAGTCAGTGCACATCAGTGCACTGCTGGTACTTGAGTATGCCCACATCATCCCAGTTCATTTCTCTGCTTCTGCTGTGTAGAGGCTGCTCCTTCTGCTCAGTGGCTCGAAAGGGCAGGGCCAAAGTGTGTGGCTGGTGCTCTTCTCTCACCCTCTCTTCCTACTGGGAAAGGGTTGAGGGGCAAAGAGCAGATACTGGACAGCAAATGTCATTCCACATCCCTGCAAATTCTTCATGTGCTTGCTCCTTGCTCCTGGGCTGTCTCATGCGGTGTGGTCTGTCCCTGTCTTGATCCAGGGCTGTTCCTTTCTTTAGGGCACAGGGAATTTTGTCATGCTCCCATGGCTTTAAATACCAGTGGATCTTCCATTTGGCAGAGGGGAACATGTGGCTTTTGAGAGGAGAATATGAAAGCAGTGGAGGGCATTGATGAGGACAGGGACGCTCACTGTAGGTGGCTCCTTACCCACCCCTTGGCTGCACAGGGAAGAGAAGGGATTTAAACATCTTCTGCAGGGAAATACTGGGAGGAACCCATCTCGTGGGAGAACATTTTGGCTGAGTTTCATGCTGTGTTTATCTCCCTTCAGCTGCCATTGGAAGGTGAGTCCCAGGGGAGGGACAGCTGCTAGGACAGATGAGAGGCTGTGTGTCTGTGCGGGCAAGGCACAGAGGTGGCTTGGTCCTCTGCATGTCAAACAGACTGGGCTGGCAGAATCCTAACTGAGATTGGTTGTGTCTATAAAGAAATGATCTCAAAATGAACCTGCTGCTCTTCTGTGAAGTGGAAATGTCTGCATGGCTATGGGGACAGACACAAACTACCGAGAGTGGAGTGGTTTGAGCCACCAGAGGAGGCAGAGACAGCGAGGGCTAAGGTGAGGTCTTTATATCCCTCTTCTCCTTTTGTTACTGCCAGTTAATGAAGGGATTCATCGGGCTTTGCTCATCTTAAATACATTTTATGCCTCATGTCCTTGGGCAGCAAGACTTGGGTTGTGCTTCATTTCTTCCAGTTGCCATGCCTGGGCTGTGTCTCCGGATCCAGTGTTTGTGGAGAGGCTGCACAGGCGTATCTGCACCAGAGCATGGACAGGGGTGTATCTCTGGGCAAAGATGGGATCTGCTTTACTGGTTGGGGGGGTGTGGTGTGGGAGTTTTTTACCTTGATGACTCAGAGGCATCATAGGTGTCAGCTGGGGGCTTGCATGTGCAGGGCTGCTGGATCAGGGTATTTGGAGCAATGGAAACTTGTTCCAAGGCTTGCTTGAAATTCCTGAGTGGAGTTCAGGAGATCCATCCCCAAGAATACTGTGTCCTTACAGAAACAGGAGATTTTTGTGCATGAGAGGAGACAACAAAGCCTTGAGAAACCTGCCTCTCTCTCCTTCTTGAGGACACACTTGTGTTTTAGTGGTATTTGATTTCCTTCCCTACTCTCAGGGGACCCAATGGACAGGAAGAAATCTACTGTAAAAGGGGTTAGTGTGCCAATGGCACTTGCAGAAGTGAAGTGGAGGTGGGATCCAGGTGAGCTGTCTGGTTCTGAGGAGTTCCAAGCCTCCTGTGAGAGGGGCAGCATCCCACTGTGGCTTATAGAAAATATAACTCCACTGACTGGAGCAAGGAGTAAACTCCAAAGACAGCTGGCTGAGAAGTGCTGACTGCAGCTGTGCCTTGGTGATTTGGTGATGTGACTTTTGGGCCCTTGGTCCAGATCAGGAGCTCTGTGGCCATGTGACTCATAGTGCTAATCTGGCATAAATGCCCTCTCCTTCCTCTGATCTTTTCTAATTACTCTAGTGGGCCAATTTGATAAGGCAGGCTTTATCCTGGATCAGATATGCTGGCTGCCAGAGAGCAGACTCTATTGGAGACACAAAAGGAGAGACAGGAGTGATTCAGAGAAAGCTGGAGCCCTCATTGTGGCATTCATGTGACAGTGTGCAGTCAGATGCTCACACTTGATCCAGGCAGTGCTCAGTGCAGAAACCCAGTGTGAACAAGCTTGAAGCTGTGGCCTTTCTGCCTTGGAGAAAACACAGATTAGAAATCCAAAACTACATGCTGAGCTCCCCTCTCCCATGGCAGGACACAGAGGGACCTGGGATTAGATGTTTTATGATAGATATCAACCTTCTGGGCTTTTGGGGCTGTGGCTGGGACCTTGGGGACCCATGGCTGTGCCCTCAGCCATGAAGGTACTGGTGGCTAGCCCTTGATGTGAAGCTGTTCCTCTTGGATGCCTCCAGCCTTCCTCCCCTGAGAAAGGAGCTACTCCAAGCAGAAACAACCCCTGTTACCTTGAACTCCAGGACAGCCACGTTTGCCTGTCTGGTATAAATAGACCACCTGAGGCAGCCGGACGTGATGGAGATTGACAGGCTGTCTCTGGAGTTTTGCACTTGCTGAAGCAGGAGGAAATGTAAAAGCATGAACGTGGGGATGCACAGCATGAGAGCAGCAAGCAAAGCCCCCCAGCTGCACAGCAGGCTGTGGCACCTGCCGAGGGGATGCAGGTGGGGGCCCTTCGTGGCCCTGTGCAGGGCACTGCTGTGACAAGACCTTCCCTGGCCTGTGCTGAGCTCCGGTGGCCATGCAAGGTCCAGGAGACACCTTGTGTGTCACCCAGCTCAGGCTCTTGCCAAGAAGGGGAACAGTCTGCTCCCAGACACCCAGGTTTCCCATCAAAAAGAGAATGAAGAATAGAGCAGGATCAAGGGGGGGGAAAAAGGGGTTGAAAGTTTCCCAGAAGTTCTGTAGAGATAGGTATGGGGACCAAGTTTCACTTAGGTAGTTTGTTTCTAGGTAGTCAGAGAAGCCTCTAAATCAGTATTTTCTTGTGACTGAAGGTTGCTTTTAAATTTTTTAAAGTCCTTATCCCTACAAGCAATAATGTAGGGTTGACCTGGACAAGGAACATCTTCTGTTGAAATGCTTTGTCTGATAAATGGTTGTTGTGGAAAAACTGGAAAAATTGCATGGGCTGTGTCTTTCAAGATTTCACTGAGAACTCTTTTTTTTTTTTCATGAGACAAGAAAATCCTGGTCAGGGTGTAGTTTTCTTTGAAGGAAGATAACCTAGCTGTTTTCAGGCATTTTGCAGAAATCCCAGCTTCACATCATGTGAACAGCAGGGTTAAAGATGGGCTTGTGTTTAAATGACAACCTGCATGTTCTCTGGTGCTCTGATTGGAAAGTTTGCTTGCAGAGTGGTATCAAGCAGGTACCAAGTGAACCTTTCTTCACCTGTCCTTTGAATATCCCTTGCTGAACACCAAATGACTTGTCAAGGTGAACTTAAGAGTTGAGTGTTCTTTTCCCAACAAAATATCTTCTGGACACAAGGCCCTTTTGTCAGAGACCTGCTTTTGAATCTGAGTGACTTCAGCACTTGCACATAGAAATCCTCACTTCATTCAGTGCTCATCCAACCTGGAATCCTGGTTTTACAGCACAGTTTGCTGTCTTGTACCATGGACAAGAGAAATAAGGTGCTCAGCTTGAAGTGTGAGGGATGGGTGACTCTCACAGTTGGAATACTGGGGTTCCTTTTTTGTCTCTCTGATCTTTATTCCAGAAAAGGTAAAAAGGTGGAGTGACATGTCTGAAAGCAGGCAGGGACCATGAACTCCTAAACTCTGAGCTCCCACTCTTGACCCAACCGTTGCTTCTGGATACAATGCACGCCCAAACCTCTTTGTGGTGCAGCACAAGTCTCCTTCATCACGGGCTTGCTTATTCCCTTGCAAGCCCAATCCAAAGCAATCCACGCTTTTGACAAAGGAATATTTTCCAGAGGATCCAAACGCTACTTTTTTGGATCCACCTTCCCAGGAACGCTTTGCTGCATGCTTTTCCATGACGCTACCGCTGCTGACCTTTCTGCTCTGGCAAGGGGGAGTCTCTGGGAAGCACATAGGCAGTGATTCTTCACTGTTACAAAGGCCGAGATTGTTGGCAGCTTGACGCCCCAGAAAGTGTCTAATTGACTTGACTCTCTCTAGCTGGGCTCCGAATGGATTTTCTGCCTCAGGATATCTCGGCGTTATAGTGGACCTGTTGTTTTTGCTGCCCTCTTGATATTCAAAAGTGCATTGTTGGAGCAGAAAGCGTGAGTCAGAGCGGATGTGCGGAGGGAGCTGCCTGTCGCCCCGTGAGCCACTGCCAGCGCACAGGAGCGCGACGGGGTCACCTGCCATCCGCACTCAGGGGCTCAAAACTCTCTCGGAGTGTCCCGGAGCGTGAGCTTGGCTTGATGGGTACAGCTGACAGGCGTAAATCTGCCCTTTGCATCTCAGGGAGCATTAGCATGAAAATATCTCCGCTAGTTTAGCAACGTTTGTCCACTCCAGTGCATCTCCAGTGTGGGCTTGGTCCAGGTGCCTTCTGAGCTGGGCAGAGGCCTTGTCAGGTATCTCTGTCATCTTGCACGAGTGCCTGTGAGTGCTTTACTGTCATCTGTGTCAAAATACGTAAGTGCCACCACTGGTGCCTGTCTGAGGAGGTAATTCCCTGCAGGATTGGGCAGCTGGGCTCTGCAACCAGCAAAGCTCCTGGAGGTGCTTAAGCAGGCATAAGAGGATTCGGTGACACCGCTGATTAGTGTCGAGGGCCTCATTACGGTGCTGGTAATTGAAGGTCTCCCAAGGTTTAAACAGGCTGGGAATTATCTGCCCTCAGAGGCTGCACTTGGCTGCATGGGACGGTGCTTTCTGCAAGGTAGGCAGTGCCCTCCCTGGAGCAGCCTGGCACTGGGGATGGTGGCCCTGGCCCTGAGACCCTGGGGATGGGACTCACACTGGTGGGCAGCTGTGGGGCTCAGGGAGAGAGAGGGAAGGCCTGGGGAGAAGGAGATGGCAGGCTGTGTTCCTGCAGGTGTGTTTGTGGTGCTGCTGTTTGAATGTGCTGCTGTTGGTAATTGCATTAACCCGGTGGGGCTCTGGGCCTAATTTCATTAGCTTGGTGTCTGTGGTTATTGCTGGACATGAGAAAGGGCAGGGCTGCATGGAGAAGGGCTGATGCAGCAACTCCCCTCCTCTCCATCTCCAGGGAAACACTTTGCTTTTGGTGACTTTTGCCTGTCCCAGGCCAATGCCAACCAGTGCAACAGATGGATGAGTGGATCCATCCACTTGTTAGCCTGGAGAAATCCAGTTTCAAGTCCCTGCTCTGCCATTGACTTCCTGTTTGGCCCTGAGCAGGTCACCTGGTGTCTGTGTGTCCACCCTCAGAGGCCAGCAGGGAGGAGAATGGGCATTTTTGGCTCCTGGGGCACTCAGCCTGGGAGCCCCCATTGCACCTCATTAGCCATGTGAAGGGAGGCCCAGTTCTAATACGAGCACCCCATGGGCAGTGGGTTTTCCCTGGGATTCTGTCACTCTGGAGCAGTGTGGCAGGAGGAAGATGAACATGCAGCTGTGGGATTATAAGAGCTGCAATCTTTTCATTTGGTCATATCTATGGCATCAGTATCTACACAGACTGCCTCTGCCTTTAAACAAAGATAAGGTGGGCTTGATGGAATTCTTGGACATATTTGGGGTTTTCCTGGTTCAAGGAAAAGGGACCGTATTTAATTTCCAGCTTTCCTGGTTCTGGTGCAGAGTGGGATAAAATTATTCCCCTGTAGGCCTTTACACAGTCAGGGTTTGGCTCCAGAGACCAGCATCCTGAAAGGCTTGGTGGAGTAGTACTGGTGAAGGAGTTCTTTGATATGCTATTCCAACACACTGCAGAAATACTCTCTGCAGTACAGTGGCCTTGGAAAGCTAACTGGGAGGTGAGTGAGTGAGCTGGGGATCCCAACACAATGTTAGCATCTTGATTGGCTTGAACAGTTCTGCTTTGTCAGGACTCCTGCTCTGACTGATGCCCCCAGGTGTGGCTGCTGGATGCCCACTGGCAGCACTGAATCCCATCTGGGTGCAGCATGGCAATGGTTTTCCTTCCTAAATCGACAGTGGCAGTCATAATGTCTTCTCCTTTTACACAACAATGACAATAGGCAGGGGAATAAAAAGCATTTAATACTTTGAAACTGTGAATTGTGCTATTCTAGAAGAAACTGAGGGGCTGCCTCTGTAAGATCCTGCAATACTGCTTAAGAGAGGCTGGGCTGGCTCCTGGAGTCTGTCTGTCACAGCCTGATTTGGGTGCAGGGACTGGAACTTCTCCATGCTCCAAAATCCATGGTGGTCTCCTAAATTAATTGCCTGCCACTTGATTTGCCTGAGGAAAGGGCCTGGAGGGGTTTCCTTGAAGTTGCTCTGTGTGTGCATGTGTTCTGCAGTGCTAAGCACTCACTAACCCAGATCTGCTAAAAATCAATAAAGTAATCCACTTACTGCTTGGGACTGCCAACCTTTTTAAGGAGCTCAGAGCTGTTTTGTCTTCTTTCCTCTCCCAAAGAAAGAAAAGAGCTGTGGGGAAGGGGGTGCTGACAGAGCTGGTCTAAAATCAGGCTCTTTGCTCTGGGCAGATCAATAAAAATAATTCCCTACTAAAACTTCATTAGCATGGAATTAAAGCTGCTGAGATCCCGCGTGGTGGGTAAGAATTAATGGTACTGCTAAATCTCGGCATGGTTGGTGCTTAGAACGCAAAGCCGCTTCGCTGCTCACACCTCCCTGTTCCCAGAGCTGCCGGGGCTGAACTGAGCGTGCAGCTGGCTCTGGCCCTGCTCTGTCCCACGGCTGCTTGGCAAGGGCACAAACCCTCTTGTTCAGCCTGAGGGCAAGGGAAAAGCCAGGCTGGGATGGCAGGGAGGTGTGACTCAAGCAGGTGGAAGTAAAACTGCTGTGCAAGAGTGCATTTGTCTCAAAACAGCATCTCTGAGTGCTGGTGGGCACCTGGGGACCAGGGGTACATGGACCCACTGTGACTCTTCATGGGTGCTGGACAGGCCAGCACTTTCCCATGACACCAGATCAGAGAAACATCCCTCTGGCAGGTTGTGTGTAGGGCTGCACAAAGTCCTTCTCCTGCGTGGAAGTTTTGGATCTTATTGAGTGTGTGTGTGTGAAAAATCACTTCTTTTGGAAGCAGATTGTTTGCTAGGCTTTTTGATTGAAAAATGTTTCTTTCAGTCTTGTCACAGAGGAAAAAACTTGCCCTGCTGAGAAATCCAATTTTCTATCAGGAGATTGAAACAAGCCACCTTGCAGCCTGTTCCTCAGCAGTGCCCTGGGTTTCTGCCTGCGGGGCACTGAGGTATCCCTGCCTTGTGCCTGGCTTTTGCTTCCTGCCCCTAACAAGGATCCCCAGCGTGGCTGTTAAAGGACAGCACTGGAGGCAAGGCTAGTGTTATCCTGAAAAAGCAAACTTTGCCTACAGGTTAGAAATCCTTGTGGTTGCTGGGATTGATGCCACTTGGATTAGACAGGGTGGGGTGTGGGGCAGCCTCCACTGAAACAGGAGCTACATCTCCTGCACCTGGATGTAGCTGTGAACACTTGCAGGACGGGCCTGAGCTGAGGAAGGACATTCACTGGGGATGTCCTTTTTGTGTATTGGGGTGGTGGCAGGACAGGACACAAGCTCAGCTGAACAGGGAGAGGGACAGGACATAGCACCACACATTCAGATGCTGCTGTGTTGTGCTCTCATGCTGTTTATCAAACCCTTTGGTCTCCCTTCCCCAGAGCTCAAAACTTGTGGCCAGTGAGCGGGATGTGTAAGCATTGGTGCTCAGCTGCCTCTCCTCCTTCAGAAACAGTTCTGCAGTGCCATTAATGTTTGTGCAATAAAACAAATGAGATGTGAAAGGTGGCCAGATAGAAAATACAAGAGTGATCTCTGCTGTTTGTATTCTCCCTGCAAGACTGCAGTTGCTGGGTGGTTTTTTGCCTCAGTAGAACCTATTCTGAATACTGATCTCTTGTTTTCTTTTTTTTTAACTGTGAGAAAAAACAGTGTGTATAAAAGTGGACCACAGCTAATGGGCTATACAGAATGCTGATACTACTGCCTGCAAACCTCCTTGCTCCTGACAGCAGGCAGGTTATCCATTTGCTCTGCTACCTGGAGATGCACTCCCAAATGTTAGGTTCCCATTCTCAGGTAAACTCTAAGTCCTGGAGCTGATCTGATGCACCTGCTGCCCATTAAAAGCTGTGCATCCATGTCATGGTGTCCTCCTGATACTGCACATTACCAAGTCCCCACATGCAGATGGAGCGCTGAAATTGAAGGAAACAAAATCACCTTTTAAAAATAATTTTAAGGTAGTTAATATAAGGGTGAGGAAAGACCCTTTCCCGTGTTTAAACTCTAGCTAGAGATAAGTGGATGTGGCAATGTCTGAGAGCAAAGGAAGAAACAGAGCTAACAAGGGTAACCTTTCCTTCTCCTGCACACGCGATAGCTCAGGGCTGACTGCACCTCAGTCAGCATCTGCCTGAGCTGCTGCTGGGTGCTCTGAACAGCTCTGGGCTGGCAGATTCCACACCTTCCCCTTCCAGCATGCTTAGTGCCAAAGGGCAAAATGGGCCCTGGGGTGACCTGGATGCCAAACATCCTAATCAGCTCTTCCCTCTTTCTGTCTTGCTGCTTGCATGCCATGCTCCCCATGGTCCCCATGGTTCACAGTCTCCCTGGGAAGGCAAAGCCTCTTGCTAGCCCTGAGCCCCCTTTCTCTGCCATGTGGCCAATGGGTCTGCAACCCATCTTCTCCTCCAGCACACATGTAAGTGCAGACCTCAGTCTCCGGTCTCCGGCAAAATTCCTCCCTCCTCCGTTCCTTTGAGGTGGCTTCATTTGAGGCTTCCCAGATCAGCAACCAGAAACAGTGGGCTGTGCTGTTGCCTGTATCCTGGCCTCTCCCCAGAATCGCATGAGTTTGGCTGGAGGTTTGCCAGGCAGGGAACGAGGGCTGTTCCTGATTCGGAGTACCAGCCACTGGAGGAGGCAGTGCTGGGGACTGCATGGGGCTTTGCCCCAGCCTGGCAACTGGCTGCTTGTTTCTGCTTATTTCTGCACATTTCCTGCAGAAGTTCATTGTTAGGATGGCTGGGCATTAGATTGAAGTTGTGGATGTACATCTGGGGCTGTCTGAATCCTAATGCACTCTGCTGCCCTGGCTGTGAACTTTACTGACTGTATGCAGCATGGATTGAGCCCCCCCGGGCTCTGTCCTGTGTCCCACCTCTTCTCACCCCACACGGCTTTAGCAACTGGTTAATGGCATGATGTTTTTTGGTGTGGTTTGTGTGTCTTTTGCACTCCTTTGGGTGGGGTTGGGGATGAGAGTTGGGCTTCCAGCTCTGCTAGCCCCCGGAAGATCCCGGTCCTCCTCAGCCTTGGCTGCCTTTCCTAGGGGTGACTGCAGTCCAGCACCACAGGGCCGTGACTTGATGTCGGGAGCACAGCTGAGGCACGATTTGGTGGCATGGGAGTGTGGATGTGGGAACTGCTCTGGGCGAGGGCTGGTCCTTTGCCTAGCCAGAGAAGCCCTCCACATGGCCGGGGCCGGTGTAACTAATGCACCGCATCGAGCCTTCACTGGTGGAAAAGCAAAGCACCCCCCTCCTTCCCCACGATGCTCCTCCCCTAAACAACTTAACCTCTCCCCCTCCTCCCAATTTCTGATCTATACCGGAGCCGTCGTGCATTAATTGGCGTTTTAGCCGGGCGACTATGCTCGCTGGCCGGTCCGCCGTGAATTCGCAGGGAGCCGAGGCAGCTGAGCACGGGAGCCGGCGCTGAGCGGCGCAGAACGAGAGCAGCATGTCTCAGCCCGGCCGGCAGCTGCTGCCGGCGTGAAGCGAGGATGAGGCCGCGGGAGGAGGCAGCTGCCCTGGCACCCTCCGAGAGCCCCTGCTCCTGCACAGCCATGTCCCGACCCCGGCGGGCTGCGCTTCGCTCCGGGCAGCTTTGAAGTACGGGAGGCAGTTGTGTTTAGAAAGGCAAGCGATGAACTGAAGATTAAACATGTATGGGAATTATCCTCACTTCATTAAGTTTCCTGCAGGCTTTGGCAGTAAGTATTTTACTTGCGTTTGCAATCTGTGCCTTCTGGGTTAGGTGAAGGAACTGATTCCGCAGTAGGACTGTGTGGAGGGGGGGTGTAAAGGGAATTTAAAAGCGTGTTTAACCTAGCTCGGATGTGGCTGTAAGCTACAGTGCCCGTGTGCTTGTGAGTGAAGCTGTCCTGTGGTTTTATGTGCTGTGAACTTCTGCACAGCCAAACCAGGCTGCCTGAAATTTTGCAGGCTTGAGTCAAACCACTGCACTCTGCTTTGAAGTTTAGTATATCATTTGGGAGATGCATGTATGTGTCTGTGTGAGGTGAATCTCTTCATTGAAAGAAGAGGATCAAACCAAATAAGCATCTTTCCAATTTAATTTTTATTAAGTTGTTAGGGGGAAAATTACTTTTCAAACATAAAACATCCCCGGAGAAAATTTTAAGAGGGCTATTTCCTTGCCTTGTGGCTGTCTCCTGCCCTTGTGACACAGATACCACCATAATCGTGTGAAGCTGTGTCAGATTAGCCAAGTGAGTCCCAGGGTGACGGCGGAGGGCTGGGGCTGTGATACCCCTGCGCACACCACCGTGAGCGAGCCCTGGCTGCAGAGACCACAGCTGCTCTTGGGAAGTGGACTTTGCAATTACTCACTCATTATTTTTATCTGAAGTTATTCCTCTTGCCCTGGCATGGGCAATGTGCAAGGGGAATGGATTGAGGAGCTGTAGGTTTGAGTGCTTGGCTGTGAGGGGCTGGGAGCACCCACCTATTGACTGCTGACAAAAGTACTGATGCCGCTCCAGGGAACTTAAAGTGCATGGATGTGCAAAGTCTCTGGAAAACTCCTCAAGTTGTTCCCAGCTCTTCAAGGTGGGTAAATGGCTCCAGGATTCGCTCTGGAGGCCCCCAGGCTGTGTACATCAGCCTGTTATGTCTCTGCTGGAGAAGCAGTTCATGCAGACATCGAACTGCACATGGGATGTTCCCGCTATGTGTATGTTTCTTTTCCCCTCCCTCTTGCGCCAGATGCTCACCTCTGGTAATTCTCCAACTCCAGAAAAGTCATTGGTATTGCATCAAGTCATCCTCGAGTTTCACAAGCACTCGGCTTTCCAAAATACCTTTTTAGGCTGCTTCTGCAGAAAAGAGATGACTCCTTGGGAGAATCTATTGCTCACTGGTGTTTTTAAGGACCAAGCAAAGACCAGCTGAACTCTCTCCTATTGCTGCAATAAGAGTGAAACAATGAAAGTGTTATTTGTGTTTAATTTATTACTATTACAAATTTGCAATGAACCAAAAGAAAAGCGACATTCAAGCTGATCTTCACAGGAACCAGGCGGAGATCCCTGTAGGGACAAGGGTCACAGCACTCAGCAGAGCCTTTGGGAGATTTCTAGGAGAGGAAGTTGGTAATAGGAGCAGAGGGATTTCTGTTCCACCAATAAAGGTGAAGGGACTGTTCTCCAACAGTTTAACTTTCATTTAAAGTATTGAACTGGTGTTTTAACCTGCTTCTAACTTGGTATTAGAAACAGAGGTGTTTTCTGTATGTGAATGCCTGACAGAGATGCAAAAGCATCAGCCAAGTTTTGCTTGGGATGCTTTAAAAAAGCAACTCTGTCCTGTCCTGTGCTCCCTGGATGCAGGTTACCATTCACACCCACACTCCCCTCAAAGCCAGAGGGCTTCCATGTCCCTAAGGCAGCTTGGTGATGTGGCAGCTCCCCCTCCTTGGGTGGTTGGGTCTGCAGAGGGGGATTTCTGGCTGGTTGAGAAAGCAATAGCTGCCCTGGCCTGACTGCTTTAGGGCCCATGGGCTGTGGGAGAGGGGAGTCAGGCTTTGGAGCAGGAGAGATTGTGGTGACCACAGATGGAAGGGAGCTTCCACTGCCTTGGGTCCTCACCACGAAGCCCATGCAGGCAGCCTGCATCTCCATCAGGCCCGCAGTGTGTTCATGGTTTTGCTGCTCCCCCATCCTTTGAAATAGCTGTGAAACTGTTCCTGGATGTGCATCAGGGGGAACATCAGGATGCAAGGGCAGTGTCCACAGTAAGCTGTCAGCTTGTAGCATTCATTGCACTGTGTTGCTGGAGGGCAAAGTTAAGGTGATGTGGCTTCTGCTGTTCAGCGTGTCTAGATCTTATTGCATTCAGATTTCCTTTAGCTCTGAAATTCTGGGCTTCATTTGGAGCATGATGGCGAAAAAATACCAAACGTGTACTTGCTGTCTTTTTCTTTGCTTTTGGGTAACTGTTACATCTGCTTTACCTTAATTTTATCTGCTTTCAGGTTAGAAATAAGGTACATCTTTTCAATGGTGTGTATAACACTCACTTTGATGTTAAACATCTGAATAGCACCACCAAATTTGTCTGAGAAAGTACATACACAACTTGGTCATAAGCACATGATTTGTGAAGAGAAAAGGACAATCACACTCCAAGGTGTCACAGATGAGTTTGAAGAATAGCAGGGAAAATGTTCAGATGAGTCACCCTTAGACATCTAAAGCAGGAGATGCGCGCTAAAGCTGGGCTATAGGAGCAAAGAAAGGGCTTAAAAAGGTGTTTTTATTCTCCAGAAGGATGCATTTCACCCAAAGCCCAGCTCCCAGGACAAGGAAAGATGCTGTGCTGGCTGTCCTCTCTCTCTGAGCACTCTCTGGCACAGTTGGTTGGGGACAAGAACTAACTTGGCTCCTCCACAAAGTCTCTTTTATTAGTACTCATGTAACTTGGCCTGCGGCCACACCACCTCCGGCTGCAATCTTGTCAGCTCTCCCAAGCAAAGTGGGGTTAGGCCGGGTCGTTTGGGGGATAGGGAGAGGAAAACCCAGATTATGCCTGGAGTGGCTCTGCTGCCTGGCTGGGTGGCTGGCTGGCACCTTTTTCACATGTGTTGGTCCCAGGTTTTGTGACGTGCAGGATGCTTTTTTCCCTGGATGTCATAGCTTGCTGTGTCCATTCCTATAACTGTGGATGTGAAGATGGAAAAGAGCCCTTGGACCCAGCAAAGGTGTGAGAAAATCCAGTGACTGGGCAACTTCTGCATTTAGGAGAATGCAATTTTAATTTTTTTTTTAATTTTTCTTTTAAAGCAGGAGACGCCTTCAATTTCTTGGGGCAACCACAGACCCTGCAGTCAGTGGGATCCATTCTCCTGGGGACCTGTAGCCTCTCCGTGAATTCAAAGACAACTGTAGGAATTTGTGCATGTTTTTTCCTGGTGGCTGCTGGCCAAGTGGGAAATCTGATCAATCAATCATGAAAAACCCTTCAGGCCTCAAATTCAACAGCTTTTTCTTTTTTTTTTTTTTTTTGAGATGAGGAACTTTATCCAACTCTTGTGTGTTACTGTGGTCACCAGGGGGATGTGATACCTTGTTAGGGTGAGTAAATTTGGCTTGCAGTTAATTTTTAATTAGTTGATGTGTAGTTGCTAAAGGGTGCAGGCTCAGCATCAGATGCTATTTTGGGTCTTGGCCTGATTTGACTGAAATTGGACAGTGGGTCAATAGCTTAGTATGTCCAAGGACATTTGGACACAGCACACAGCTTCTTGTGGCCAGGTTTTGGATGGCCCCTGTTTGCAAGGGAGGCAGAGGAGCATTACCAAAGAGGAGAGGGAACAGCTCTTTCCACCACCTGGAGAGCCAAGAGAAACTTTCTGCTGCCCTGTGTAGGTCCCTGTTGGAGAAGCCCCTGCTCACACATGTGCCAGTACACCTCCAAAGTTTTGCTCCTTGTTTTTAGCAGTCAGGGAGGGCTGCATTATTTATTGACTTGGAGTTGAGCAAGAGGATAGAAACACAGGGATTACTGGACCTTAAAAGCAAGGCAAGCCCACTAACCTTTCTGTAGGATATTAGTGTGGCAATCTGTACCGTCTGTGGGAATCTGCTTGGACAGTTAAAAATATCACCAGAAAGGGAATAGTTCTGTGGTTTATCTTCCGTGTATTAAACAAAAACGGCTTCTGCAGTCATAGCAGCAAAACTTTGCTGGATTCCAGTTAACATGGGTATTCTGCTACATAACTGCAGCCACTTTCAGGAGTGTTTCTCACAGGTATTTCCCCTTCAAGGTTGTCCCCAAGGACAAGCTGTTTTCCAGGCTGTACCTCCCACGCACACTCGTGCTCCTCTCCTGAAATCAGCCCTTTTTGTCTCTTCCCACTTCTTGGTGCTTTCTGATCTACAGAGGATGAAGTATCTGCAAAGTCATGCATCAGGCAAGGCAACTCACACCTTTAAATGTTTGTGCCAGTGAAATGAACCTTTTCTCTGAAGCCTCAGGAGCACAAGTGTGTTTTTCATTATTTGATGACTTCCAGCTTTTGATTCTCTCTGATATTAAAAAGGAAACTGTGAATGTTGAAAGTATCATCATCTCTAGGCTTGCCAGGGATCTTCAAGGATTGCTTTAGGCCTTAGTTGATGTCAGACCTCAATGTTGAACATGGGTATTTCTCTCAAGGCTTTGCTGGGTGTTAGAGCTGAAGGGGCATTAACCAAAACAAATTTGCAACCTGTGGTGGTTAGACAGTGTGTGTAGTTTGGTGCTTGGATATATCTGGTCTCTGCATTCTCATTCTTCTTTCTACTCAAATGTAACTGCTGAAACTGATGTTTGCTGCCATTATTTGTGTGAAAATCAAGACAGTTTTCCTGGTTGCAGCCTGGATGCTTCTCTTCCTACTGCCTTCACCAAGGTGTTTGGGGTCACTTGTGCACTCTTGCAAAAGAGGAGTCTTTGTTTCCACAACTTCCCCAGCTCTACCTGTGAAGTGCTTGGAGCACAGAGGTGCATCCGAGGTGCCTTTATCTAGCTCACATTGGTTCAGTTTAGCTGTGTTAGCCCAGACCTAGCTGTTTAGCCTTGGTGTGGTGGACCTGGAGTTCTTGTGCTCTGCAGGTGCATCTGTTGGACAGCTAGACGTCTGCTGTGATGTAGATGTTGTTCTTCTACTCCTGATTTATGAGGCTATTCATGCAAGTTTCCTATGCCTGGATTAGGATTTTGCTGAAGTGAAGATGAAACACAGGTGGAAGTTGAGTATCAAAGCTTCGTGTCCTTGCTCAGCTTCAGTAGCCAGTGGATGAATATAATGCTGTTGCTTATGTCCTCAAGGACAGTATTTTCAAAATGCAGAGAACTGAGTGTTTCTTGGGGTCTTCCTTCATTATTTTTTCTAATGTCAGCAGAGATGTCTAAGCTGACATTGGCTATGATGCTTATTCTGAATGCTGAAGCAACAGGATGGATGCTGTGTCTGTGTGTGTGCACACTTCCAGCTGCTCCCTGCCACAAACAATGCTGTAATTTGCAGAGGCACTTTGAAACAATGAAGCACTCAGAAGCAAGTTCTTAAGCTTTGCTTCCTTCAAAGAGAAGGCTGGAGTTTGTGTTTCTGTTCAAGGGAGCTTGTGGAGAATTGGTGGAGGCACTGCGTTCTCTGGGAACTGCGTTTGCAGTGGAGATAATGGAAAATCCACATAATCCTCCTGTCCTGTCTTTCCCTGCTCCTCCAGGAGAGAAATAAATGCAATATCGAGCTTCCCCGAACTTGGACGGGAAGCTACCTGTCCACGCATTAATGAGGAGAAGGGAAACAGGGAAGAAAGACAAACAGCCCCACTTGCGGATCACAAATAAGCCAACGATGGACGTGGCGTGGGTGGTTAAAAGCAGCAGCAAGTCCCGGTGCTCGACGCAGGCCTCAGCTGGCCTTGCCCAGCTGGCGCGGCCGGCGTGGAGCCCTGCAGGCGGGCAGGGCCGTGCGGCCGCACAGGCCTGGCTCCCGAGCGGGGCTGCCCGGGCCTCGGGGCTGCCGTGGCTTCGGGGCTGTCCTGGCCTCGGGGCCCCGCCGCGCTGGCCGCCGCCCCGGCCCCGCTGTCAGCTCGCATTACGTGACGGACACACCGCAGGCCCGGGTAAATGTCACCTGTGCCGAGTGCTTCTGTGCAGGCAGGGGCGGCCGGCCGTGGCTGGCGTGCGGCACCGAGTCCAGTCTCTCTCCGCAGCCCACCCTGCTCTGTCCCAGAGCTCTGCTACAGAGCGTCTGCTCGCTGGCCCTGCTCCGCTGCCCTTTGTCTGTGCCCCAGATGATGGGAGGAAATACCTCGAGTAAAGCCATTCCATCCTGGTGACCCCAAGACCTTTCTGGGTTCTGCTGGGAGCTGTGGGATGCAGACCATCAGTATTTTCTTGCAAGTCATTTAATTTAATTATTTTCTTTCCAAACTTGCAGTCTTGGCTGTTTGCACAGTCCGAACCTCCGTGGCTTCTTTGAACTGCAACTCGTTTGAGCGTACTCAGCTGAGCGAATAATTAACCCCAGTGTCAAGGATGCTTTGGCATGGCTCTTCCTGCACACCTTTCAGCCATGAAAATTGTTCCTCTCGCAAGCTGATAGTCTGCTGACAGTCATTCTTATATCCCTCTCGGAGCACTCCAGCCTGAAAATGAGAAGCTGAGAGGAGGATTTTCCCCAGGTGCAGGAGAATGCATTTCCTCTCCCCCGGGGACTGGCTTAGCAGACTTATCCCCAAAAAGGGACTGAAAGTCAAAGTTTTTTGTTGTTTGTGGGCTTTTTTGTCATTGCTGTTGTGCTTTTCTAAATGGGGGCTTTATTACAATTTGTAACAGATGGATAAAGTAGTTGTTTTGCAAGTGGAAAGTTTACACTGCTGGATTTGACCAAGGGGTTTGTCAGAGCCTTGGCAGGACACTGTGGCCAGGCACTGTAGAAACAAGCACGTTAATTCTGGTTTGTGTCATCAGGCCCTGGCAAAGCCTGACTTTACACCTCTGTGCTCTCCAGTAGGTATTTTCATTTATCCATCCATTCATCTCCACCAGCAAACACTCCTTCGTGCTTTCATGCTTCCTCTTTGGTATCTCGTTGCTGGGGTATCAGAGGTACAAGCCCTCTAGGTTTCCTGGCTTTGACCTTTGATCCCATCTCGGGGTCTAGGGGGTTCCCCTGGGCGCAGCCCTGAAACATTTGCCCCTTGGCAGGGACACAAGCACACTCTGGGGCTTTCCCTGGCTAGCAGCCTCCTTGGGTGAAAGCCTTGCTCTGGGCCATTATGAAACTTGGAACCTCTCTAATGGAGAAACTTAGCAGTGACAGTGTTTCTGTAAGGTCTGGCATAAAAGCAAACAGTTAAATAACTCTCCTGGGTGTCTTTTCTTATTGGTTTAAATCTTCTGCATGATACTTTCAAAATATGCCCTTTTCTGTGTTAATGGAAAAGGATGAAGAATCATTCTTCTGTTCAGCTGTCCTGGTGTGACAGATCTCTGCCCAATATCCCCTGCAATGACTTATTTTCCAAGCTAAGGAATCCTCAAAGGCAATGTTGTTTACCTAGTTGTTTAAAGAGGCGTAAAAGCAAATTCTTTCTAAGTCTGTGCTATGCGTGCTGGGGAGGACTGTGTGTTATGGTACCACAGGTGATGAAAAATGCATTTGCTTTTCTCTGAAGCCAATAATGGCTCAAGTCAGGATGGTCCTTTTAAGCCCCAAGAAACATCTGAGGTGCCTGTGTGAGCTGAGTGCATGCTTAGGGAAGGGTGGGGTCCAGTTAAACAGCACATCTTCTGCCCAGTGCTAAAGGCACTCTGTCTCTGGGATGAAGGATTTCAGTGCTTAGAAGCCATTCCAAGGTAGGGATTTTGCTGTCTGCTAACAGAAAACAGGCTGTGTGTCTCCATGATGGTGGCAGGGGGATGTGGGGTGGCTCTGTGGCAGCAGGCAGGAGCCCTGGCCCTGCCTCCAGACCGCCTCGCTGCCTCCGAGGCTTCTGCTGTTGTCATTGAGCCGGCTTCCTCTTGCTGCACATCGCTTTCCCACTGGGAGAATTGATCCAAAAAGCCAAAGCAAGAATTGACAAAGACCTTTTCTCCCCCTCCCTCTGCAGAATTAAGTCTGAAGTGGGTTGATAACGGCGGATCGAGTCCTCCTTGACTCTGACAAATGTCTTTAATGTTATTCAGCAAGCTGACCTTTTCCCGTCTTTATTGTGCATCTTCCCTTTGAATCAGATTTGATTGTTACTTCAGGTAGAATAACAAACACTGTCACGTAAATAACTTTGCAATAATGTTAAAAGGAGGAAAAAACACAAACAAACAAAACACCAAAGCACTGCCTTACTTGCAAATGCAATGGGAGAATGTATCCTCTGTGCCAGCCATGAAAAACCAACTGTGTGACCTTCCCACACAACATCTTTGCCTTGCTACTCCAGGGAATGATCTCCTGTGTTGAAAAACCAACAGAGAAATAATGGTTCACAGAAATGTTAATGACAGCTAATGCTAACTAGGGCTGGTAAATTCTAAGGGAGGGAGAAAAGGTCATGTAAATCCTTAAAATGCACCTAGATGCATGACCCATTGGGACTAGTGGGCATTTGATGCCTAGATATCCTCTGAATATTTGAGACTGGCCTTACAGAAGACAGTATTTAGGCGCTGGTTGAGCTGTTCAGCCTCAGAGTCTGCCCTGAAGTGGCAATGATCAAGGTTATGTTGTTTTTCTACACCACCTCTTCCTCAGCAGGGTGCAGGGGCAGACTGGTCTCATGGGGCTACTGTGAGGCTCGACTTGGCGATGTGCACTGCAGCTCTTTAGTGTGAAGGGAGGGAACCCTCTGTCCTTGTAGCTGTGAGACCACATCTGTGTGGCACAGGCACATCTGTGTGGCCAAAGTCTGTGCTCTGATTTGTACAAATCAGGAAAAATAAAGGACAAATTATTTTGTGGCTGCCTTGTCCTGAAACTTGCATTGCTAGTGTGTCATGGGCAGTTCCCGTGTTGCTCCAGCTCCTATGGAAGATGCTGGCATCCAGCTTTGAGAATGAACATGTGAAATGGCACAGTGGAGACACACGTGGGTGGGAAGGGGGAAAACTAAGCCATAGGAGCACAAGGCCAGAGCCATCTCAAGGAGCAAAGGTGCTTCATAAGACATGGGGAACATTCAGAGTTTCCAGCCTGGTTGGTGGGGATTTTGTGGTTTGAGAAGTGTGCTGTCTCTAGAGCTGTCTTGGACAAAAGAAATGAGACCTCAGGGAAGACTTCAGAGAAAACCAGCCTGACGCAGGCAGGCAGTGGTGCCTTCTTCCAAGTCTGCTGAGGCACCAAAGCGGAGAAGGAATATTTTGTTATTAAGCATTATCTTCACAGTAAGTTTTGTTGCTGTATATAACTCAGTTTCCTGTACTATAACCAACATTTTGTTCTTTTCCCTTTATAACATGAGGCCTGTTTGTTGGTTGGTTTCGAGGCTTGGCTGGCATCTAAGCTGACACAACCGAGGCCGGGCAGCTGATCGCTGTGCACTCAGCCATACTCACAGTGTACTTCATCTCTGCTTCTCTCTGCAGATTCCCCTGTGCACGCCAGCTCCACGTCCGTGAGCCTGTCCTCAGGCCTTTCCACGGGGAGTCCAGTGGAGGGGCCCCACAGCTACCTGGAGGCCCCCACGAACGCCTCACGGGCGCTGCCGTCGCCCATGAACGCCATCGGCTCCCCGGTGAACGCCCTGGGCTCGCCCTACAGGGTCATTGCCTCCTCCCTCGGCTCACACCCCGTCGCTCTCTCCTCAGCCCCGGGCATGAATTTCATGGCACATGCCAGTCCACAGGTGGGGATGTGCACACTTTCTTCGCTACAGCTCAGTGTTCAGGATGGTAAAGTCCCAAAACTTGAGGGAGAGTTGGCTGGTGGGGAGTTTGGCCACTCAGGGAGTTCAGCTGTAAAGAATGTTTTCTAGCATGTGTATCTGCATAAATCACCCTTGCACAGACACAGAGACCACACTGGTATGTGTTTCAAAATACCCTATGTGATAAGGGAAGAGAGCTAATTTCCAGGTTTGTTCTCACTGTGGGTGCAGTCCAGCTCCCCTCACTGCATCTACTGCAGTGTATAATTACTGTACATGGAAACAGGATAGCCAAGGGCTGCAGCATGTGAAACATTGCCCTTCTTCCTGCAAAAGCATATCTGCTTCGTTTCATTTTCTGGAAAGGAGACAGACTTTCTAGGGAGAGACAAATGTTAATGCTAAATGCCAGCCACCTACTGTGTTGCATATAAACTTGGCCTGCAGCAAAATGAAGCACTCCTATCCTTACTGCCTGTCCTCACGTGGGTGCTGAGGTTTCCCTTCCAGACAGGGGAGGGAGCCAGGCATTAGGGCTGGTGCCTCCCCAGAGCCGTGGATGGGCTGGGAGCCTCTCAGGGTGGCTCTGTGGGACAGAGACGTGCTGCTCCAAAAGCCTGGCACCACCTCCTGCACGTCTGGTGGCAGTGTGGAATTTTGACAGAGAGCTGAAATGTTCTGGGAGTCCATATCTAAGTGAAAATTCTGCCTCTTATGAGCAAGATTTTGTGTTTTATCAGTGGGACCTGAAGGTAGGAAGTGCTCAGAAGCCTCATGGTTCCTGCTGAAGAAGCAGCAAGGAGATAGTCCCCGAGCCCTGTCTGCTCCATACCCCGCTGCTACTCCTTGGATTGCCTGGAGCTCTTCTTAGCACCTGGAAGGCTGGGAGAGGATGGTATAGGGAGGCCCCTGAAGAGCTTTGAAAGAGGATAAGGTTTGGCTTACCTTTCCCCAGCATTCTCAACTCCTTTGTGGGTCCTAGCTGTCAGCAGTGGGAATGCTGGAGGATCCCTCTTCCCCTTGCACCACCCAGCTGTTCCCCGTGGATCTGACAGTATTTGTGCCTGTGACATCAAGGACAGGATGGCTGGACAGGAACTTGTGGCAGTATTGGCTGGTTGGAAGCCTTTCCTTTGGGGTTCGGGATGCTCTGGGAAGTGGTTTCCCCAGTCTGGGCACTGCGCCAAGTTCCCAGATCTGAGGAGAGGGTTCCATTTGTGTTGCCTCTAATACAAGGAGACAGCTGGACCCTGGGGATTCAGCAGGGAGGCAGCTAATGGATTTGGGTTCAAGCAGTTGTCCCAGATACCATACATGATTGCACTTAACCTGCAGGAGTCAAGCTCTGAGGACACTGATGGCTAGAACTGCCCTGTGTGTCCCCCTCCCACATACCTTCTCTCCCTTTTATTGTTTCAAAGTGCAGACAGGGAGAAAGAAAAGGTAGTACCTGAGTTCTGAGTAACATTTTAAACCATAAAAAGTTCCTCCTGGCTCAGCATTTTGCCAAGATGATGGACACTTGCAGGGAGGAAGGGGTTTATTTGTCCTTTCCTTGGCCTGGATTTTGAAGCATAAGGATTTACAGTTGCCAGTGCCTGGTTTGAGTCTCTGCCGGGGAGATCGAACCTCTGTTCCTCTGGGCAATTTTTCCCAATACACTTATATTTTCTAGTGGAGCAAAACAACCTGGCTCCTGATTTTTGATGGATAATTTTTATTTTCTGTGTTATTAGATCTTTGAAGCTTTGAAAATGAAAGGACAGTGATGACCAAACCCTTGTTTTCTATCCCTGCTTCTGCCTTCTTGCTGGGAAGAATTTGAGCTGATAAATTGGCATGACTGTTCCAGGCAAACTCAGTGACGAAACAACCACCCCCAGCCCTCAACCCATGACAGTGGGGAAGGTGATCTGGTGGTGGGTTTGGAGAGACACTGCTCTGCCCAGACAGCTTTTGACAAGACGTGCTCAATGGCCCTTAATCCTCCCTGCCCTGCCGATGTGGCTCCAAAGCAAACAGCAATAAAACGAAGCCCTGGGCAACATCAGGCTTTGGTCTCTAATCGATGTGGGTTTGTAACCTTTTACTTCAGCAGCCACGAGCAGCTGCTGGGGATCTCGACTGGGGGCTCTGCGTCGTTTGCCTGCGTCTCGTGGCCGCTGATTTTTAGATGCTCAGCCTGATCCCTTTTTTTTCCAATCTGGTAACCCCAAATCTGCCACCTGTGATAGTGCTTGGGAACCTAAGTCCCAGAGAGTGACCAAATGGCCACATTTTCATGTGTGTATAAAGATTTGCATATGAAAAGCTAACCCACCTAATTTTATTTATTTTTTAAACGCTCTTACAGCTTCCCTAGCCACACAGCAGTGCAGGTTCAATTGCAACAAATCACCTGGCTGCAAAGCTCTTCTTTACTAAGCTGTTAGTGCTTGAGGCTGCCAGCAGCCAGCAATCAGCATCCTCTAATGAAGCAGGCAGGATCCCACCAGCCTCATTGCTTGGAGGCTGCAGCTGAGCAGCTGAGGTTGCTGCCTGCCCTTTTCCAGCTCTGGCTTTGGTTACGACATCAGGCAATATCTGCTTTAGTGCCTGCTTAAACCCCTCCAGCTGGATTCACCAGAGGATGTCTGTCTGTCCATGGCAGCCCCATGGACTTGCTGGGGATTAGCTTGCGGGACAAGCGCAGCAGGAGCAGCAAGGGAAGGGTCAGCTCCATTTGGGGATGGTGTCATTGAGATATGAGTCTCCCCTCTAACCTGCCTTGTGCCTTCTGCTTCTGCAGCTCAATGTCCTGAACAATGTCAGCAGCTCGGAGGATGTCAAGCCCTTGCCGGGTCTCCCGGGGATTGGGAACATGAATTACCCATCTACAAGTCCAGGATCCCTAGCCAAACACATCTGTGCCATCTGTGGGGACAGGTCCTCAGGTAGGAGGTTTTCTTTCTTGGGGAAACCTTTATGCAATGAGAACTCCCCTGGTGCCCCGAAGCAAGGCTTGTGCAGCACTGAACAGTGTGGAGGCTCTCTGGGGCCATACTGGCATTGCAGGATTCATGGCTGGGTCTGGCTGTCTGTATTGCAGGTTATTTGCACTGTGCTCAAAAGCGAGCAAACCTAAACCCGATGCTCTTCTCCCTTGTGTGTATAATCTCATTTTACCTTTTGTCCCTGTTTACCAAAGGCAAATCTATCAAAATCTCTGTGTTTTCACTTACCTGTGCCCTGTGTTAGCTGGGTTCTGGCTGTGTCTGGGTTTTCTCTCGTACCCCAGTGTGCCTTGCAGACCCCCTCCATGTCAGTGCACCCCATTTGCTGCCTGTGGCTGTTCTGCACTTGCACTGCAGCTAAGGTGTTCCACATCATTCCACTGGGATGCAGTCCCTCCTTTTCACAGGAGAACAGTGGTCCTATAGTTTGACTGCTGCTGGTCGCTATTCCTGCTAAGACCCCCTGAAGCCAGTTCAGTCCTGCTAAGGTGATAACCCTGCAGCCGGATTTTTCACCTTTGGATTTGGTGTGAGCTCTTCCACACTGGAAGGAAGGGCAAATACCTGCTTGCCCATTGATTCCCTTGCCTCCCCAGGGAAGCACTATGGGGTGTACAGCTGTGAGGGCTGCAAAGGCTTCTTCAAGAGGACGATCCGGAAGGATCTGATCTACACCTGCCGGGATAACAAGGATTGCCTCATAGACAAGCGCCAGCGCAACCGCTGCCAGTACTGCCGCTATCAGAAATGCCTCGCCATGGGGATGAAGAGGGAAGGTAGGACTGGGCTGATGGAAGGAATGGGATTGGAGAAATTTTTCTTCATTCATTAGGATAAATCAGGCTCTTGGTGACCCTCCAAGGCTGGTGCATTCCAAAAACCCACACTGACAGCTTCAAGGCATTTTGGACCTTTGTTGCGTAAAGGAAATGAGAATCATAGTTTAGGTTGGAAAAGACTTTTAAGATCAAGCCTAACAGTTAGCATATCTACATAGCCCAGCAATGCAGATTGCACCTCTAAACCCTGTCCCTAAGTGCCACATCTACCTGTTCTTTAAATACCTGGGGTGGTGACTCAGTCACTTCTCTGAGCAGCCTGTTCCAATGTTTGACAACCCCTTCTGTGACGAATTTTTTCCTAATAAGGAGAGGGACTAATAAGGGAAGAGACTGATGGGGAAGCTATTAAAATGTTTTTTTCTTCTCACCTAAACACACACACTGGTGAGTATTGAACCTATTAACTGATTTTGACCCAACCTTGCCTCTAGTTAGTGACCCTTAATGGCTTGGATCCCTTGGACCCCTGTAAACCTCTGCTGCAGACAGCAGCCAGCAGTGAGGGGACCGGCAGCCTTCTTGTCTCTGGTGTAAAGAGCAGCTTCCTTTTTTTGTTTTTGATTTGCTGACTTCATTTTTCACCACCTAATTCTTGTACTGGAAGATAACGGTGAATGATTTATTTCTATCTCTTATTTTACAGTTCTCTGTCATTTCCACTCTTAGCGTCACCTTTGGAAATGAGCTCACATCCTGTGAGGGTTTTGTGCTCTGGGAGAGAGCAGTATGGAAGTAATTCAGGGAGCCTTTTCCATATTCCACACACCCACTGCAACTCCCAAAGAAATGTGTTTCTGGCCCAAGCCACCTAAAGGATTTAGCGTGGAGCAAGGATCAAACCCGTGGCAATTGGACTTAAAGGGGTTTTGCAGTGACTTGAGGGAAGCCTCCAAGAGCTGCTGAGGGTCTGTGGTGGGTCCTGCAGCCCTGTCTCTCTTCCACCCAGCTCTGGAGAGTGTGAAGATCTTTGTAAAAGCCACCAAGTCTCTGCTGCAGGGAAGGGCAAGCCCAACAGCTTGGCTGTTTATCTGTCCACCCCTGTCCCCTGCAGCTGACTCTCCCTTCTTTGTGGAGCGAGGACTGCTGAGCTGGATTGTCTCCCAGATTATACTAACAGATGTAAGGTCAGGAAGTGACAACCAGCACAGCATTTAAACTCATTTTTTCTAAGATAAAGTAACTGAGCTGCCTTCAGGGTTGAATGCTAGCAGACAGTGTAGCTGTCCCTTTTGGAGGCCACGCGCTTCCCCTGTGGAACATGCAAACTGCTCCCTGTGCCAGAGCTCAGACCGTGCAGGGCAGAGCCTGGGGAAGCAGCTGTAACACTGGGCATGAGCTGAGCCTCGTCCTATTCCCTGTAACATCATCAAAGCTGTGCTGCCTCAAGCTCTTAGGGCAGCAGGGGACTGTGAAATGCCACGCTGGAGTCAAAAACTTAATCCCCAGCATAGCTCTCCCTTCCAGCCGGGTGCAAAGTGGTTCAGAGGACCAGGGTGTTAACACAGCTTCCCTTTGCAGAGAGTGAAAATTTAAACCCCAGGATCCTGGTGGATCCTGTGGGAGTTTGGCTGCAGCAATCACAGGGGCTTTTTGAGAGCTCCAGAAACTGGGGACAGATTGCAGCTTGAGTTCAGGAGCTGAGTGATGGGACTGGTATTTCCTTGCCATGTACTTTCTTCCGCTAAGATTTCGGTGACTTCAGAAACACTTGCATGGCTTTTCCTGTCCATTACTCTAAAGAGCATAAATGTTCCCCCCAGCTGGCTGGCATACACTTGTGTCCTGTGCTGCCCTCCCTCACAAGCACCAGACAGGAAACCCCACTGATCCATCTCCTTGGGTGCTGCCAGTTGCCTAGCAGCTGGGCAGTGCTGGGAAAGCACATTCTCCCAGCTGGGAGAAACACAGGGAAGCGCTGAGCATTGCAAAGTGGTCGTGAGTCTTAGTGCTGAGGAACCTCCCCTGATTTGGCCCTTCCCTTAAAGCACCCTAAAATTAGCCAGGGGCTAATTAGCAAGGCTAATGCAAGGCACCTTGGGCTCCTACTCACACAGGGGAGTGATGCTAGGGGGGATTCGTTTTTGGACATTTCTCCCCAGCAATGAACTAAACAAATATAATGCCTGCTGGTCACTTCTTTTTTTTCAACAGGATTGTCCTGTTTCCCTTTGGGATTTCTCAAAAAAAACCGTGCACACAGGACTTCTATTGCACACAAGGTTTGGCATACAAGATAGACGTCTTACACCGACCTGTCTACACACAGCAGCCCTGGGGGTTAATAACTGAGCTTTGGAGAGAATTTCACCATTCTGTGCCTTCTGTCAGTAGCTGTGTCGGAAAACATACAGAGATGGGAGAAGGGAGTGAAGGTGTTGTGGCACTGATGTACTAGGAACTTTCTAGTGGGGAGGATTGGGAAGAGAGATGACTCCAGGACTGGGCCAGACTGGGTAGGATTTTGCTCAGGAATGATGTAAGCAGCATGTGTGGATCCAGCTGGGGGTTCGGGACTGTCTAGCCCTGCTGTTGGATGCTCTGACTGCTGTGGGATTGTTGAAAGCACACTGGGACTGTTGGAAGCATGCTGAGAGCACAACAAACCTGTATGTGAGTGCTGGGTCCCTCCTGCCTCCTCCAGCACCTAGTGACAGCTGAGTCCAGGCTGCCACCTGGAGGTATCAGCTCCTCTTCCCTCTACTCTGGAGCTTCGTACTTTGGAAATCACGATCCTTTGTCAAGTTTGGAGGCTGCTGGTCTGGAGCAACCTCAATGTTCTTGGTATGGGAGCAGCCATTTTAATGGGTGTACATCTGAAATACCCATTTATTTTCTGTTCTCCCGGTCCTGAGGGGGTTTCCCGTCCCTTGTCCCAGAGGCAAGGGGACCCACTGTGAGCAGGTGACTGTTGCTGTGGACATAGAGAGCCATGTTTCTGTCCCACAGCTGTGCAGGAAGAGAGGCAGAGGAGCAGGGAGCGCAGCGAGAACGAGGCCGAGTCCACAAGCAACGGCAGCGAGGATATGCCCGTGGAGAGGATCCTGGAAGCTGAGCTGGCAGTCGAACCCAAAACGGAGGCGTACAGTGACGTGAGCACAGAGAGCTCGGTAAGAGCCACTGACATCACCTGGAGCCAGAGATGAGAGGCTTTGAGCTGGGGTTTGAACAGACAAATGCCATGTGAACGACTTGGATTTTACAAGGGGATTTTGCTTCACACCACCTAAAACTCATCAATAGTTTTTCTTTTGGAGCTCCTCTGAATGACAACTAGAAAACAGCCTATACATTATTTTCCAAGCATTTTTTCCAAGTCTCCTGTAGTTTCAATGAGAAGATAGGGAAATAGATGCTGGAGAATCTGAGCCCTGTGCTGGCTTCCACATGTGCGTAGCCCTGGACACTTCTTGTCTGCCTCTGTGATCAAGACTGGGGTGGAGCTGAACACCACTTTTTTACTGCTGTGGTTTTACTGGTTTGGATAAAACTGCTGCTCATGCCCGTTCAGGGGCTGCTTCCTGGCTTTTAGATGTGCCCTGGGGAGCAGGACCACAGCTGGCCACCAGGGACTTGCTTTGCAAAGGACAGCAAGCAAACAGAAAAGTCTAGCAGCCAGCTGACTTGGCTGCCTGTAGAGGGGATAGTGGTAACAAATATCTGCTCTTCCCAACAGCACACAGCTGAGATTATTGGCAGTTTGAGCATTGTACTTGTGGCGTTGAGTACTGTTAACTTGATACTGTGTGCAGTGCAGATTGTGATTATCAAAGCTTTTTCATTGACAAATTCCGCTCTTTTCCTCTGCTCTTTTCCTTTGGATATCGCTCTTAATTAGACAAATGACCCTGTCACAAACATCTGCCACGCGGCTGACAAGCAGCTCTTCACACTCGTCGAGTGGGCCAAGCGCATCCCCCACTTCTCCGACCTGACGCTGGAAGACCAAGTCATTCTCCTCCGGGCAGGTAGCGTCCCCCACCTGTGGCTGTTCCTGGTGCCCCTGTCCCTTCTCTGGGCTGTGTGCCGTGCCAGCCAGGCTGGATGATGAATGTGCAATGCTGAGCCAATCCATTCCTGCTGTTGCAGGGTGAGCGACCCATTCTGAGACATGATGAGAGGTTGACAGAGGTTGTGGATGGGGCAGTAGAATCTGTTGTTTGTCCCCCTCTTCATGCAGAGAGGGAGGGCCAGGGGAGAGTGAATAAATGTGTTTCGTTGATGCAGATCCTACTACGTGTGGGGCACATTAGCGTGCAAAATGATGTAAAGGGATTGTAGTTGCTAGGAATGTGTTTTTAAGGAAGAAACCCCAGAATATTTTCCCCCTTTTCTAAAATTTTTTTTATTTTTTTTCCCTTTGAGCCAGTTTCTGCTCCTTGCTTGCTGCTGGTCAGGGTCATAGAATCATAGAATATTCTGAGTTGGAAGAAACCCGCAAGGATCATCAAAGTCCAACTCCTGGCCCTGCCCAGAACAACCCCAAGAGTCACACCATGTGCCTGAGAGCATTTTCCAGATAATTCCAAGGGATAGGCCATCCCTTGCAGTGTTGCCAAGGGGTGCAGTTGGTACCTGAAGTACCAACTCTCCAGTGATCTTAGTCTAAAGCCAGCAGGGAGAAACCAGTTCTCCTGCTCCATGTGGGACTGCTTTTTGGCTGAACTGCCTCACGTGTCCTGCACTCCTCTGCTTGCAGGCTGGAATGAGCTGCTCATTGCCTCTTTCTCCCATCGCTCCGTGTCGGTCCAGGACGGGATCTTGCTGGCCACAGGCCTGCACGTGCACCGCAGCAGTGCCCACAGTGCTGGTGTGGGCTCCATCTTTGACAGGTACGTGGCCTATTGCTGTCATCCCCCAGCAGCGGTGGCCAGGCTGGCTCTGCCTTCCCCTCTGAATGGGAAATGTGTCCTTAAGGGGAACTAGAGCAAACCCATTGTGGTTTAGGGCAGAAGTAGCTCAGAATGAGCAGGGGATGTTTGACTGACTTAAAAAACAAGAATGAGGTGAAAGCAAAGTGGAAGGGGATTTGTGGCTGCAGAAGCAGATCTTTGGTTGGCTGTGCAGGGGGAGGAATGCTCCTCTCTCAAGAGTTTGCTGTAGCTGTATCTAGGCCTAATATTGATCACCAAGAGCTTTAGATGGCAAAGAATTAAACCCCAACTTGCTTGTGTAACAACTGCACACATACTACCCCTGCCATGCCTGCTCCCTGCCTGGCAGGACACTGCCTCACCAATCTTTACACAATGGGCACATGTCAGGACAGTGCCCATGTTTTGCACTACACAGTAAAAAGTGGAGAAAATCCATGTGGTTTTCCTCAAGTGAGTGCAAATTGTGAGTGCTGCATGCTGAGCAAAGTGAGAACAGGAGCAAATTTGCTACTCAGGTCCCTGCATGCTGCTGTTGCACATGTAAAACAGTGGTGTGGGGCATGGCTCTGCCTCAAAGATGCCTCTTCCTGCAGAGAAGAATTGCGGGTATTCCCAGTGCCTGTCCCAGATGCTTTTCAGTGGAACAACTGGTCTCTGTCTGCTCACCCATGTCCCCCACACGCAGGGTTTTGACAGAGCTGGTGTCCAAAATGAAGGACATGCAGATGGATAAGTCGGAGCTGGGGTGCCTGCGAGCCATTGTCCTGTTTAACCCAGGTAAGTCTGAGGCTGGGGACAGTGCCAGGGGACAAGTACTCCCTCTGGGCCACAGCAGGTCACTGTGAGCATCAGGGCTGCAGACAGATTTCATGCTTTGGGTTGGAAGGGACCCTGAGGATCATCTCATTCCAACCCCCCTGCAATGGGCAGGGATGCCTTCCAGTAGACCAGGATTGGTCCCAGCCCCTGGGTACACGATTAAAGAGAGCGTGAGTCCTCTCCTGCCCATGCATACAGTCACTCTGCTGGCAGTGGAAAGACCCCCTCTGCAGAGATTCCTTCCCCACCTGTATTTTCTCCCTTGACCAGATGCCAAGGGTTTGTCCAGCCCCTCGGAAGTGGAATCGCTGAGGGAGAAGGTCTATGCCACACTGGAAGCCTACACGAAGCAGAAGTACCCCGAGCAGCCAGGGCGGTGAGTGTCCCCGGCAAGGCAGCACCATACCCACCCTGGAAAGAGGAGACTGGGGTGGGCTGGGCTGTCCGTGCTGGCTCTGCCTGAGCCACAGTGCCCAAATCCCGAGCCTTTAGGGGGCCGGTGAGATGGAATTTTCTTGCTTTCCAATCCAATCCTACCCTCTGCTGGCCGAGCTCTTGAAGCACCGGCAGCTGCGTCGGTCCCCGCCACCGCCAGCCAAGCGATGCGCCCGCAGCATCTTCTGCTATTTTTGGCTCTCGCTGTCACCGCAGACGCTGCGAGCGGGCTGTGGGCAGGGGGAACAGGGAACAGGCTGCCGGCTGCACCCACTTCCAGCTGCGCCTCCAAACGGGAGGCAGTGACTGGCAGCTGAGGGGCTGTACACCCTCTCAGAGCCTGGGGACTTCTGAAGACATTTAAATGACACCATGGAGATGTAAGTCGTGTAAGACGTTAAGGTGTTCAAATCTTGGAGGGAGAATATGGATGTATCTTCTTCTTTTTGTTGTTTTTCTTTTTTTTTTTTAATTTCCTTTAAGTTTTAAAAATGCCAAATTCTGTTTTAGGAAGATACATATTCCCTCCACACGAGGCAACAAATGTTTATCTTGAAAGCTCGGGGAATTCTAAGTCTGAGAATGCCCCAAAGCATTTTTTGGGAGAATTTGGGCTGGTGCAGGCTTGGAAAGAGGTGGAAGAGGGAAGCCAGTGCCTCCCTCGTGCCTCTGACTCTGTTCTCTCCCAGGTTTGCCAAACTCCTCCTGCGTCTGCCAGCGCTGCGGTCCATCGGGCTGAAGTGCCTGGAGCACCTCTTCTTCTTCAAGCTGATTGGAGACACCCCCATCGACACCTTCCTCATGGAGATGCTGGAGACACCCCTGCAGGTCACTTGAGGGTCTGGCCCCTGTCCGGCCAGCCTCTGTCCCCCCGTGCCCCTGCACAGCCTCCCGCCCCTCTGTTCTGAGCCTGTGAGAGCTCCGGAGATGTCCTTCGTCCTCCGCTCCTCCTTGGTGGGATTGTCGTGGTTTTGTACAGCTGTAAATCACCCCCTCTAACCCTCCCTGGTCTGTGTGGGGGGGTCACAGATCCCCTACCCAGCTAACCATCCCCCTGCCCCCCTGTACAGATAATTGCTTTAAATTATTTTTTCATTCTCAATAAAAGTCGACAAAACAAATAAAATAATATGAGTGAGGCACTGATTGGAGCTGGCAGAGCAGTGTCCTCTTTTGCTGTGGTCACAGGTCCAGCTTGGGATGGGGCTGAGGGTCGATGGTGCTGAGGGTCCCTCCTGAGACTCTTGGGCAGCCCAAATCAGGGCAGGAATGTCACCTGGGACATCGCTGCTTGTGCTGATGTACATGGTCCTCTGGCCAAGAGAGGACATGTATTGCTTCTTCTTGTTCCTGATAAGGAAAGACCTGGAGAAACTTGCTGCTTTGAATCAAAACATTTCATTCCACCATCTTAAAAAGGAACTCTTGGACTCTTTGAATTCTTTGAAGTTTTAAAATAATATTAAAAGTAAGTTTTTAATGTGCGGGGGGGGTGTGGTTGTTTGTGTTTGGTTGGTTGTTTTGGGTAGTTTGGTTTTTTGGGGTGGTTTTTTTTGTTTTTTGTTTTTTGTTTTTTTTTTCTTTTCTGAGCTAGTCCAGCCACTGAGGAAAGAACCAAAGTGTTTAATTTTGGTCCAGGAGGAGTATTTTGGGGTGACCCAGACCTTGTGTGTTCATCAATAACTTCCATTTTTCTGAAGCTTCATGGGTCCTGTTCTTTTTTTTTTTCCCTCCGTATTTTTGCTCTGGAAACAGGTTGATGAACCCTAAATTTATAATCTCACACTTCCATGAGAGAAACTTGCAGGGAAGGAAAGAACAAGATGCTCCAACAAACCATCCTCAAAGGCCTGCTTGGTCTTTCCCCTGCTCCAATGGCACCGCTGGAGCTTCCCATTGCAACTGAGCTAACCAGAGTCAAACGAGTTAAAGACATTAATTTGTTCAATATGCGGCGCTTATCCTGGTGGGAAAATGTCCTCCCAGGAACCCAGCGAAACTGTCTGTATTATTATTCATAAAACAGGTGTAGTGTTAAGTGATCTGCCCCTCCTGACCCTCTCAGCAGACAGTGGGGTGAGATGCAGCCGCGCTTCGTCTGTCCGCGTGACAGATTGCAACGCTGCCGGCTCGGGGAAGTTCGAGGGAGAGGAGGACTGAGAACAGGAAAGGAAGAAGGATAAAAATGAAACATTTTGTTAAAGCTCCCACATGGGGACATGATTCATTTTCCAGTATTTCACTGTGAGAAGGAAAAGGCAAATTTGAAAGAGTGGAGAAAAAGAGGGAAAACCCCAACCTTATGAAAACACTTTAATTTTTTCTTTGCCTCCTAAGAAAAATTCAGGGAGAATTTCAAAAGAGGTGAAAAGCACTGACCAAGAAGCTATTTTTAATTGAAAAGGTAATTTTCCATTAAAAGAGAAGTGTTTAAATACAGAAAATACACAACCTGCTCATTGTAAAACTGTAAAACCGTAAAACTGGAATTTGAGATGCTGCATGCAGGCTGTGCTGGGATGGTACCACACCACACTGCTGGTTAGATGGAGCAAGAGGTCACCTCCAGCCTGGGCTGCTCAGGCTTCCCCTCTAAGAGACGCAAACTTTTGATGCTGATCTCGGTCCACTGTTTGTAAACAAATCCAGACCACTGCCCGTGATACTTTGATATTGGAAGCGATGGGATATGATAACCACGACGGGGCAGGAAGTCTCAAGGTGGCCATTTGTGGCTGCTGGACACCCTCACTCTTAGCAGACTGGAAGGGTGGTCTCTGGGTTCTGGGCCACAAGGTCTCCAGGCCGCAGTGTGAGGAGGGCTTTGTCCTGTTTCTCCAGATGACTACTGGCTTTTTGGAAAAATTTGTATGCTTAACACACACCCCACCACAAACTCCCCCACCCTGTGTCTGGCAGGGCAGAGAGACCATGAGACTCAGGGTGGCTTCTGTGAATAAGACACCACTTGCTCATTTGAAAGTGCCACTAGCAGACAAATGTTCTGTGCAGAGGAAACAAGTCATGGAGCAACCCAGCTCTGTCACTGGGGACCTGAAGATTGATCTAATCTCCTGGATTTGGTCCTAACCCTCGGATTCCTCATTCATGTTGTAGATCTCTATACAGGGGTGTTGTCCAAGAGCTGTGCTTCCCCAAGCCTTGCAAAGCATAGGAGTGGGTCTCTGGATACCCAGAGGAACAAATCCCATAGCAGCTGGTAATAACTCCCTGGTGTGGTTATCCTTCTGTGGGTTGTTGCAGAAGAACAGCAGCTCAGCATGGCTGGAGCTTCCCCAGTCTTCAGCCCTGGAAAAACCTAATTTCCATAAAATAGTTGCAATCACAATCATTGATAAGCCAAAGAAAACGTCATCTGGTCATTGGTTACCCTATGAAGCCCCCCCATAGCCTCAGATTAGGCTCAGACAATTTTTCCTTTGCTCTGGGATAAATAAATAATCCAGGCTCTGGGAATGACTAATGCAAGGCCATTTTCTTTCCCACCATGCATCACATCTCATGAGCTTCCCGAGTTAGCAGCAGGTGCCCCCCACCATGGACAAGCTTTGTTCTGGTGAACAGGCCAAATGTGTCAGAGCATGTATTAATTCTGAGCTACTCACTCTGCAGTGCTCTGTGGAGGGGACTTCAAAAAGTAGTGAAGTTTTGGGCTCTTGTAGCGGCTGCTTCAGTTTCTACTGAGTCCAACAACAGCACTTCTAGATTGAGAATAGAAAAAAATAAATCTCAAACTATGAAAGTTTGAGGTGGTTTATGGTCAGTTTGACTCTGGGCTCCCTGATGGATTGAGTGATTCAGGGGCACATCCTGTAGACCTAACATGACTTTCAGACGATGTGACTCCAGCTGAGTGCCACCAACACTGGCCTTCCTTCGAGGACCTCTTGTCTGGACTGGGCCCCTGGACTGCATTCACCATCTCACCTGAGCTCCTCTGAGAGGTTCCCTTTGATGTCTGATTGCTCTGCTTATCCCCTCTATGTCCCTCCCAGATCTCTGCTGTCCCATCAAAGGCCCAGCTGGGAGGCTGTGGAGGCTGTGCTTGCTTGGTACCTCTTGGAGCACCGGAGGAGGGAGGGGGAGTAAGAGGAGGCACATGGGGCTCCCCAGAGCTGATCAGGTCAGTAGGAAGCAGTGCGTGTATCCTCTTTAAGGGGACGATGGCAAGGTACATTGTGGTGGAAAGCGTGACAGAGAAGCCCTGATAAATCCCCAGGTGTCTATCAGCATGAGTGGACAAAGACCAACCTCTACCTAAGCAAGGCCAGTGGCTGCCACTCCATTTCTCTCTCCTCTCTTCCTGTGCTCTCTGTGCAATTAACTATACCTGAGACAGGCTTGGTCTGGGGGATTTCAGGGGTAAAAGGAGAGGATTTTATCACCTCAGGGCTATCTGACAGCATTGTGGCTGTGGGCTGGTCTCTGGCTTGCCTCTCTGCCAGGCTGGCCAGCCCAGCTGGCTGTGCAGCAGCTGATGCCTCTGAAGGGCTGCTGTGGCAGAAGGAGAGGGAGGTGTGGTCCTTTCAGGGGTGAGGGATGTCTCTGGTGCTGGGCAAGGCTTTGTCTTCTGGGTCAAGTTGACTTCAGGCATTAGAAGCACTTGGATGATGCTGGCCCAGTGACTCCTATCCCAAGGGAGGTGGCTCATAGCCATCTTCTTCCTTGGTTTCCTGTGTGCCTGCTTCTGGGGCAAGCCCTGCCTGCTCCGGTGTGGTTCTGCATCTGCTTGGCTGGGCAGAGTTAAGGTGATGCTGGAGGAGGGATCTGGCTGCTGCTGTCTGGAGCCGTGGCAGTTGCTGTGGCTGTGGCTACCTGGGAGCTGAGTGCTGCTGATCCCCTTCCAGCAGTGAGCAGTGGGGAACTGCACAAAACACGACAGCTGGGCAGCCCCAGCAGGGAGACAGCTGGGGAAGATGTGCAGCCCCTCTGCCAATGTTGTGGCCTTGTTAATTCAGTTGGCAGCTTCTATTCAATGCAGTTCTCCAACACCACCCAGTTTTTGCAACACCTGGCTGCTTGCAAACCCTACAGCTAGAAGGAGAAGGAGAAAGCCTAGACCTGCTTTTCCTCTGGTTTAATTCTCTTTGGCGGCTGATGCTGCAGGCTTCTGCACCTAGTTCAGCTCTGGGTGAACTAATAATGGAAGCTAGTCCTTGGAGGCTGTAGTGAGCTGCCATGTTTTGTAGGGCCACTGCCCGTGGTGAAGGTGTGCCTTGGGAGTGAGGGGGTTTGGAGTGTATTTCTTGCATATTTTACTGGTTCAGCTGGTGACCATTCTTTGCATGAAGCAGGTGGGCTCCAGTACTTCTGACCTCTGTGGGAGCTGGTGGATGTATAAATCATGAGCAGCAACACCCTGCTGCAGCCTCCCAGGTGTTACACACTTGACTCAGCCCCCAAACCTGATCATCGTAGACCAAGCTGGGAATTGTGCACGAGAGCTGCAAGTTAAGACACTCTCCAGACCCTTCTCGTATGGAAAAGAGGAGGAGGAGGAACACCATGGGGTGGCAACATCCAGGAAGGAATGATTTCCCTCCCAGCTGCTCCTGCACCTCTGAGCAGAGCAAAGCCGGTGGGCGGTCTGAGTCTGTGAGCAAAGTGCCCTGCACAGGGACACAGTTTTTAGCAGTACTAGTGGATGGTATTCCCACCCCATGGGGCTGCCACGCCCTGACTGTGTAAGGAAAATCTGCCCAGCCCAGCTCTGTGAGTAGGATGGACAGGGTGAGGAAGCTGGGCTGGTTTGCACAGGCAGGAAGAGCAGCATGCAGTGCTTGGAGCCCCTGGTCATGCTGCTGTCCTTGCTGGGCTGGTGTCTTGGCGAGGTAGCTCCAGTGGATCTGGCTACTCAGACACTTGGATGGAGCTGCTCAGAGACCTTCAGGAGAGCCAAAGACAGAGGTGTCAGAGCCCAGTGCCTCCCTGCTGCAGCGCAGCCTTCCTGGATGTGAGTGGTCAGAGTTTTTTCACACTGACCTGTGTGATGGTACCAAGGCTTTCATGCCCGAGCTCCCGGCATAGTTATACTGGGATACAATAGGAAACCGTGTTTCCTTCTCCCATGGGATTTTGGCAGGGCAGTGAGCTGCCTGTGCTAACCTGTGGCCTCTCTCCTTCCTACGAATTCCCAGATGGCAAGACCTCGGTCCCTGCATCACCCACGTCATCTGGGTGTGGGGAGCACTTGGTGACGAGGATGCCCCACAGAGAGGCTGGGAGCGCATCTGTCCCTGGTGCCAAGGTCAGCGGTGAACACAGGAGGTGAGGCCCCTAAAAGCCTCCCATCCTCCACGATCCCATAGCGGGTCCCTCGCAGCTCTGCGGCCGTTTCCCTGCTCGCCGGCCGGAGACGGGGAACCCAGCCCTCCCCCGTGCCAGGGAAGCCGCAGACCCTTGTCCAGGCTGCTGCGGCAGCGGCAGGTACGCGGCCCCAGCCCCGCTGCGGACCGCGCCGACTTGCGGGGCCGTGAAACTCCCCGAAAAAGAGCGAAACCCCCAAGCAGGAGGGAAGGGAGAGAGCCGGAGCTGCGGGAAGGCTCCAAGTTTCATCTTCCTCGGCCGAGCGGGATCGTTCCTCCGCTGCTTTCCCCTCCCCGAAACCGATGCGGTTTGGCGGAGCCGGAGCTCCGCTTCCCCGGGCCGCCTCCCCCTGCGGCCCCGCGGAACCGGCACCCGGAGCGGACCAAGCCCCGCTCGGCGCCATGGATCACTGGCGACGAGCCCTCCGGAGCAGCTCTCCGGCTTTGGTTTTGGGATTTTTTTGGCTGTTATTTCTTTTTTGTTTTCCTCCTCCCAGCACTCATTTTCCTTAAACACTCCGGAGCAGCGGGAGCGAGGCGACCGGGGCGATGCGCACCGCGGGGGAGCGCATCCCCTCCGGGGCCCGCCCCGGGCAGGGTACCGGCTTTCTCCAGAACCTCCCGGCCTGGGCTTCTCCTGGAAGGGGGACTTGATTTCCAGCCGGTTTCATTACTGGGAGAGACGCTGTGGTGGGGCACCACCCTCTACCTTTTTT